>PITA01000502.1:0-219590 GCA_004023965.1 Spilogale gracilis
AGGGAGCCCGATGTGGGACTCGATCCCGGGTCTCCAGGATCATGACCTGAGCCGAAGGCAGTCGCTTAACCAACTGAGCCACCCAGGCGCCCCTATTTCCTCACTTTTAAAAAGAAGATTTTTCACATTGGATTATTTCTGAAATCAGAATGTATAATTTTGATGGTGGTGATGAGGGTAGTAATAATAATATAATAACAGCTAATGCTTATATACAACTTAATGTGCGCCAGGTGTTCTTCTAAGTACCTTATGTGCATGAACTTATTTATGACCGTGTGGATTAGATCCAGTTATTAACCCCTCCTTGACAGTTGAAGAGACTGAGGCACAAAAAGGGGAAGTACGTTTTCCGAGCTGTCACACGTGTGCATCTATAAAGAGGCAGATGTGTGTAGAACCATGATCTTGACCATGACGCTGACATCCAGTTTACCAAAACCATGGCATTTGTGTTCTTTCTAAAGGCTATCTCTAAACCAGTGGTGCCTCTTAGATCCCCAGTGGTATTTTAGAATTGAGGAAACCCGAGAGGTGGTTAAACTGTCCCTACAGCCCAATTTCAGTCCCATCTTCATACACTGGGTCCTGCGAGGAACAGAATAGGGCAGTGACAAAATGCACGGGCAGTGGCCTATCGTTACACAACTTTGAGTTCCAGCTGTATCACTTAAAAGCTGAATGAGCTCAAGACAGTTTTAAAATTCCTCTGATCCTTAGTTTCCTGTAAGATGAAGATGATCACAACATTTTTTTAAAAAGATTTTATTAATTTGAGAGAGAGAGAGTGTGCATGTGCGAATGAGCGGAGCGGTGGGGGTGGGCAGAGAGGGAGAAGCAGACTCCCCACTGAGTGCAGAGTCCGATGTGGGGCTCGATCCCACGACCCTGAGATCACGACCCGAGCCAAAACCAAGAGTCAGAGATTTAGCCAACTGCGCCACACAGGTGTCCCAGTTATAAGATTTTCTATCTCACAGAGCTGCTGTGACAATAAAAAGAGATAATGGACGTGAACTTCCTTGAACACAGTAAGTGCTCAATAAATGGAGATCATTTTCATCTCTCATGTGACTTCCTGGAGTGCTCAGATGAAGGGCCTTCCCCTCCAGTGTTCAGTGAAGGGGGTGGTTCTCACGCGGCGGAGACTAGCATCTTTAGACAGTGCCAGCCCTCAGTTGGCTCAAGCTTTCTAGACTCTTCAGTGCTTTTAGAGCACACAGTAGTATAAAGGGCCCCCTGCAAGGTCGTCATACACCTGGGGATCCGCTGCTACCACAAACCAGGCTCGACTCTGTCCCAGATGGGAATGTGTAACGTTTGCTCTTTTAAACTGGAAAGCAATGCCTCTAGGTTTTCGTTTCATGTCATTCAACCTTTTTGAATATTTCAAACCTGACCTAGGTTTGCAAGAAGCCCCTAAAGAATTTGTCAGGAACAGCAAACATTCACGAAAACGAAGATCAGACACGGCCATCTTGAAGCAATGAATGGCCATGTGCCGAGTAATGAACTGGAAATTAATGATTCAGGTACGGAAGTAATACCTAACTAACGAGCGGAGAGGATGCTGGGAGTGAGTCTGTGGTAGTGAGACAAATCCCCTTTGCTTAACTGTGAACTTACGTCCTCTTGTTCTTCCTGTGGAAAAGAAGACAAGCTTTTAATCCTCCCCTTAGTGAAAATGCTTTATTAGCATGGAATCCATGAATTTTAAGAAGGGGTTTGAGAAAAAAAAGTGTGGCCAAAAAAGGAGAGAAAACTGCCAGATGGTCCAAGTGGTGGGAGAATCCAAGGCTGCGCTGTTGCCTTGGATAGGAGACATCTTGAAATGGACCTGTGGATTACGGTAGATGAGTACTGAACTTGAATTTTGTCCCGTTCCTTGGCGAATGGGCATGGATCGTTGGTTTGAAGATTTCAGATTTTCCCCTCAGCATGTGTCCCGAGGGACAAGACACAAACCACGGTCAACAGTCACAGCTAACCAGACACAACGAAGCCAATGAAGTCATTAATCCAACGAAGCCAATCAAGTCATTAATCCAACTGCTCTCCCCAAGGGCTCCTGACAGGATTTCTTGCTGGATGTGATAACCAAACTCTGGGTCTTCATAAGTGTTCAACCAAATTTTGCCTTGGCTCAGCGTCTGAAAATGAAATCAGTCATTTCTGAAAGTGGATCTGTCAAGGACATCTCTGGGCATGGGGCCCCCCGGCTCAGAGTTTCCGGATAACGCTATAATGGTGCTCATTTTGGCTTCAGCAGTTCACAGCCCTGATGCCCTGAGGAAGGAGCAGGTATGACAGACATTTGGGGGGGAATGTGTGGGTGGGTAACAAATAATTATAAGCCAGCTGGTAAACACTCAGTAAACTATTCTAAGTGAGTTGAGTCCTTAGGGGCTAAGTCACCACCTCTGATCTCTTCTGGAAGTAGTTGGGAAGGAGATAACACATGCAGTGAGCACCAAAGACAGAGTTTATACAGACACACAGAGCAGCTGGGAACACCGAGCTGCGTGACACTTGTCGCAGACAGTGGAAGAAACAGAAATAGCATAATGATTAAGAGAGACCGGCAGCCCACTTCCTAATCTGTAAAAAGAAGATAATAACAGGATAGCTACCCCATGGAATTACTGCAAGAGTAAGTGTGTTATTAAATAAAAAATTATAAGGGTGCGTGGGTGGCTCAGTCAGTTAAGTGGCCGATTCCTGATTTCAACTCAGGTCATGATCTCACTGTCCTGGGATGGAGCCCTATGTCCTCAGCTCTGCACTCAGCAGGGAATCTGCTCCAGGATTCTCTCTCTCCCTCTTCCACTCTGCGTGTTCTTTGCTCTCGTGCACACACTCTTTCTCTCTCTAAAATAAATAAATCTTAAAAAAAAGAAAACTGTAACAGTACAGCTAAGCATGTGCTTAGTGCTACATATTATTGTTTCTCAGGTTTTTTTCTTCAGATTTCATTTATTTGGGCGCCTGGGTGGCTCAGTGGGTTAAAGCCTCTGCTTTCGGCTCAGGTCATGATCTCAGGGTCCTGGGATCGAGGCCCACATCGGGCTCTCTGCTCAGCAGGGAGCCTGCTTCCTCCTCTCTCTCTGCCTTCCTCTCTGCCTACTTGTGATCTCTCTCTGTGTGTCAAATAAATAAATAAAACCTTAAAAAAAGATTTATTTGACACACAGAGAGAGATAGTAAGAGAGCACAAGCTGGGGGAGGGGCACAAGCAGAGGGAAAAGTTGGCTTGCCACTGAGCAAAGAGCCCCATGTGGGACTTGATTCCAGGACCCTGGGATCGTGACCCGAGCCAAAGGCAGATGCTTAACCCTCTGAGGCACCCAGGTGTCCCAATTATTTCTGAGTTCTAGATGTTTCTAGAATGTTCTACTGACCGTGGCTGCTATGTCAGTGTACTGAGCAGTCATCAAGGACAGGGCAATTCAAAGGTGGGTGAGAGGAGAGCTGCTGTGAGGAAAACTTCCAAATTCAGGTTATTGATTAGCATCCACAAAGTCTAATTTCTTTACACACCCACATCTGGGGGAAAGGGGAAAGTGGGAGTGTTCCCACATGGAAATGAAAGATTGAAATTGCTTATTTCAGGAAAAGCAAAAACAAACAATATGGAGATAAAATTGGGGCTGTCCCCACCTACTTCCTAGGTGGCTTCATAGGAAGCTGGCATTGGCCCTTTCAGCAGGCGGGGTCATCTGGGTCTGGTTCTGTCACACACCTACTCTTTTCTATTCCACCATGTAACAAAGAACCAAGTCACCGTTCTTTGGTTACCCATCACTTTGATGAGTGCAACTCTTCATTTCCTAGTAACCGTTTCCTTCCTCATTACTAAGCCCTACCAACCAAAGGCCTCTGAGCCCTTCCACTCTGACTCAGAACAAGAAGCCCGCATGGCAAGCCCGACGCCATGAATCAGAGCTTTTCCAGTGTTTGTTGATAGGAAGGGAAGAATGCAGGTATGGCAACAGTGATCATAAGATCTACAGCTTTGGAAACCTCTCAAACCAATTTCTAGTCACTCGTCATCTAAAGATTTTTCCTGAGGGGTAAAGCACCTTGATGAGAAGGCGGAAATGATGACACAGAAACTGCGAAGGGCTCCCCCTCTACCCCTACCCCATCCTATGCTCCGCTCTGTCCCATGTCTCCCAAAGGCTTCGTTGCTCAGGATGGGGAGGAAAGGATTTGACACCAAATTCACATTAAGGTGTTAGCAGTTTTAAGTGTGACCCACCCCCCTTAAGGTAGTAGGATTTACAATTTGAAGGGAATCCCAAGTAAGGTAGAAATCTCTAGCGGTGGACACCCAAGCCCTGGGACTTCCAGTCAGGTAAGATGAGCTGGTTTGGATGAGACTCTTCTCAAGTATCCCAATTAAACCATTTCTTGCACCCTGGTCAATCTCTAACCAATTACCCCCTTTCATTTTCTTCATAACTCTTATCACTGTCAGAAATCATCTTGTTAATTGATCTATTTATATGATTATTGTCTGTCTACCCTTCTAAGAATGTACTGTATATTAGGACAAGGACTTTGTCTGGTTCGTTCACTCCTAAATCCTTTAGGGCCCAGAACAGGGTCTTCCCTATAATAGGTACTCAATAAACACCTGTGAAATGAAGAAATAATGAACGGAAGTGAGTTTTTTAAGCAAGTTTTCCTGAAAGTTTGCTGTTCATCTTGTCCTCCCTGTACATTAAAGAGCATAGGTCTGCGCCAGGAATCAGAAGTTATTTTGTCACTCAAAGGACTTTTGGCAAGAGGTAAGCTGGAATTTGGGCTGCCAGAAGCCAGAACACTCTCTTAGATATGTACCCAGCAGCTTGGGGGTCAGATGGGAACACTTCACTTCTAACGTAACTGAAACGCTGAAGAAGAATTTGAAAGATGAAGAGAGCAGGTCTCCACACGACAACCCCATAGTTCTGGAGGTTCAAAGGTTTCTACTTTGTTAGATGTACATCTTCTAATGACTCCCGCTCACCATGGCATTTGCCTACAGTAACCCTCACACCAGTGAAGGGGTTGGAACAACCCCGTCCCCACCAGCATGTGACACTCTGGCATGTGGATTATTTTGAGCCAATGGCAATCAAGACCCTGCGGGCTGAAGAGAAACTTTTGCCCCTCCCTTAACTACATAGAAGAATCTAAATTGGAAGATCTTTCCAGAATAAGGGTTATAAGCAGAGATACATTTTATCTGAGTGACCCATCGGGATGGCAGAGCAAACATCGAATTACCAATATCTGCTCTTCTTAATGCCCTGTGAACTACTTTCCTTTCCTCTGAAGTCCCAAACCTCTACCCCCCTTCTCCTTAGTTTAGGATGACACACAGACCTCAGTTTGTCTGTCTTTAAAACTTCCACATCTGTGTGGATTTACTGTAGATATGCCATTAAATGTGATTTTCTCCTGTCAATCTGTCTCAAGTCAATGGCTTCCTAATCCACCTAGAAGAACCCTTGAAGGGGATAGGAATTTTTGCTCCCCGGCAACAACAGTAAGGTGTGTAGGTGGCAAGTATTATTAGGCCTATGTGCAGGTGGAGAAAGTGAAACACAGCCAAGGTGGGTGAGCCAAACCAGCGAGGTGGCCTACTGTGTATTCCATTCAAGTTGCCACTCACCAAGTGCGTGCTTTGTACGGGCCTAACTCTCAAGCTTTGTCAACCAATCGCCTGTGTTATTTTTCTCATTTGGATAGGTCTAGCTCAGGACTGGGAAAGGCTTCTGTGATAACCTAGAGGCTGCGGTTGAGCACACGGCCACAGGTGAACAGAGTTGGGAAGACCAGAGCTCCTGTGATGACACCCAGTTCTTAAGAATGGTGGGTTTCCTGTAGAGAATGAAAGGGACCTTCTGACTGGTTTGTGATCACCAGGCTCAGTCTGGAGCCAGGCTCTGTGCCTCTCTGGGTTCTCCTAACCCTTGAGCTAAGAAGTTTTTTTATCCCCCCCCCTTTTTTTTTCAAATATTCCACCTATCTATTTGATACACACAGAGAGATCACAAGTAGGCAGAGAGGCAGGCAGACAGAGAGAGGAGGAAGCAGGCTCCCTGCTGAGCAGAGAGCCCGATGCCGATGCCGGCCCCGATCCCAGGACCCCAAGACCATGACCTGATCCGAAGGCAGAGGCCTTAACCTATTGAGCCACCCAGGTGCCCTCTTTATTCCCTTTTTGCAGAGCTTTACCAAAGTTCACTGACTTGCTCAAGATCACAAAGCAAATAAGTGGCACAACCACTTAAACGGGAATCACCTGGGTCTACCTCTTTCTGGAGGGAGGCTTAAGGCATTTGTTTCCAGCTGAGAACATACCCAGCAGCCTACTACCGCATCCGGCTAGAGCACTGGGGAGCTGTCGTCCCACACAGAGTAGAAAGCGCATTCAGCTTGAGTCCCACACAATCGCCACTGGCATCAACAGCACAAGTACTCAGTAAGTGTGTGGTGAATGTGTGATTAATGCTGGTAATGAAGCCATCTTACCTTTCAGAAAGGGTGACCACAAGTTTAGAGTCTTCTGTTGGAAAGTAATATTCTAGAAAGATCTCTATCCAACAAAACTGTCACTGGTAAGTTCCCACACATAAAGGGCTGGCCTTCAGTTATATGGAAAATGAGCTTCTGTGGAAGAGCCTCCACCCCCTCTCCACCCCGTCGGTTCTGGATCACTGGGCTCACTTGCCTCCACTGTCCTCCCTTCTGTGAAAGGATGAGGCTGGGGTCAGTTGCAGGGATCGTGAGTGTAGGCTCTCAAGTCAGGCTTCTGGGGTTGTAATCTTGGCTCTGTCACTTGTAAGCCCTATAATCACCTGTGCGCCCTCCATTTTCTCACCTGTTGTGAAGAGTAGATGAGTTCTTATTTGTGATGCACTTAAAACAGATGCTGGCATGTAGTAACCACTACATAAGTTATTTTGCTGCTTCCAGTAAGAAATGACCCCCTGATGACAGACTGGCTTGTGGATAGGCCACCTTAGACAAAGTAGAAGCAGCAAGTTGAAGGTTAAGCCTAGAAGGTACAACTTCCGGAACCAAGTATTTCTCTTTCCTCTTTCCACTGTTGTTGGTGCGCTCCAGTGTAGTCAGATTGTGGCCCACCAGAAGCCACACTCTGTGACCACCAAAACTCAGAATTGCCCACCTCTGTCTTCTAGCAACTCTGCTGGGGTGACTCAGCACTCACTTTAATTCCCCCTTAGCACTTAAGCCTGAGGCAAGCCCAAACCACAGCAGCAGATGACATCGGGCAGCCCCTCTCACTCCTTCACTCCTTCCTTCAGAGTCTCTAACCCGCCCCACCCCCCTCCCCGCCCAGCCTCCCCGGTCCTCAGGGTCCTGAGTATAGGAGCCTGGCTGGGCCGGGATCCTGGCAGAGACCTCCCTCAGGCTATTGGCCTTCCCAGTCCAGGATTCTGATGGAGCAAAGCCTACCTCTCCAGTCACTAGCTGGATTCAAATGGCCTAAGCCCTCATTCACAAAACAAATTGATTCCTCCTACAATACCTTCCTGATCTTTATTCCTGATCTGCAGGACTGAGCCAAGATTTTTATTTTTCCACTCCCTCAAGATGTCCTCCCTCCTCTTGCCAGGCCACTCTTGATAGCCATGACCTCTCTTTTTTTCCAAACCAGCCATAGCAAACCACATCTTAGGAGCATCTGAATAGGACTATAACATCCCTACTTATGTTCTCAGTGGTGAAATGTTGGATGCTTTTCTATCGTTTTTTAAAATTTCTGAGGTAATCTGTTCACTGTTTTTCTTTTCAGGTTAAGAGATTTGGGGAAGGGGCACTTGGCTAGCTCAGTTGGTGGGGCATGTGACTCTCGATCTTGGCTTTGTGAGTTCAAGCTCCACATTGGGTGTAGGGATTACTCAAAAAGAAAATCTTTAAAAAAGAGAGATTGGGGAAGTTTATATGCATAGAAAACTCCCAAAGCTTAAAGGCATGGTTGTCTTTTTTTTTTTATTCAGAAGAGCACATTTTATCATTAAAATATAAGATCAATTCATGCATGTGGAGAATTTTCATGAAACATTCATCTCTCCTTATGAAATGTTGTATTTTGTCCAAATAGAAGTATATGGTACATGATTTTAGTACTGAGTTGATGGCATTGCTTCCCTGATATCTGACTTCTCTTAACACTTTTCCCTTCACTAGGCAGCCCTGTGCTCACATGTCTTTCCACTCTTCTGCTCCTCTGCACTGCCTCCTCCCTACTCATCCCACCTCCACCATCAGCTACTCATCCCTACTTGTAGAAACAAAGACACCCTGCTACTGCTGTTGAGTTGTGTCCTTCAAAACTCAAGTGTTGAAATCCTAACCCCAGTACCTCAGAATAAGACTATATTTGGAGGCAGAGTCTTTAAAAGAAATGATTAAGGTAGAATGAGGTCATGGGGTGGGTCCTAATCCAATAGGACTGGTGTCCTTATCAGAAGAGGAGATTAGGACACAGATGCAGCGTGTGGAGACGCAGAGAGAAGATGGTCGTCCATAAGCCAAGAAGCAAGGCCTCTGAAGAAACCAATCCATGGACTTCTAGCCTCCAGAACGGTTAGACATTAAATTTCTTTTGTTTAAGCCACCCAGCATGTGGTCTTTTGTTATATCAGTCTCAGCAAACTAATACACTACATATATGGGCAATTAATATTATTCTTTTTGGATAGGTAAGGTGATCAAGGACCCCCAGTTTTAATAACCTGCATATGCCGAGGGGCCAGGTATCCGGGGACAAGTCTTCGACAGCACAGATATATTCCGGAGCTCAGGGTTGCCAATGTGAGATAGCTGGTTGGTTTAACCAGTAGCGACTGTAGCTCTCAGCCCTTTGTCCTTACAGTCCAACATTCTGGCACTGGGAAAGTCCATGTCATAGTTCACGCTGTTTCGGGGCAACAACAAAGCTAAGGAGGCCAGATCCACTTTCCAGATGTCCCTCTCCTGAGATCACAGCCCAC
Organism: Spilogale gracilis; assembly: GCA_004023965.1. Taxonomy (NCBI): domain Eukaryota; kingdom Metazoa; phylum Chordata; class Mammalia; order Carnivora; family Mephitidae; genus Spilogale; species Spilogale gracilis. Next base: position 9,012 of record PITA01000502.1, read on the forward strand.
ATAGTCTGAGGCCTATAGAGAAGAGGTACCAGCCCCAACTTGAAACCATAGGCCGGACTGCCTTGGCCACAGGCATAGGCTCAGGTAATAAGCACAGAAGAAGGAAAAAGAACACATTCTAGAACCATAGCAGAAAGCGAAAGGCCCTGGGTTGAGAAACCTAGCTTCTTAATCTTCTTCCCAAGGACCTTGAATAAATTACCTTACCTCTCAGGGCTTCTTTGTTCATATATGTAAAATGGGTGAGTTGTACCCCCTCCCTGATAAGGCAGAGGTTCTCAGGGTGGGATCAGCATGAACAGCTGTAGCACAATTATCTGGGACATTTGTTTCTGGTAAAATCCTGGGCCCAACCCCAGACCCGCTAAATCAGAGTCTCCTATCTTGGACCTTACAATCTGCATCTTAACAAACTCTGTCCTTCCAAGATCTCTTGAATTTTCAAAAGATTTATTTATTTATTTGAAAGAGAGAGTGAGTGGGGGGAGGGGCAGAGGGAGAGGATCTTTAAGCAGACTCCTCGCTGAGCATGGAGCTTGACACTGGGTTCCATGCCACAATCCAGGAGATCATGACCTGAGCTGAAACCAAGAGTCAGATGCTTAAGTGCTTAACCGACCGAGCCACCCAGGTGCCCCCAAGGTCTCTCTCAACTCAACATTTCACAAGTCTATGACCCATTAGCGACTCTGCCTAGTCCCTTTATCTGTTTAGAACTAGAATCATTTTCTCACTTGGACCCCTTACTACTCTTAGTGGCTAGTTTGATCCTTAGTATAGATGTCCTCAAGGGCTTTTAGCTTATAAGCCATATTTGTACTTTTAAGTAAGGAGAAAAGCAAAAATAAAGGTTTGGTGGGGAATAAGTTTGAAACTACTAGCTTAATATAATTTTTTTGCTATTGTCTGGCTTTTAATTCTCCAGAACTTATTTGGCCCTGATGGACACAAATAATCATGGGTAGCCTCACTAAAAATTTCCTTGAACTGGTTCCTTTGACCCCCCCCCCAAAAAATGGAGAGAAGTGTTCACTAATCATTTGTGTTCTACCAAACATGGCATAATCGTTTTGCATATCAGTATTTTGGCCTTTCCTGCTTAAAGGTCTTTCCTTGGGTTTGCAAACAGGAGTTTGAGAAGAGTCCTGGTACTGACTGAGCTTTCTTGGTAATGTCACAAAATTTCCAACCACAAAGTCAATCTCTATTTGAGTCAGAGCAATTAGAGGAAGGCTAATGGCTGTGGACAAAAGTAGTAAAATATTTTATTGAGGAAGCCAAATAGGTAGTTCAAATGGGAAACTGTCTTTTTACCATTGTGGATACAATCTGCCACCTTTTAGCAGGGAGATGCTCAGAACATAGTCTTAAAGAAGAGGAGAAAATAAGAATATTCGAGACTGTCACAGACTGTAGGGAATGGCATTGAAGGATGATATCCTGGGCCCTTCTGTAACATGTTTATATGATCTTTCTAAAACTCAGCATTTAAACCTTCATTTCTAGCTGATCTGGGTTGGTGCCTTAGGGAAAGGCTTATTTCAACTAGTCCCGGATACTATTAATCCAAGTCAATAGTAAGTTCACAAACATATGTGATCTTGGGCTCAGTATAAACACATACCATAGAGATAGTTAGAAAAGAAAACTCCTTAGCAAAGTTGAGTGTTAGTTAAAGGAATGGTACCCTGTATAGAAGTCAGAATTGGTAAGGCCACTAAATTTTCAAATGGCTCTTTTCACTTGAGAATACACTGGCACTAGTAGATTTATTTCCTGACCATTGACAGCCAATGATGAAGATTTTTCTTGTATCAAGATCGTACTTTTTTTTTCATTGAATCCACAATAATAAAGAAAGAAGCTCACAATGCAAATGATTACAGATTGTAAAAATTTCCAAACATACACGGGTCTCTAAGTAAAACCTTAGGGTTAGAAGTTTTCAGCAATGTGACAAAATGCAGTAATCCTTATCAGGACTATAGAGTCTGGGTAACACCTCCATCAGCTGAGCCACTTAGAGTCAGAAAGATTCTGCTGCTCACCTTAGGGTTTCATTTGATGCCCTCCAAGATGCTAGAATCTTCTCACTAGGTTACCACGGAGAAAGGTGTAAACCCATCAGGGTACATTCTCCAGCAAACCAACCAACCAGATTAAAAGGGTGTGGGAGCGGCTTCTACACATACAGCCTCCACATCAAGGCCCCTGAAACATCTCTTTAGCTAGCAGTAAGCGGTAGAAGTGCCAATATAGAATCTGAGTTTGAGGGGGATGAATTAGAGCCGCTGAAAATGGTCCATCCAGTTGCAGATGTATGTACTTCATTGCTCATGGAAGAGTATCTGTTTACACAGCCCCGAGTTTGATGATATTCATGCTTGGGGGCCTCCAACCTAAGGGTCTTGGAAGAAATGACTGTCTTCACCAGATAGAATAAAATCTCTTTGTGAGCAGCCACCATGTCTCCAGTCTCTTAACCCTGTGCCTTTTGCAGACAAGTAGGAGAAAAACCACAATCTCACAGCAAGGCAATGTTATTATAAAGAAAGCATTCTGTTAAGTTGTCTTTTAAAATGGTGGTTAGGGGGCGCCTGGGTGGCTCAGTCGGTTAAGCGTCAGCTCTTGGTTTCAGTTCAGGTCGTGAGCTCAGGGTCGTGGGATCGGACCCTGCATGGGACTCCACACTCAGTAGGGAGTCTGTTTGAGATTCTCTCTCCCCCTCTGCCCATCCCTCCTCTAAAATAAATAAATAAATCTTAAAATAACTGTGGTTTAGAATGTGAAGCAACATCAGATGTTTAGTAGAAAAAGCTAAGTGGAGACGATGGTGTGAGGAGACAGATGTGGTAATTAAGTCAATGGGGACATCCTTCCACAGTGCATATGTACATCAAATCATCACAATGCACACTCTCAATATCTTACGATTTTATTTGTCAGTTATACCCCAATAAAGCTGAAGAAAAGCTGGGTGAAAAAAGCACCGTGTTGTCATTATATAGATTCTATAATCACAAGTATGACAAATTTAGTGTGAAGGAAAGACTAGAAGGAAATATGACAACATTGGTTATGCTAGGAAGGTAGGTTTATGAGTAATTTTGTTCCTTTTCTCTTTTTTGGGCAATATCATGAAATAATACTTTTTCAGAATTATATTTAAAAGAGGAATTTTTGTCTGGTTATTATAAAGTTAAGTTTCCAAATTGAAAGCATGAGTCGATTTTTTTTTCCCTTGGCTAACCCAATCTTCCAGAAACTGAGACTCTCAGAGGGGTGAACAGATTTTTATCCTAGAGAGGTTGCCCAGGAGAGGGGCTCAGCTGGGCTCTTGGCCTCAGCAAGTATTCCTGGAGAGACTCTTAGACACCCAGAAACAAGGGCCAGCAGCCTCATTTCTGTCTGTCCTTTTAATCCGAGGCCATGGTGCAACCCATGCTTCTGTGTGCCTGCCATCGTGGTTTCAGAAAGCTGAGTCTCGAGGAGGATAAAGAGCCACTGGAAACCCCTGATTTGGGCTCGCTTGTAGATGGGCCAGAAATAGGGAAATGACAATGGAGCATGCTGGGTAAAAAATGGTGCCTCCTCTTCCTTGGAAGGAATATGACCTTTATGGCTAAGCTTGCCACTTAGAACTTTCCCTGTTCCCACAGATCATCAAGTGAATCATCAGGTTCACCAAAATCATTTTGGGTGGGCTGCTTACTACCTTGAGAACACACACACACACAATTTCAAAAGCACATTTGAACTTACCTGCAATTTTTTTTTTGAAAATGTAGAGAGTGAAGGGTCAGGGCACCATAGAATTTTAATACCTAGTGTGTGTTGAGACAAAAACAGTTGAGTGTCAGAGCCTTGTGCTACAAAATTAATGCCATATGAATGGAAGAATGCTCTGAGGTTACCAAAACAACCTCCAAAGTACTCTGCCACCCTCTGGATTCTGGACTATTTTCATTTATTAGGATTTGGTATTTAGTAGTTATGGAACATGCCTCTGAGAGACAGTGCTACAATCATTTTTTTTATTTACAAAATCAGTTCCTAATAGGGACATATTTGGGAACAACTTAAATAGAAAAATGCTCACCCCACCAATGTTCATGGGAAAGTGAGTATGAAGTTGTATGAATCCAGTGATGCAAAAGGTATGTATAGTTATTTCTTTATTTAGAGAGACAGTGCATGCAAGCCAGTAAGCCTAGAAGGAAATACTCCAAAATGTTATCAGTGGTTATCTTGGGGTTGCGGGTGCTTTTTGTTTCCTTCTTTATATTTTTCTGCATTTTAAAGTTTCCCACAATGAGCACTTATCAGTTTTTTCATCAGAAAACCAGAGCTCTATCAGGCATTGGTGGGTGAAGCATTCTAAAACGAAGAGTCCTACCTGAAAATAATAAAATGAGTTTAAGAACAATTTTAAAGACATCTCTGGCTAATTGAAAATGAGTTCTTCATAGAAATTAAGCCTCTTTGAGGTAAACTTTTTTCTGCTGAGATCTAGTGGGGCAGGCACCCCTCCCCTCACAAACTTGCCCTAATATCTTGACCAATCACCCAGGGCCTGAGCAGGCAGGAGCTGGGGGCCTATGGCATATCCATCACTGCACTGGGTGTGATGGGCCTGCCAAGGTCTTTCCTTTTTCTGTTGCAAGTGAGCTCAGCCCCCACTAGCTATAGGAAGAATTTGGATTTTTTCTGACCATGCCTCCTCCTGCATTTCCTGCTGTAGTGAGAGCCATCAGCACAGAGGTTAAAAGCACAAACACAAGAATCAGTTTTGGATTTTCATCCTTTGGGTGCTGCTTACTAGCTTGGCCAAGTAACACGATCCTTTCCAGTTTTAGTTCTACCTCTCAAGCTGCTCTTGGGAGCTTCCGGTGAGATAAAGCATACGAAATCCTTGGCATGGGCTGAGTATATCAGAAATACCCCAACTATGCTAGTCCCATCCTGTTTTATTCCCATCATCACCCCATGTTCTGGAGTATTGCGATGTCTTGCCAGATGTCACACAGGAAAGAATCACAGAAACAGCAATCAAGGCATTGGGTAGGAAAAAAGGGGATGGTAATGTGAGATGCAGTACAGATATTTGATACCATCCCTAGCCATCCACAAGAAGCACAGATTTTCCTCTAAAAGGAAAGGTCAAGTTGAGTAAGTTGGCTGGTAGATGATTTAGCGACCACAAGAGCTTAGATCAAAGAGGATCCTATGGGGCTTCCTGGAGTAGGTACAGCTGGGGTTGAGTCTTGGTGACAGAAGTGTGGAGACATGTAAAAAGAGAGGAAAATATTGCAGGGAAGGTGAAAGGAAGTGAAGGCGTAATGGAGGCTGGGCTGTTGGCCTAAAGTCATATCTTGCTTACAACAGTAGTTTGTGAGTAGAATATAAAAACAGCAGAGTCCCTTGGGGGAACATTTTGTGGCCCAGTCCCCTCATTTTACATCTAAAAAAAACAGACCCGAACGGGGAAGACCACGCAGTCACACAGCTGGTCAACAGCACAACCAGGACTAGAACCTTGGTCTTCTGCCCCACCCAGAGCCCAGGCATGTGGCACAAGCCTGGGAGAGCCATGGGGTCAGGGATCCTGCCTTTGTTGAATCTGAGTGGGGGTGGGAGGGGGGAGTGGGGCATGACTGCAAAAAGGGATGTTCTAGAATTGGATAGTGGCAATGCTTGCACAACTCTGTGAATATATGAAAAAACATTGAACTGTACGCTTTACTTTTTAAGATCTATTTATTTATTTGAGAGAGTGAGTGCGTGGGAGGAGGGGCAGAGGGAGAGGAAGAGAGAATCCCCAAACAGACACCCCACTGAGTGTGGAGCCTGATGTGGGGCTTGATCTCACAGCCTTGAGATCAGGACCTGGGCTGAAATCAAGAGTCAGCTGCCCAACGGACCGAGCCACCCAGACACCCCTGAACTGTTCACTTTAAATGGGAGCATTATATGGTATGGAATTTATATCTCGATAAAGGTGTTACAAAAAGTACTGAGGCGGGGAACCTGGGTGGCTCCATCAGTTGAATGTTGATTTTTGGTTTCGGCTCAGGTCATGATCTGAGGGTCCTGGGATCGAGCCCCACGTTGGGCTCTGCACTCAGTGTGGAATCTGCTTGAGAGTCCTTGCCTCTCCCTTTGCCCCTCCCCACCCCCTTTCCCTTGCTCTCAGATAAATAAATAAATAAATAAATAAATAAATAAATAAATAAATAATTTTTAAAAAGTACTGAAGCCCCTGGGGCCCATCCTGGGTCTTGGTCCAGAAGAGGGGCCCAGTTGCCAGGAGAGGAATGGGGCAGGTGAATGGCAGGACAATAGAATGCTGAACAGTAAAAAATATTTATCAACTGCAAAACTTCATATACATCAAGCAAAAACACCTGGGTGCCTTTGAGGTGAGGTCTTGAATTCATTCTCTGAAGTTCTTTGGTTTGGCCTTAGATGCCATTTCTCCCTCCTCCTTCTTCACTCAGAATGCCCTTGATCTCTTCATAAACAGTTGAGATCAGATGGTAGGAGTGCCAGGTGTTGAGTTCTGGGAGCCAGCCAAGAGCTAGCTGGGTGTGGGGAGACCCTGTAGTTTGGGAACTGCTCAGGCCAGTGGAGGCCCCAGGCAACACCCCCATTGCCTCTGATAGCATGACAAGCACCAACGAGGGGGGTTAGCTTTGATGCCTACCTGGTTTATATGTTCTACAGCTTTCCAAAACCTTCTATGAAGTTGTAAGGGGTCCCTCAACTTCTTGAACACAGTAGTAAGGCTTTCAATACATCAAAACACATATGTCCCCAACTGTTTTCCCTTAGTTCTCGCTCATTCTTCTTTCATTCATTTGCTCATTCGTTCCACAAAACAGAGATGGCCCCTTGGGGACTTTATAATCTGGTGAGAGAGAATCATTGTGGTAGGGACAATTCTAAGATGGTCCTCAAGATTCCTACACCCTGAGGTTTGTGCCTTGTATAATCTCCTTCACTTGCATGTGGGCGGGACCCAGGAGTATGATGGGCTGTTAATCCTGTGATTATGTTACATTGTATGGCAAAGGGGAAGGGATTCTGCAGATATAATTAAGATCCCAAATCAGTTGGCTTGGGGTTCATCAAAAGGGAGATTCTTCTGGTGGAGCTGACTTAATCAGCAAAAGAAACTGTCAGATGACGACTGGGATCAACATTACAGAAGGGGAATGTAGGGTGCTAAAATGGTCTACAATGGGGTTATTTAAATATATAAGATTTATTTATTTCACACAGAAAGAGATCACAAGTGGGCACAGAGGAAGCAGAGAGAGAGGAGGAAGCAGGTTCCCTGCCAAGCAGAGAGCCCGATGTGGGCCTCAATCCCAAGACCCTGGGATCATGACCTGAGCCGATGGGAGAGGCTTTAACCCACTGAGCCACCCAGATGCCCTTAACCATATATATTTATATATAACCATATATTTATTTAACTATATATTATAAAATAATATAAAAATATCTATAAATATATTGTGAAATATATTGTATATTATGAAATCTATAATATATTAATATATATAAATATAAAATGATAGCTAACACATGACATAATGTATACTGTTTTCCAGGTGCTGTTCTTGGTGCCTTGTGTAGGCCTTGCTATAGCCTTAGGAGCAGAGACCAGTGTCCCCATTTTGTAGATGATGAGATAAGACATAATGAATTTATTAACGTGTCTGATGTTGTGTGCTTGGAGAGGGGTGGAATTGGGAAGCTAGGCAGTGTGGTTCTGGTACTGAGGGTCAGTCCAAGCAAATGTGCCCAGGAAAAGCCTTTTTTGAGTGGGGAGGTGGGCAGTGCTTCAGGAAAGAAAAGAAAGATGAGCTTAGCTCTTGAATCTCTTCCCCTCTTGGGTTTCTATGGTTCTTCCCAGTCCTGATTCTCTTTTGACCCCCTCCTTACTTCTCTTTTTTCTTCTACCTACTTTTGAGATTCTCCTAAGGTTTGGTTGCTTCCTCTCTGCCCTCTTTTAAATGTTCTCTTCCTTTCTGCAAGTGTACTCACTCTAACGAATGGTCTTTTTTAAAAAAATTATTTATTTATTTGACAGGGAGAGAGAGATCACAAGTAATCAGAGAGGCAGGCAGAGAGATAAGAGGAAGCAGGCTCTAGGCTGAGCAGAGAGCCCGATGTGGGGCTCAGACCTAGGACCCTGAGATCATGACCTGAGCCAAAGGCAGGGACTAAGCCACCTCTAAGCCATCCAGGTGCCCTAATGAATTTTCTTTTAGAGGATTATGGAATCACTCAGTCACTTTTGAGCAATGAATCAAAACTAATTTCAAAATTAAGTGACATTAGGTCAATTTGTGTAAAGGGAGTAAATGTGTCTGGAACTTGGAAAGAAATGATGGCTACACCAGCCTGTAAGTCTAGCTACCCAGTAGAATCACATGAGAAAGCTGCTCAGGTGATTCTAATGGGTATCCAAGGCTGGGAACCATTGGCTTAATACCAATAAAGCCAGTTAGTACCATCTTCCTTTAAGGGGGTCTAGGAGTTAGCATGGAGGGGCCAGCGTGAGGAGTGTTACTTTGTTAACAAGACCATGTCTGAATAAACACAAGCTAGAACAGCAATAAAAATATCCTACATCCACTGGTGCAAATGAAAAAAAAATTAGGAAAACAGAAAAATGATAGTATATCACTTCCCTTAGGGTACTCTACAGAGTAATGAGTGTTAGACACATGAGAAAATAAGGCAGTAAGAGGGTGGGAGGAAATGGTGCTCTGTGATGGGACTTTCTGTATATATTGCTGAATCCTCATGACACTTACAAGCAGCTATTATTATCCTTGTTTAAAATATTTAGTTTTTTATTTAAATTCAATTAACATATAATGCATTATTGATTCCAGAGGTAGAGGTCAATGATTCTTCAGTTTTTAAATAATACACAGGGCTCATTACATCACCTGCCCTCCTTAATGTCCATCACCCAGTTACCCCATCCTCCACCCCCTTCCCCTCCAGCAACCCTGTTTGTTTCCTGTGATTTGTTTAAAATATTTGGAAACTGAGGCACAAAAGGGATGCCATATTGCCCAAGGGTATAGAGATAATAAGACTGAAAGATACATATACCTTATGAATGAAGAATGTCAATATTCTTCCTCTTCTAAAAGCATTGTCAGGAATTGATGGTGAATTTTTGGCTTTTCCACCATGAATTACAATAGTGTTTTTTCTTTGTTCTGTTATTAACATAAATTTGATTAACAGATTTTCTAATATTAAACCATTCTTGCGTTACTTGAATTGGTCCCTCTTGGTGAAGGAATATTAACATACTGCTCAATTTTCCCCTACTAATATTTTACTTGGGACAGTTTTAATAAATATTTATGTGTGAGACTGATGATAGGCAGTTTAATTTTTTATGCTCTTTTTCAGGTCTTTACATTTTATTTTATCATTCTAAGAACACCTGAGACTTATCCTCTTAACAAATTTTTTTAAAGAGTTTATTTATTTGAGAGAGAGAACACAAAGAGGGAGATTGAGAAGGAGAAGCAGACTCCCCACTGAGCAGGGAGCACGATGTTCAATCCCAGGGCCCTGAGATCACGACCTCAGCTGAAGGCAGACGCTTAACCGACTGAGCCACCAGGCACCCCTACTCTTAACAAAAATTTTTAAAATATTTTATTCATTTGTTTGACAGGGAGAGAGAGAGAGAGAGAGAGAGAGAGAGAGAGAGAGAGAGAGAGAAAGAGAACACAAGCAGGGGGAGTGGGAGAGGGAGAAGCAGGCTCCTTGCTAGCAAGAAGCCCCATGCAGGGCTCTATCTCAGGACCCTGGGATCATGACCTGAGCTGAAGGCAGACACTTAATGATTGAGCCACCCAGGCGCCCCCTTAACAAATTTTTAAGTGTATAATACATTATTGTGAATATAGGCAGGATACTGCACAGCAGATCTCTTGAGCTCATCTTTGCTCAAACTGAAAATTTATGTCCATTGATTAGTAACTCCCTATTTCCCCCATCCCAGCCCCTGGCAGACACCATTCCAAGCTTTGATTCTTTGAAGTTGGCTATGTTATTTTATTATTTTAAGAAAGATTTACTTATTTATTTTAGAGAGTGTGAGAGAGAGCAGGGAGGGGGAGGGACAAAGGAAGAGAAAGTCTTAAGCAGCATGGAGCCTGAAGTGGGGCTTGATCTCATGACCCTGAGACCACAACTTCAGCTGAAACCAACTATGGCACCCAGATGTCCCTGAATTTGATGGGTTTAGGTACCTCATATAAATGGAATCATGCAGTGTTTGTCTTTCTGTGACTGACTTATTTCAATTAGCATAATATCCTCAGGGTTCATCCACCTTTCTTTTTTAAGGCTGAATAATATTCCATTGTGTGTATGTACTACATTTTCTTTATCTGATCATCTGTCAATAGATATTTAAGTTGTTCCCACATCTTGGCTGTAGCTGCAATGAACATAGAAGTGCTAATATCTCTTCAAGATGCTAATTTCAGTTCTTTTGGATAAATAGTCAGAAGTGGGACTGCTCAGTCACATAGTAGTTCTATTTTTAATTTTGTGAGGAATGTCCATACTGTGTTTCATAGTGTTGTTGCAAGAGTTCCAGTCTCTCTATGTTCTCATCAACACTTGTCACCTTTTTTTCTAATAGTAGCAATCATGACAGGTGTGAGGTGATGTCTCATTGTGGTTTTGATTTGCATTTCCCTGATGATTAGTGACATCGAGCATTTTTTTATATATCTGTTGGCCATTTATATCTTCTTTGGAGAAGTGTCAATTTGAGTCCTTAGCCCGCTTTTATTTTTTTTTAAGACTTTATTTATTTGACAGAGAGTGTGATCACAAGTAGGCAGAGAGGCAGGCAGAGAGAGGAGGAAGCAGACTCCCTGCTGAGCAGACAGCCTGATGCAGGCCTTGATCCCAAGACCCTGAGATCATGATCTGAGCGGAAGGCAGAGGCTTTAACCCACTGAGCCACCCAGGCGCCCTTCAGCCCGCTTTTAAATAGAGTTGTTAGTTGTTGGGTTTTTTTTTTTACTATGAGTTATAAAATTTCCTTACATATTTCAGAGACCAACCCTTTATCAAATAGATGGTTTGCAAATATTTTCTCCCTTTCTGTAGGTTGACTTTTCACTCTGTTGATTGTTTCCCTTGCTATGCAGAAGCTTTTTAGTTTGATGTAGTCGCAATTGTTTATTTTTGGTTTTGCTGCCTGTGCTTTTTGTGTCATATCTATGAAAGACCAATACCATGAGGATTTTCTTGTATGTGTTCTTCTAAGGAGTTCTATGGTTTTGAGTCTTATGTTTAAGTCTTAAGTTCATTTTAAGTAGATTTTTGTGTATGTTAAGGTCCAATTTCATTCTTTTTGCTTGTGGATACCCAGTTTTCCTATTATCATTTGTTAAAAAGACTATCCTTTCCTATCATGAGTTCCTGGCATCTTTGTCAGATATCAGTTGATAGTATATACGTGGATTTACTTCTGGGATGTCTATTCACTTCCAGTGGTCTATATAACTGTCTTTATGCTAGTGTCTTGCTGTTTTGATTACTGTAGCTTTATAATATATTTTCAAATCAGGAAGTATGAGGCTGGGATGCCTGGGTGGCTCAATCAGTTAAGAGTCTGCTTTTGGCTCAGGTCATGATCCCAGGGTTTGGAGATTGAGTCCTGCATTGGACTTCTTGCTCAGTGGGGAGCCTGCTTCTCCCTCTGCCTGCTTGTGCTCTCTGTCTCTGTCTCTGATAAATAAATAAATACAATCTTTAAAAAAAGAAAAGGGAAGTATGAGGCTTCCAGCTTTGTTATTTCTCAAGATTGTTTTGGCTATTCAGTGTCCTTCATTGTTCCATATGATATTTAGGATTTTTTTTTTCTATATCTGTAAATAATTCCATTGGAATTTTGTCAGAGCAGCATCGAATCTATAGATTGCTTTGGGTAATATAGACATTTTTACATTATTAAGTCTTTCAATCCTTGAACATGCAATATATTCTTTCCATTTGTCTGTATTTTGTGTAATTTTTTCATCAATGTTTTGTAGTTTTCAGTAGACAAGTCTTATACCCCTTTAGTTAAATTTATTCCTCAGTATTTTATTTTTTGATACTATTATAAATGGAACTGTTTTCCTAATTTCCTTTTCAGAGAGTTCATTGTTAGCATATAGAAATTGAACTGGTTTGGGGGCACCTGGGTGCTCAGTGGTTAAGCCTCTGCCTTCAGCTCTGGTCATGAACCCGGAGTCCCAGGATTGAGTCCCACATCGGGCTGCCTGCTTGGCAGGAATCCTGCTTCTCCCTCTCTCACTCCCCCTGCTTGTGGCCCCTCTCTGGCTGTGTTTCGCTCTGTCAAATAAATATAATTTTTTAAAAAGAAATTGAACTGGTTTTTGTATATTGATTCTATATTCTACAACTTTACTGAATTCATTTATTAGTTCTAATAGTTTTTAAAAAGGAATCTTCAGGGTTTTCTATATATAAGATCATGTCATCTGCAAACAGGGCTGATTTTACCTCGTCTTATCTGATTTGGATGCCTTTTATTTTTTTTTCTTGCTTAATTACTCTGGCTACAACATCCAGTTCTATGGCGAATAGAAATGGCAAGAGTGGGCACTGCTGCCTTATTCCTGATCTTAGAGGAAAAGTTCCAGCTTTCCATCACTGAGTATGGTGGCAGCTGTGGGCTTGCCGTATATGACCTTTATTATGTTGAGGTACTTTCTTTCTATTCCTAGTTTATTTAGAGTTTTTATCATGAAAAGATTGATTTTTGTCAAATGCTTTTTCTGCATCCATTAAGATGATCATGTGATTTTAAAAAAGATTTTATTATTTATTTGACAGAGAGAAACAGCCAGAGAGGGAAAACAAGCAGGGGGAGTGAGAGAGGGAGAAGCAGGCTTCCCGCCGAGCAGGGAGCCTGATGTGGGACTCGATCCCGGGTCTCCGGGATCATGACCTGAGTTGAAGGCAGTCGCTTAACCAACTGAGCCACCCAGGTGCCCCGATCATGTGATTTTTATCCTTTATTCTATTCATGTGGAGTATCATGTTGGTTGATTTGTGTATAGTCAGCCATCTTTGTATCCTAGGGACAAATACCACTTGGTCATGGTATCTGAGCCTTTTAATGAGCTGTTGAACTCAGTTATCTGGTATTTTGCTGAGGATTTTTGCTTCTATAGTCATTAAGGATATTGACCTATCATTTCCTTGTGGTATCTGATATCATTGTGTTGATATCATAAAATGAGTTTGGAAGTATTCCCTTCTCTTCAGTTTTTTAGAAAAGTTGGAGAATGAATGGTATTGATTCTTCTTTAATGTTGGGGAGAATTTACCTATAAAGCCATCTGGTTCTGGGCTTTTCCGTCTTGGGAGGTTTTTTGATTACTGATTCACCTTCCTTACTCATATTGGTCTGTTCAGATTTTCTATTTTTTCATGATTCATTCTTAATAGGTTGTATGTTTCTAGGAATTTATCCATTTCTTTCAATTTATACAGTTTGTTGGTGTATAATTCTTCGTATTAGTCTCTTATGATCCTTTTTATCTTCGTGGCATCAGTTGTAATGTCCCTTCTACCATTTCTGATTTTATTTATTTCAGTCTTCTCTCTCTCCTTTTTTCAGTTATCAATTTTGTTTATCTTCTCAAAAAATCAACTTAGTTTTGTTGATTTTTTCTATTGATCATCTCTTTCATTTATTTCTTCTCTAATCTTTGTTATTTCCTCCTTTCTGCTAACATTGGCAGACAACATTTGAGTCAAAAATGTTCTGGACAGTATTTCACTGAAATGAAGACAATGTTTGAGCAAGACCAAAGGGTCTTGGGACATGGAGTGCCCAGGTGGCTCTGTTGGTTGGGCATCTGCCTTCAGCTCAGGTCATGATCCCAGAGTCCTGGGATCGATCCCTGCATCAGGGTCCTTGATCAGCAGGGAGCCTGCTTCTCCCTCTCTCTCTGTCAAATAAATAAATAAAATCTTCTAAACAATGTTCTGGATGTCCTGAAACTGACGTTAATTTTTCTTCCCTGTTCCCTCTACTTCCTTTTCCCCATCTATTGAATCAAATCTCCTGTGCTAGAGGAGGTGGCTTAAGAAGAGCCACGAAACCAGGTGAGGGGTGGGGAGAGTGGAAAACTATCAGAAACCTTCATTGGGAATTAGATTTTTCCTGCCTCCCCCCTCCTACCCAAAAAGGCCTACATTTCTTCCGGGCCACAGTTTGAGCCTGCCATTCTAGAATGTTCCATAATGCAACTATTACTTTCCTGCAGAGGTCATGAAATGTAGATTTTTGGCTTCCGGTCTTGCTCAAAGATTGTCTTCATTTCAGTGAAATACCGTCCAGAAGCTACTTTGAAAAGTGTCATATGCTGTCCCCAGCCTCGGTTTAGGAATAACTTGTGCAAAAGCCACAATTGCTCTTCTTTACAAAACCTCTACTGTGGTTTTCGCACATCACTGCTGCCTTGAGCACAGTCTTTCCTCTTTCTTACAGGAGTAAGAGAAAGTATTAGTACTAAGTCAGCTCTGTTCACATTTCCTGTTTCAGAGGAGCTAACTCTGAAGATGCAGTAATTTTCATTGTTCACCAGCTTTGTGAAGGATAGTCCCCAAACCCACCTCACTAATAGAATTCTCTTGAGTTCTAAGCTGCAAATGAACATTTTGCTCTTAGGTGGGAGTAAATTTTGAGATAATCTTTGTTGAGAATTATGAAAATTATGGGCACCTGGGTGGCTCAGAGGGTTAAGCCTCTGCCTTCTGCTCAAGTCATGATCTCAGGGTCCTGGGATCAAGTCCCACATCGGGCTCTCTGCTCAGTGAGGAGCCTGCTTCCTTCCCCTCTTTCTCTGCCTGCCTCTCTGCCTATTTGTGATCTCTCTCTCTCTGTCAAATAAATAAATAAATAAAATCTTAAAAAAAAGAATTATGAAAATGAGGGGCATCTGGGTAGCTCAGTCAGTTAAGTGTCTGCCTTCAGGCCAGGTCATGATTCCAGGGTCCTGAGATGGAGTGCTTAGGCTCCCTGCTCAGCAGGGTGCCTGCTTCTCCCTCTATCCTATTTGTGCTCTCTCTCTCTCAAATAAATAAATAAATAAAATATTTTTAAAAAAAGAATTATGAAAATAAGAACATTGGCAATTGGCAAAATGCATTAATTCCTGGGCTTAAGCACATGAGTGATATCCTGGCTTGGCATTTTGTATCTAGAGGCTCCTAATGCTGTGAACCCTGGAATGCTGGGGCAGAAGTATGCAGTGTTGGAAAAGAAGGAAAACCCTCTCACAACTCCCCTCCAAAATGGCTCAAAGGCCTGGAAGACTTCCTTTCCCAGAATACATATGGCTCTGCCTGACACAGAAATGTGTGATCTCTCAAAATCTTTAGCTATCAAAACTGCACCCTCCCCTTGTCTAGCAAATTAGCCAGGAATGATCCTTAATGAAGATAGTGATACGAGCTTTCCTTTTTAAGGCAACTTCCTTACTTACAATTAATTGGCTCATAATCCTCCTTCAGCTTCCCCTTCGTGTCCTGGTGTGTATGAACGAGGCCAGGAAAGAGAAGAATTGTGAAATCCTACAGGGTCCCCAGAGCTCCTCTCCTGACCCTAGTCCTCAGAGGTTGCTGACCCTCCCTCCCCTTCTTTAATTTCCTGGCTAGCTTCCCAGCTTCCAGAGACCCAGTTCTTGGCACTGAGACTAGCCTATCTGCCCCCCCCCAAACCCCTCCCTGGATGGGCCAGCTAGTAGTTTTAAAGCTCCCTGGGAATTTGCTCTTTTGAAAAAGAAAACCTGGGTAACAAAGCCTCCCCTCTGGGAGTGCCCTCCCTGCACCAAGGCCTGATGGGAATGGTGGGAAGGTGTCACCTGGACGTTGGGCTAAGGGTATAGCCAGGGTTGGAGGTGTCTTCTCCTTGCTTTGCCCCACTTCCTTTTTCCTATTTGTTTCAATAAGTCTTCCTTTTTGACTTATTTTTGGACATTTTCAGCACTTCTATTGTTCTGTTCCTGAACTGAGACCCTCCAGTAAGCACTTGGTTGTCATTTCCTCTCTCTGTCTGTCTCTGTGTCATGGCATTTCTTGATGCGTTCCTTATGTCAGGACTGAATAAATCATTCTGCAATTGAGAAGCCCACCCATCTGCAGAGCCTGCCCCCCCCACCCTTGGCCCTGGATCTTTCCTCTGGGTGGTGCTATTTTTGGACAAGGAGCTCTTTTTACTATTTATTTATCTATCTATCTATTTATTTCAAAGGTTTTATTTTTAAGTAATCACTAACCCAATGTGGGGCTTGAACCCACAACCTGCGATCAAGAATTATACACTCCACTGATTGAGCCAGACAGGTGCCCCAAGGAGCCCTTTTTAGACTCACCTTGAATGGTACCACATAGATGCCCCTTTGTAGGTGATATGAGAGGTCATCCCTAGAAATTAGCTATTCTTTGCCTTGGGGGTGGGGGTGGAGGAGAAGACTAGGGAAGGACAGAGATTGAGAAGAGAATAGGATCTCTCCAGCAACGCTGCAGCCTTTTGTAGAGCACAGAGGCTTATCTTGAACAAAAATGTTCCTAGTAGCAGAAAATGCTTCTAGGAGGGAACTTGCATTTGTCATATTCATTCAAGGAAAATATACTGATCACCTACTATATGCCAAGTACCGTTCTCAATGTTGGAGATACAAGTGCTTGGGGAACATGACAGGCAAAAATGCTGTCCTTACGGATCTTACATTCTAGAACGTGCTACCGAACCAGGTGTCAAGACCATGAGTGCTAGTCAGAGTCCCATGAGTTATTAGCTATGAGACCTAGGACAAGTTCTTTAACAACTCTCTGTCCTTTAGAAGTCTTATCAGTTGGAGGGGTATGAGGTTGAATGTGTGGATCGATATGGAAGTATGCCCCGTGAATAGTATCAAATACCATATAAAATATGATTTTTTTTGTCCACCCTCACCCCTGCTGGGGCTTTTAGGGAGTAATTCCTAACTTCAGGTGCATAAGAAATGAAGGTATCCTGGGACTATTTCACTTAGAAGGATTCTGTGAGTGCATGAGAGTACTAGTAATCCAGGATAGGTAGATGTGTAAATAGATGACAGGTAGATAGAGACACATATTTTTTACACAAATAATGCATAGTCATTGTGGGACATTTAGAAAATACAGACAAGTTAAAACAAACAGTAAAAACCTTCCAGGATTTGTCATTCTGAGATGAGTCTTGTGGTACTTCCAGGCTTATTTCTCTCTGCATAATCAGAGGGGATCGCACAGTCCTTATGCTTGAGAGTATGTCTTCTGTTGGTGAGCACCTTTCTCTTCGTGTCACAATCGGTACAGCATTTCCCAAGATGGGGCCAATTTATCCTTGTACAAGTGTTGTGTTCGTTTCCAGTAGCTTCCAAAACTCTACAGCAAGCTTGCACACTCCACACATAAGCTACAACAAATCAGGTAGCTTAAAACAACAGAAACAACAGAAATTCTCTCACAGTTCTGGAGGCCAGAAGTTCAAGATAAGGTGTCTGAAGGTTCTAAAGGAAGAATCTATTGTCTCTTCCAGCCTCTGCTGGTTGCCAACAATCCTTGATGCTACTTGGCTAGTGGCAGTGTCACTTCAGTCTCTGCCTCTGTCACATTGTCATCTCTCTTTGGTGTGTGTCTGTGACCAAATTATCTTCTTCTTATAAAGACACCAGTCATTGGATAAGGCCCATCCTAATTCAGTATGGCCTCATCTGATCGCAACTACTATCTGCAAAGTTTCTGTTTCCAAATAAGGTCACATTCATAGATTCCAGGTGGACAAGAATTCTGGGGGGATGCTATTGGCCCTGGCACAAATGTCAACCTCACTGTTTGTCTGACCATGTCTCAGATATGGTTGGTTCTTCAGTGTCGGGAGAGTAGTATCCATGACCCTAGGTACCTACTCCTCTGAGGCAGAAAACATCTTGATGTCAAAATCCTTGATTGGAGGGGTGCCTGGCTGGCTCAGATGGTAGAGCATGTGGCTCTTGATCTCAGGGTTGTGAGTTCAAGCCCCATACTGGGCATAGAGATGACTTTTTAAAAATCCTTGATTGGATTAGATGCTGGGTGAGATGTAGATGTGCTCTGGTGGGGGCTGTTCTAAGTCTACACTTAGCAAGATGGCATCATTCACCATGGGACATTGTGGAAGAGAAAGTTCTCAACTCCATTTATTTGTAGGTGAACATTTGAGCCACAACAGCTCTCAAAATGTGGTAATTATTTCCAACTATTAACCTGTGGGCAAAAATTAATATGGGTGCAGAGAATAGAAGAGAACATACATTATTTCTTTTTTTTAATTAACATGTAATGTATTATTTGTTTTAGTCTGCGATTCACCAGTCTTACACAATTCACAGTGCTGACTATAGCACATCCCCTCCTCAATGTCCATCACCCAGCCACCACATCCCTCCCACCCCCCTCCACTCCAGCAACCCTCAGTTTGTTTCCTGAGATTAGGAGTCTCTTATGATTGTCTCCCTCTCTGGTTTCATCTTGTTTCATTTTTCCCTCCCTTCCCCTATGATCCTCTGTCTTGTTTCTCAAATTCCTCATATCAGTGAGATCATATGACAGTTGTCTTTCTCAGATTGACTTATTTCCCTTAGCATAATACCCTCTAGTTCCATCCATGTCATTGCAAGTGGCAAGATTTTGTTTTTTATGGCTGCATAATATTCCAGTGTGTGTGTGTGTGTGTGTGCGCACGCGTGTGTGTGTACATATCATATCTTCTTTATCCATTCATCTGTTGATGGACACCACAGCTCTTTACATAGTTTGGCTATTGTGGACATTGTTGCTATAAACATTGTGTGTGGGGGGCACTACATTTGTATCTTTATAGTAAATACCCAGTATTGCCATTGCTGGGTCATAAGGTAGCTCTGTTTTCATCTTTTTGAGGAACCTCCATATTGTTTTCCAGAGTGGCTGCACCAGCTTACGTTCCCACCAACCCTGTAGGGGGCTTCCCCCTTCTCCACGTCCTCATTAACACCTGTTGTTTCCTGACTTGTTAATTTTAGCCATTCTGACTGGTGTGAGGTGGTATCTCACTGTGGTTTTGATCTGTATTTCTCTGATGCCAAGTGATGTTGAGCATTTTTTCATGTGTCTATTGGCCATTTGAATATCTTCTTTACAGAAATGTCTGTTCATGTCTTCTGCCCATTTCTTGATTGGGTTATTTGTTCTTTGGGTTTTGAATTTGATAAATTCTTTATAGATTTTGGATACTAACCCTTTATCTGATATGCCATTTGCAAATATTTTCTCCCATTCTGTCAGTTGTCTTTTAATTCTGTTGACTGTTTCCTTTGCATACAGCTCATTTCTAATTAGTACTCCTAGACACTTTGGAAACACTTCCAACTTACACTTAACGCAAGTGGAACTATGGAAATATTCTATTTTTGCCATGATATTTGCACTAACAGTGTATCACAAGGGTCACTGTAAGCCAGTAAATATACTTCTGTACCAAAATTTATTAAACTACTAATCCTAAGCTCTTTGATACAGCCCTTCTGCTCCTCACCCCACCCCCACCGTGATGCCTGACATCTCACCATTTAATTGAATCTCTTCACCTCCTCTTGCATCCCCACTCTGCCAGAAAAAAAATGCTTCCTGCCTCTGGCATTTCCTTAATTACATGCAGGCATTGTTGGATGTTCTTAGCTAGGCTGCTGAGTCAGAAGACTGGACGGGCCAGCTGCAGTCTTAACGAACTGACTCAGGAAGGAAGTGCTAACAGAGATGGTGCACTATGCACTCAGCGGGTGGGAGCCAATAGTGGCTAGAAGACCTGAGCCTTCTGAGGGGCAGCCTGATTCCCAGGAAAGAGCATCGGTTGGAAGTTTGGAGGCCCGGGGTT
This sequence comes from Spilogale gracilis, assembly GCA_004023965.1. Lineage (NCBI taxonomy): Eukaryota > Metazoa > Chordata > Mammalia > Carnivora > Mephitidae > Spilogale > Spilogale gracilis. Next base: position 29,017 of record PITA01000502.1, read on the forward strand.
GTCTCTACTCTGCTACTAACTTGCTGCATGACTTTGGTAAGTCATCCCCTTTCTCTGAGTCTTAATTTCCCCACTTATGAAAACATGTGGTCTGCCCCAGGAGACCCTACGGGAGAAATAGAGGTCCTCTGAGTGAGGTTCTGCTAAGAAGACAGTCTCCTGTGGAGGAAATGGGTTAGGAACAGAAGCACTGTTTCATAAATAGCCCCAGGAGTGAACCACAGGGGGGATAAGAGAGAGACTGCTCAACCCTAGGGTCAGAACTAAAGAAGGCAGCCTGGAGAATAGTAGTTACAAGTTTGGGAGAGACAGAGTGAGAGAGATAGGAAAGAACCCTGAACTTGTGAAGTCAAGAAGAGGGATTGAGTCAATAAGAGTAAATAAGTAAATAATAGGGGCCCAAGGAATGGCTGTGTGGTGGGGTCTTGGAGCACTGGAGCTAGGGACCAGCTTGCCAGAGTTCTGTAGCTCCAGGGGAGATGCAGAAGGCAGACTGAAACTGGAACAGGGGGGCTGATTTCTGAAGGAAAATGTATGCTGATAATATACTCACCCATAGAGCACTTGATCCCTGAGACCCTTCACTCTGGAACAAAGGGGACTTTTTCTTTTTTTCTTTTTTTTTACTATAAAGTACTAATATTCTGTGCTCCACTTTAAGGGTCCCATTGGAAGAAACTGGGGTGGTGTGCAGAACCCAGAGCAGGGCTTTGATCTAACTTGATCCAAAATTCCCTCAGGGCTCTAACATTACCTCTTCCAGGAACCTTCTCTGACCCTCTCACACTTCACCCTCACTCTTCCTGTGTGCTTCTACAACCCCATCTACTTACCTTATTGTGATGCTTCCCCAGTGTACTGTAGTTGACTCCTTGCTTTTCTATCTCCTTAAATATCAGTTCTTTCTTCGTTTTGGCTCCCCAGACCTATCAGAGAGACTAGTGCTTGCTAAGTGCTGGGAAAATATTAGCTACATGGATGTTGACTACTTGGTGTCAACCACGAGACGCCTCAAGCAGTCCCACCACAGAAGACGATGATGGGAAAACCTTTGGGATTATATAGAAAGATGTCATGGGACTTGTGTCTTTCTGCTAGACACATATCAGGAGGTGTCAAACTCATCCAAGGGGTGCAGAAGCATCCAAGAGCCCAGTTATGACTAGAAATTTTTTCTCGAATTTTCCTCAAAGCAGGCTGTTCCTGCTCTTTGGGGGTGAGGAGCACAGCAGGGAGTGAGGGGACAGAATCTTGCATCTATAACACAGCTCTGGAATTTTTATTCTTAGATCCAGAAAAAGAGGAATCACTTATCCATTCTCCCTCATATACTAAGCTGCTGACTGCCTCAAGGATGAACTTCTCTCCGTTGGCCTCTTTCCAGGCTTGGCCAGACAGGTAGAGAGAACACTGATGAACATTTACCCTATCATGCATGGAGCAGACTGCCTTACATAATTTTCTCATATAATTTTCAGGACAACCCTATGAAGCAGGAACTATTGTTATCTCTGCTTTACAGACAAGGCGACTAAGGCACAAAAAGGTTAAATAGTTCAGCTAAGATCCCACAGCAAGAATAGTCTGGAATGTCTACTACCAAATTCTAGCTATTTCCATCACCCTTATCTGCATCTCAGAAGGATTGTTACACCCAAAAACTCTTCCCTAGTCAGGTTAATGGTATTATTATTTGTAAGTAATTGTTTTAAATGATCGTGTTCTATATTTTTGAAAAATGTTAGCAACAAAAAGGACATATGGGTAGCAAATGAGCACAGGCAAAGATGTTCAACATCATTAACCTTTAGGGAAATACAAATCAAAAGTATAATGAAATAATATTATAGACCTGTTAGAATGGCTAAGATAAATAATACAAATGATACCAAGTGCTAGTGAAGATCAGAAGCAACTGGAACTCCCAGTCAGAACTATCTTTGGTGATAGAAGGCAGAATAGTGGTTACCTTTGTGAGAACTAGAGGTGACTGAGAAGACAAGAAGGGGGTTTCAGCGGTACTATAAAGATCTACATCTGGGTGATGATTATAATGGGTATGTTTACTTTATGGAAATGCATTAAGCTTATGACTTGTGCATTTTCCTGTATGTAAATATTTACCTTAATAAAAGTTTATTAAAAATAAATTCTTAGTAAAGTAAAATATGTTCATTGTAAAAAATAATGCCAAAGTACAGAAGGTATAGAGCAAAAAGCAAAAGTTGCCTCCCCATATCCCAGTTCTACTTCCCAGTGGTAATCAGTGTTACCTGTGTTTCTTGTCCACCTAAGCATACAGATAAATAAGCTTTATTCTTCTTACACAAATGGAGAGTGGAGGCAGAGTGCTCACAAGTCAGAAACAAAGAGCGAGCATTTGCCAACAAAATTCACTTTGGGGATCTAGGATGGAGGTAGGTGACTGCTAGTAACAGAGATTGAGGATTCTGGTCCCACTAGCAAAACTAATACTTAAAACCAGGCCAGTATTCCAAACAACCCTGTCTCCAACATCATTCATCTATGCTGGAGATAATTATCCCCAATCCTCTCCTACTCACTCCTCCTGAGCCTTTGGAGTATCAAAGTCAATACAGTCAACTGGAAGATTACTGCAGAATGAAAAGAGATGGAAGATTCTGGACTAGAAAAGCCAAAGTAGATGGACACTGAATGTTAGGATTTGTTGAGGAGTGCTAGAAGACAGAATTCAAAGTTATGACAAGTATCTCTTCTCCTAGGGAAACCTTCCCTGATATTCTTTCTATCCTGGCCACCTGCTGAGTAGGTACTCCTCCTTAATGTTCCCACAAACGTCTGTGTTCATCTCTACTGCGGCACCTCTCACACTGTTTTGTTTGTCTGCTCATGTATTGGTTGGCAGCTCTGAACTGGGAGCTCCTGGCAAGGTAGGGACTATTGTCTTTCTCTTTGTAACCCCAGCATCCAGCTTAGCACCTGGCCCACAGTAGGCATTCAGTGATTGTTGATTTGAGCAAAAGAACCAATTGAAAGAAATGTCTCCTAAATTGCTTCTTATCAATCTAGCCAACAAGGACAGCATCCCGGATGGAAGCACCAAGAGCACATCACATTATCTCTGTCTCTTTGCTGCAATTCTACGTGAAGAATCCCACATGGGGCAACAAAAATTCTCAAGGCCAGATAGAACTTTGTACTGGAAGCTTTGAAATGCGATTATCTGGCTTTGAAGAGGATGTATAACACAAATAAATTACTACGCACTGATGATGGAAACTTTCATTTTCTGTTGACTAATAGAAAATAAACAATGACTTTTAAATTCTCTTCCTTTGAGTGTGATGTGTTTAGGTTAACATGTTAACTGTTCAATGTTTTTAAAAAGTGTGATTTTTTTTTTTACCTTCTAGATCTCATAGAAATGTCTTAAAAGAAACTTTAAAGAAATGAATAAGTACAGGGCTATTGGTTGCAGTATTGTTTATTACCTTTCTAAAAGATTTATTTATTTGAGAGAGAGAAAGAGGGAGAGAGAACAAATGGGGGAGGGGCAGAGAGACAATCTTCAAGCAGACTTCTCACTGAGCTCAGAGCAGGACTGGGGGCTCAACCTCCCAGCCCATGAGATCATGACCCAAGAGTCAGATGCTCAACCAACTGAGCCACCCAGGAGCCCCTGTTGCAGCATTGTTCAATATTGTATGACTGTAAACAACGTAAATGTTTATCAATAGGGAACTAATTAAATATACTGTGGTATGTCATTATACAATGGAATACTATGCAGTTGTAAAAAAAAAAGAGAGAGAGAAGGGCACCTGGGTGGCTCAGTTGGTTAAGCGACTGCCTTCGGCTCAGGTCATGATCCTGGAGACCCGGGATCGAGCCCCACATTGGGCTCCCTGCTCAGTAGGAAGCCTGCTTCTTCCTCTCTCACTCCCCCTGCTTGTGTTCCCTCTCTGGCTGTGTTTCTCTCTGTCAAATAAATAAAATCTTAAGAAGAAAAGAGAGAGAGAGAGAGAGAGAGAGAGAGAGAGAGAGAGAGAAGCACTTTGCTGACATGGAATAATCTCCAAAATATAAAGATGCAGAACAGTGTATTGTGTGTTAAAAGGGTGAAAGAGAATATGAACTTTCTTAAATGGACGAAAAGGCATCTCTGGAAGATATATAAGAAACTGACAACACCGGTTGACAATGGAGGACTGGGAGAAAGAGGTGGAAGGACAACTTTACATTGCACATTCTTTTATATCATTTACCTTTTTAACCATATGACTATATTATTTGGCCAAAAATAAATGTAAAAAGAATGAGATCACAACCATGGGAAACAAGAAAAGGTGATATCAGTGTGAAATAAATTTTGAGTGGTACCAACAAGTAAGAAAGACAATGAACTTGGACTAGAAGAGAAATCAGAGCTGAAAACACTGCAATTCAGAACTCAGAAGTAAGAGTGAGTTTTCCCTGGGATACGCCAATCCCAGAGATAAGGACTGCAAAGAGCAGTGGTAGGCTGAGAGGTCAACATTATGGTAATTCGTTGATGAGTTGCAGCGGGGAAACAGCTAGGACAGGTGGGCTCTTTTTTCTCTCTCTCTCCCTTCCCCCATGAACCCTTTGTCAGCAGCAGCATTTGGCCTTTGCCCTCAGGCTGAAGTTGCCTGAGGAGGGCTCTAGGGAGGGCGCTAAGACCTCTGCAAAAGACAGGAAAAAGAAAACAAAAGGAAAACCAGCATCAGTCAAGAGTGAAACCCTCTAAAGGGCTTCACCCCCAGAGAAAAGCCCTTGCTTTATCAGTTGTGGGGGTCCCTGGCCTTCCTGCCTCTCCACCCACATAACCTAAAGGGAAGCCTGCCTGTTTTCAGACTCTACCCACTGAAAGAGAACCGCAGTCAGCCCTCCCATTCCTGAGAAGGGTTTGGAGGGGGGAGAAGAGATTAGTGCAATTTCAGAGGAAACCCATGTTATCTACCCATACAAATGAACATCGGTTTTCATACTTATATATGACGAGACAACAAAGGGTCATCAAACATTTAAGGAAAACTATCAACATGAAACCGAAGGACCAAAATAAACAAAAGGAACTGACCCCAGAGGAGAGAAAGGTAATTAGAAGACTAGAAGAAAACTTAAATATATTCTGATTTGTATCACCAGAGGCTTACCACGGCTACTCCATCAGATTACAATGTTGCACAGCTCCCCTTTCGATCCCCTTAAAAGATCAGTAAATTAGCAACGATTTTACTAATTCCTTACCATGTGTCAGGAAGCAAGGATTCTGCATTTTTTTTTAATTGTCTCTTTCCACTAGGAGCTAATGGTAAGGAAATCGAACAAATCAGTTATGAGGTAATGTGGCAAATGCTACGGCAGATGAGGCACAGAAGATGGATTAAGCCTCCCACCTTGTCTGCTAGGAGGGGATGTCTCTTCATCAACTTTAATGGGTAAAGGCCAGGGGAGTCAGCACGTGCACAGGGAACAGCTTGACCAAGTACAGTACATTTAGGGGAATAAGCCTAGCTGGATATGGCTGATGCTCAGGGTTGAGCAGGACCAAGTTGGGAGAGATGAAAACAGAAAAGTGGCAGGGGACAGATCATGTTCTGTGCTAAGAACTGAGGTGCTGTGGTCTAGGCCAGGGGTTCCCAGACATGTTCAGGGAAAAGAGTCCGTGTGAGGCTGTTTGTAGAACAAACAAAATGATGATATATTTAACTCTTTCGTATGTACTGGAAATAATTTTCCTAGCAGAAACTATGACTGTGTTCTAGGTTATCAATACAAAATCACAACCACAAGCATAGTCACACCAAAAACAAACTGTTGAAGTATGATCCATTGTTTTTTGAACTTTTCCCTTGATACTTATTTGCTGCGATTCAATCACTAGCTTGCAGGAAAGTAATAGTAAAAAAAAAAAAAAAGAGGGACAGAGATTTCAGAAAATTTTGCATAAGAAAAAACTGTAAAATGAAACAATTCAGTCCATTAACTTCCTTCTGTCTGTGGCACTAAGAGAAAGGTGGTCAATATTTAACTTTGGGCACAGGGACTTCTGTGCACTCCATAGATCTACAGATTTCTTGGAAACTAAGGTCAAGAATCCCTTCTGGATGCTTATGCAGCTGAAGATTTTCAAAGAGGGCCCAACACCAGGGCCAAGGCCACTCCTTGGAGGAGAGACAGGTATGGGACATCCTGACACAAAGGATGTTTGTTTGAGAATCAGAAATCAGAAAATAGAGCTCAAGTTTGAAGCTGGAAAAGTAGCCAATTGTTGTAGAGGACCAGGCGGAAGAAGCAAAGAAGAAAGAGGATGCTTCAACGACTGGAGTGTAAACTGAATATTCTGTAGCTAATCCCATTCCCATTGAACATGCCAGGGCACTCTGTCGATCTGTTTCCCTGCATCTGGTGCAGAGTCTTAGGGGATCAAGTCAGATTAGATAATACATCACTTATAAGATTTAGAATTAATATTCTTCTGACAGTATGAAGGGTGGATGGGGTAGGGGAGGTGATCTAGCAGAGGAGGGATATGGGCCTGGACTCTGAGGTTGACCCGAAAAAAGTGGTGGTGTCAAGAAGCCAGTGGGATTGGGGAGGAATCTGGGGAAGAGAGAAGGAGGAATCCTGGGTGGCTCCCGGGTCTCTGACCTGGGCGATTAGGTAGGTATAGGAGCCCTGTACCCTGAGATAGGAAGAAGCTTGAGGGAGAACAGGTCTGGGTTGAAAGCTGAGTTAAGTGTAGGGCAAGCAAATGTGGGGTGGCTTTGGGATATCCAAATGGAGATATTCAGAGGCAGCTATACTTAACAATCTGAAGTTCAATGTTGTAGTTACAGATTTGGGATTTATCACAATGAATTGAAAACCATGACAGTGGATCAGAATCTCCCAAGGAAAACATGTAGAATGAGGAGCAGAGAGGGGGTGGAGGAGGGGAAGTGAGGAAAGGAGGATGCAGAGGGAAAATACCAAGGTTTTAAGGGGAACAGAGGGAAAAGGGAATCACACAAAGTATTCTGAGAGGCAAGGGGGGAAAAATTTCAGAAGGGTGACAAAAGAAGCATGGGGTAAGAGACTAATAGAAAGGTCACTAAAAAATGAACCTTAAAAAGTATGCAGTCCAAACTATTGAGCTAATAATGGTGGAAGCCATTTCGGAGGAATGTGGGGGTGGAAGTTAGCCTGCAGGAGGCCGAAGTCGAGGATGTGGGAGGCAGGGAGATTGGACAAGTCTTTCTGAAAGGTGGTCACGTGAATAAATCTTGACTTTGCCTGCCTCTCTGTGGTGATCCCAACAGCGTCCTCTGTAATTGTACGAAACAGGCTTTGGAGAAGTCCTCGAACCCCTTCTGGCTCTCGTGATCATTTTTCTTCAGTGGAACTCAGGTTACTTGTCTAAGAACTGAAGCCTCTGACCTGACTGATGAAAGTTTCTCACGTGCATTGAAGCCACCTACTTGGCAGATGTAGTGAAAAGCTACCCAGCTCTGGGCCCAGGACAGGATGCAGGCGCGTGGGAGGGGAAGAGACCAGGTGCTAACAATACAGAGAGTGTGCCTACCAGAGCATTTTGTTACATTTCCTATTTGTCTTTCAAAACAATTTTATAGGAATCACCAAAGTGATCTTATCATGGTTTCTAGACCATGTTGGACTGTGGGGTAGGGATTTCCAGGGCAGCTTCTGTTTTGGAGACGATCTGATAAGAGGACACAAAAGCTATTGAGAAATGCATAATCCTACACCCCTCAAAGATTCAGTTCAGTGTCCAAACTTGGGGTGTTTTTGATGTTGTTATTGTTCTTTTGTTTTTTACTAGTATGTAAGGAGGTGGCAGTTATTTGGGAAAGTCATTATCTTTGGCGAAACAGATCCCCCCAAATTCAGGATGAGCTGTTTGTCTATTGCTTAACGCATCTCAAAGATCTTTCGTGCACATTTATATTTGATTTTGGCAGCAGCCTATAAGATATGACGTGGAGAGATAAAGTGATTTGCTGGAGGTCCATAGCCATTTGTTGGTAGAGAAAGGACTAGAATTCAGGTCTCTTAAGTGGAGCCTGTTCCCTCTATTCCAAGCCATTCCCTCAGCATCCTCAATTATCTGACAGATCGGAACAGTATAGACACACAATTTGGCCAAGTCAATAGAAGATTCTAGCTTTAACCTCGATCCCAGAGTTTTGGACCCATTTCCTTCAAGACCCTACTCCTCTTGGCTCTTGAGATCTTTATTTTTCTTGAATTACCTGTCCAGCTAAATTAAAAAAAAAAATAACTGCCAGCCCTCCTTTTTGCTTCGTGCAACGTAGACTTGAAAAGCTGCTGGGATTGCATTGGGTTTGAAGATGAAAGAAGTCTTGAGAAGCAGTTAGCCGGGGGTATACCAGTCATAAAATCAATCCAAACTTTTGTTGACATTCTTTTCTTTCCCCCTGTACCAGGTTCCCGGTTTGTATTAGTAAGACTGAAATTGAAATAAGTCTGTTGCTGGTGGACGCATTTGTCACTTTCCTTGAAACTGGTGAACCCAGAAAACTAGCAATAGGAAAATACTGCCATTGTCTGTTAAGAAGTCTATGACATTTCAAGGCAAGAATGAATGTATGGAAGAAGAAACGTGTTTCTTCTTTACTAACAAAAGGGAAAGCCTGGAAGTGAATGATATGGGTATAATTAAAAAAAAAAAGAAAAAAAAAACCTTTACGTAACTTTTTTGCTGGGACAGAAGACTACGAAGCACATTTTCCAGGAAGTGTGGGCTGCAACGATTGTGCGCTCTTAACTAATCCTGAGTAAGGTGGCCACTTTCACAGTGTTCTCATGCTGCCCCTGCCACCTTCTCGGTCTGAAGATAGCATTTCAACTTTAACACAGCATGATCGAAACATATAGCCAAACTGCTCCCCGATCTGTGGCCACCGGACCACCCGTCAGTATGAAAATTTTTATGTATTTACTTACTGTTTTTCTCATCACCCAGATGATTGGGTCAGCACTTTTTGCTGTGTATCTCCACAGAAGATTGGACAAGGTAAGCTGAACCAGGAGCCGTTGTTAACTCGAGCTGGGGGTCTTTGATTTGTGGGTTGATTGGGTTTAGGTCTACCCAGATGATGGGCCGTGGTGGGAACCCACATAGCTAAAGCGGTCTTGTGGAATAATGTTTGTCATCTAGTTCGTAAGGTCTTCTGTTCTTGTCTCTGGTCGAGAGTTTGGGCTCTGGAGTCCGACTGTGTGGGTTCAAATCTTGACCCAGCCCCCTGTTAGCTCTGTGATCCTGGGCAAGTTATTTTATATTTGTGTGCCTCAGTTTCCACATCTTAGAAACAGGGAAGATACTAGCACCCACCTCATAGATTAAATGAATTTAGCCTCCTAGCAAGCTTAGACCAGAGCCCGGTACAAAGTGAGCACTAGGTGGGCATTCGCTATAATTACCTGCTAAGGTTTTGCTTAAAAAGTAAACTTGTTTTTCTGATGCAGATGCATGTTTTTAATTGTTAGCTAGAGAAGGAGAGTAGGAATTTGATCTGATGCTTCCTAGTGTTTCGGATTAGCACAGACACGGATAAGTCCGGAATTTACAGTCTTAGAGTTAGAGCAGCATCGTCTCTATACCTCTTCAAACACTGACAGTAGTCGCGAACACTCCATTTCCCTCGGAGATGTTTTACATTCTTAAGTGGCGGGACTTACAGGAACAACACAGTAGAGTAACTTAGGGGGTAGTTGTGCTCAGCTGGGTGTGGCGATAGTCAATGTACAGCATCTGGAGACTGCATTTGCTCAGGGATGTTTGAATGCCCTCTATTGGGGTCCCATCCTAGAATTACCGCCATGCAGTTTTTCATCAGGATAAGGAGGGTCAGTGAGGGTTGAGGCAATTCACGGGGTTACTCAGATTTTTAGTTAAGTAAGGAGTGGGGTTCTGGGTCTGGTTGTTTCTTTGTGTTTGGCCCAGTGGACCCTGTCAATCAAATGCCTGGACCTAAGCCTAGCCTATGGGGGAAGCAGTGACCACATCTCTCAAAGCCTTAAGGTGCGCTCCTAATTACAGTGGATGCCGCTGGCTACGTGGAGCTCGTTTTCAATCTAAAAATTTCATTTTAAAACAAGAAAATGGCCCCAAATCAGTTGATTATACAAGTGAATTCCATACATTTAATTATTCTAAGACATCTGAAGATAAAATATCTCATTAACTTTGCGAATGAAAGATAGTTTCTTTAAAAATGCAAATGTTTTCTACAAATACTAAAGCTAAAAAGAGAGATGTAATTAGAACTCAAGTTAATTGACACACATTGCAAATTAACTTCTTTTTATAAAGCACTGCAGCACCAACTAAAATGAAGTAGGCAAATGAGCTCAGTGGAAAACAATTCTCGAATATTGCCGCTATAGTACATGAACAAAATGTACACTTTGTAATGAAATTTTATTAGAATAGCTGTGATTTCTACTTAGAGTTTTGGGTAATAGCACATTTCAATTGCTGGCTTTTGTCAGTTTCTTAATGGCTGATACCAAATAACAATAATCTGGTATAATAACTTTTATTCCCCATTTATATCTGCAAAATCCCCCTCCTGTTATTGATGCCACCTTCCCCAGAATTGTTTCTCATGTCCCTGTTATTTCACAAATAGATAGAAGATGAAAGGAATCTTTACGAAGATTTTGTATTCATGAAAACGTTACAGAAATGCAACAAAGGAGAGGGGTCCTTGTCCTTACTGAACTGTGAGGAAATTAAAAGCCGGTTTGAAGCCTTTCTCAAGGTAAGGAGCTCAGTTGTTGATTAAAGGGTCATTGAAACGGTTTACTGCTTTTTGCTAGGTCGGGAAAGGAACTCTGACAATGTAGAAGTTTTTGTAGACATACGTACATATGTCCGTACATGTACACATGGGTCTATGTATCTGTAAACAAAAAAAAGGAAAAAATGAAGCCAAAATCCTGTGTAGAAGGGAAAGGTAAATTGGAAGTGTGCACAGTCATAGGAATGTTCTCGAGAGGAACAAAAGGAGTCTCCCTTGGGGATACTACCCTGTGAACATTAGGAAGCACACCCATGGTCGGGTCCCCATTTCCCAGGGGAGCAAGAATCACTGGCCAGCCACGGGGTTGGGGCCTGCCTTTTCTGAGAGTAGTAGGGGCTTCTGAAGGCTGGGGCTCTCACACAGGAATGAACGCTTCTCTCGTGACAGAATTTCAGGTGCCATGAATGTGAGATCTTTCCCTTTTCTTGTAAGGATAGCTGTGGGGGAACGGGGGATGGGCTTTCCCGGTGCTGCTCAAACCAGATCCCATGGAACACCGCTTGCTCGTGAAGCCAGCCGAGCCCTGCGGTGGACAGAGGCCCCAGCGAGGAGTCCCTGTAGTCCCTGGGGCCGGTGAGAGGTACGGCAAACAAGAAGCCTTAGATGGTTAGCTGAGGATGCACTTACAACATGAATTCCATCATCATGGACAAGGAGTCTAGAATGTTCTTTCTCTTGAAGCAGAACATCAGCCTTTCTGCTTGTTTGCCATCTCAGAACACCGAGTAGAATCCCCTTGGCCCTTGGCTCGTTTTGGGGTCATCAGTAGGAGGCAGCTCTCCACCTGAAGGCAGCTCCGTGCCAAGCTGGCAGCGCGGGGTAGGGGGTAATCTGGATAAACCAACAGCTGTTAGTTCTCCCATATAAATAATCTATCATTTAACCCAGGAGTAAAGGGCTTATGATCTTATTTCTGAGCTTATTCTTGTCCTCCAACGGTAAAGACGCTAACAGCCTCTTCTAGGTCACCTACATGAATCAGAAGGCAGCTCAAAGCTGGTGCTGGCTTGTATGTTCTTTACGCTAATCTAGGTTTTAGATGAAGACTCCTCTTCATTGGCCAAGCTTGGGAATGAATTGAGCTTCTCTGGTCGTCCGAGGGTTCTGGCCAGTACTGTAGGGTAGTGGGAGGTGTTACAGATTTAAATGTGAAAGAAGCCACTTTCAGAACCACGTTAATAATCCAAATATCCATTGGATATTTAATGTGCTTGGCTCTGTGACCTCGGGCAAATGGCTTCACCTGTCCGGGCTTGTTTTCTCATCTATAAATGAGAGGGCCAAGATTATCTGCTCTGACATTCTGTTATTCCCTCCGAGGCAATGAGAGTGTTGCTGGGTGTCCCCCTCCCTTTCTCTTGCTGAGAGTTTTATCGTTCAATGCCAATTTCCAATGGCTCTCTTGCAGGCCAGATCTGTAAAACTTCCCAAATCAACTACCTAGGATAGGAGCAAGGGCTCCTTGGGCTTGGCTTCTCTGCTTTATGCTTGCATGAACAAAGTGACAGCTCCAAAGTTTCGTATTCTAGAAAGCCAGACCTTCTCAGGCATGTCAGCCAGGGCTCTTGACCTCTACTGCCCCTGGGGTGGGATCCTGGTCAGCGCCGTGTGTCACAGAGTCTTCCTGCGAAGACTGACTGACCTCCTTTCTAATATCGGTTCTCCCAAATTTCTCATTCTAAACCATATTTTGAACCTTTTTTTTAGTCCAACGGGGCACCTGTAGAATAACCCCAAATTGGTTTTTAATATTCTTGGTGAGTGTTAGCAGGCTTTGTTTCTGGGCTTCATGGTCTGACTGGGCTAGGGCAACCAAAGATTTGAATTTGGGTGTTCCAAATCATAGGACTTGAAGGGATCTTGGAAGTCACCAGATCCAATGATGAACCCAGGGCTTCAGTCTTCCCCCCCACACACAGTCCCTAACACGTGGTCATCAAGCTCTGTTTGGATGCTCTAGTGACGAGTAACTCATTCACTTCAGAGACAGGTAGCATCAAGCTGTCACTTGGAGGGGAAGATGGGATTCAGGGCTTATGCTAGGGTAAGTGCAGGTAGTATCTCAAAGAGCATAATTTCACGGTCAAATCATCCCACCCCGCTAGACTGGTCAGTTCCAGGCTCGTCTGCCCACTAGGCTGAGATGTCTTTGATGGGGGTCAAGGCATTTCCTCTTCAAAGTAGAGGCCAACCTGGCCACATAGACTTCCCAGGAAGAGAGAAATCACTAATCTGAGGTGTTCTGAAAGTCAACTTGGAAAAATCTTTCAGTCAAGGTGGGGAGTGAAGGAAGGGGGGGGGAAGGGGGCTCTGGGGAGTGCGGCTGAGGGAAAGTTCACAGAAAGGAAAGGCTGGGCACATAAGAAGTCAACTTTGCTGACTTCATATTTTCATTTTGGCCAAACCGTGACACCAGAGCAACCACGTAGCCTAAAAGTATCTCAACCTCGATCATCACACTCCATTTTTGAGAAGACACTAAATACTCATTTGTTTACTGGCTGTCTCACAAACATTTTCCTGTCACCGCACTTTCTCAGCTCAAATGGAAACTTGAAGGCCCGTGGCCCCGAGAGCATTTCGAGGCTCCCACCCTCACATCTGGCAAACGAGCTGAGCCTACCACGGGGCGCTCAGCAGTCCCGACACGAATTCCTTCTGGGAAAAGACAGAAAGGAAGGGCACTGTAGAAAATGGAGGCCAGGAATAGGAAGGCATGTAAAACTTTGATTATCAGAGGGGAAATATTACTGTGCTTGGCCCTTATATTTAGAGTCCAGAGTGATGGCGTGAGCTAAGCCAGCCTCTGAACGTGATCTCAGAGTTTCTGTTCTTGTCCTCAGCCTCAGACTCCTTGGGTGACCTCATGCCGGCCCGCTAAGCCCTCAAGGGCTTGTCCACAGTATCTTTAAAATGGCAGCTGTAGCCCTGATTCCCTTCCTGCTTGCGTTGATGGCCGTACCTGTGAACTTCCCCAGTTTCTAAGTGAAAAGAAACCAGTTAAGAAGTGTTGCATTTGCCTTTGAACACCAGCATCATTAGGAGATTACCTGGCTTTCCTATATGTTGATTGTTCTAAATATATACAGGGCACACAACGCAGCCAACAGCAAGAGAATCTCCTCATCCCATTGACAGGGACAAGACAATAAAAAAATTCCTTGTGGGTCGGTTCATAGTCTGGAATGTGTTCCCAAGGTCAAACGTCCTATTACCCTTTCCCAAGATATTTCTGACCAATTTTATTCTAATACATACACGCCCTGCTTTATGTTTAATAATATTCTATATACCAGTTCCCAAGGTAGAAACATCTCCCCATTCAGCGTTATCTGTCAATACCCATCAAAGGCAGGGAGGCTGGGGTCATGGGAAGGGTCAGCGTCACAGCCTCTGGTCTGGAGATAATAGGGCCCAGATCCTGCCTCCAGGCTCACCCCTGGGCTTTCTGGGCCGTCAGCTCATCATCACGGGCTCCCAATTGCTATGATGGAATTAATGACAGGATCTAAGTCCATGTGATAATCCTCACCAGGAACAGGCAATAAGAGTCATGACAGATGCCAAATGAATGATACCTCCAAAACCCCACACCAGGTTTCCTGTCAAAATGACCTTTTGCACTGACTCTCATTTTAGGAGATAATGCTGAACAAAGAAGTGAAGCCAGAAAAAAGTGTTGCGATGCAAAAAGGTAGGTTGCTATTCATCAATTTTTGTGACCACTTAAAAGCTAAAAGGAAGCTTTGGGCTGATTACATTGAACAACCCAGTTGTTAAAATTAGGGACCTTTGAGCCCTGGAAATAAAACAGGAATACAGTGGCCGCATCGACACCTTCTCTAAAGCCCGTGATTGGGGAAGGCTTAGGATGTGCACATGTGTGGGGAAAGCTGTCTTCCTTGGCGGCTGACAAAACCAAGTCTGAAGAAATGCCACTATTTTCAATATCTTCATCAAAGCAAACATATGGCCTGGTGTCCCCCGCCCAACAGATGACAAGAAAGTCATCCATCATCGGCATTCATTGTTCTGTGATAATAGTTTTTGGTGGGGAACCATGGCCAGTGGAGGGTCTGTTATCAAGGAATGATTCTGTGTGAGAAAGTTCCATTCTTTGCTCTGTTTTGATGTCAGATCATCTCAAACATCTCACCCCCGGAGCACAAATCTTCACAACCATCTGGCGTCCCATCCAACATGCCTAGGCACCTTCTAGCCCATTTATCATCCTGGTCCAACTTTGAATGACTCTAGTAATTATAACGTTACTATACTACTCAGAGAGAAGTCTTTCCTCCTCTGGAGTTGAAATTTGTTCCTACAATCTCCACTCAGTGGACCCAGTCCTGTTCTTTGGGTCCACACTAAGCAAAGTAGAATTCTTCCAGAGAGCAGCTGTCCAGATGTTGAGAACAACCATCACGGCCCCCAAGCCTTTTCTTCTCCAGGCTAAACATCCCCAGTGTCTTCTACTGGTCCTCCCATGACCCTTTCTGGGGCTCTTCCTTTCCCTGTTCCTTTTAGAATTTAGCACCCCAAACACAGTGATAATGCCTGGAGTGAGCTGAGCAGCTGAGCATGGGAGAGATGGAGTGTTGGCAAATGAGTGTTATTCACAACGTCAATGGAAATGATACTGTGGCTTGTGCAAATTAATACCCACAAAGAAATATATACACACAGAGATACAGATACCATTTTCCGAGGCCAAGAGTGTACTCAGAGCTTGCTTTAACTGTTGCTCTGGATACAATGGGGCATCTGATCTCCATGAAGTTTTCGTCTTCAGAATGACTATGAGATGTGTTGAATGGTACCCTGGTGTCTGTGATTTACAGTGAAATACGAGGGAAACGCTGCACGTGGGTGTTGCCTAGCAGTCTCCAGGGAAAGGATCAACTTAACACAACTGGTTATCTAGGTCATGCAATTCGATGCAATATTTATAGGACACCTGCAAAGTGTCTGACAGCAGGCTCATTCCTGGAGAAAAAGGAAACCTCCAAAGAGTCTCCGCACACAGGATATCAGCACATCTAATTAAAGAGCAAGGTTTTTACATGAGAAACAACCCAGCTAGGTATAATAGTTTGGCCAGTTGCTTGACGACATCAGACACCACCCTGGGGCCCAGTGAGATTCCCGATGGACGGGAACTGTTCCTAACAGCAAGTTTCAAAGTATGTTTCACGAAGACCAGGAGTTTTAGCCTGCGTCAATCTAGGTGAAGTGGAGTCAGGTACTGAATGCCCCTTAGAAGAATGGAACCAGTGCAAATAGACAATTCGGGTGTTCAGATTCAGGAAACCAGCTTTCCCCAGGAACAGGGATTTCGCACTGTTGTACTCTTCCTTTGGAGTAACCTACGTAAGCCCGGTCTCTATGACGGAGCTGCAGAACTAGAGCAGATGGGTCTGTGGGCATTGTTGTATTGCTTTGGCCTGACAGTTGGCTTTTGGTTTCATTTCAGGTGATCAGGATCCTCGGATTGCAGCCCATGTCATAAGTGAGGCCAGTGGTAGCACAGCATCCGGTAAGTCCAAAAGCATCTGAGCGGATCGCCTGGGCAGGAAGGCCGGGATGAGGAAGCAAGGCAACCTAAAGATCGGGCTCCTCTCTGCCTCTGGGGCCCAACTGACCAACCCACCCCTACACCTCGTGTATGCGCCCCTTTGTCTTCAAAGTGAGCTCAGAGGCACAGATGGGACTTGAAGGGAAGCAATCCCAATGTTCTCATTACGTTCTTGCTCAGTGGCCGACTCTAAATGATGAATTGCTGGGTGGAGGGACCATCATTCTGAGAACACGGAAGAGATGGCAGGTAGTGACCTCCAGTCTGGGGGCATGCCTCATGCTGAGCCCTCTTTGCTGTGTGTAAATGGGCCTCTGGGGGTGCTTCCTGCCATCTGTCAATCCCTGTATGATTAACCCCAGCCACACGGGGGCCGACCTCAGGGAAATTAAAGGTAAAATCATTCTGCAAAGATCAATAGGGGCCAGGATGTTAGATTTTCCAATGAAGTAACAACAGACAACATACTGTAATCTTTTCAACTCTGAAGGAGTTTATTTCCATATACGTTCTGCTATCATTCTAGCTCTTAGATCTTTTTTTCCCAACCCTGTACCTTGAGAGAGCTGGTGCCGGAGAATGTGTCGCATCTGATAAATGGACGGAAACATGCCCGTGAGCACAAAACCCCGTTGCTAGATAAATGCAGTGTGAGGGCATCAGAGCAGTCTTGGAAAAATTTAGCACAATGCTCCAGAAAGGACTTCTGAAGAGTGTCTGTGTGTGTCTGTGTGTGTCTGCGTGTGTGTGCACACATGCAGGAGAGTGAATCACACATATACCAAGACAGAGACAGAGAGAAGAGGAGATTCATACGTGGTTATCACGAATCATGATATGGAAGGAAGAGCGCTGGATAGGAACTTTTTGAGCTGAAATTGTAGAACCGTGACTTACCACTTGCTAGGTGACCATGGGCAAGTCCCTTTGCTGCCGTGTCCTGCCTCCTTTACTTCACAGGGTGACTCTCAGCATCCAATCAGCTAATGTGGAGAAGGTTATACTGTCACGGGCTAGACACATGTAAGGTGCCATGACTTAGCTTCCTTTACTGTAGCTGCGATGTCAGAAGAGTCGCAGAAAGCCCTTCATTAATACCAGTTATTCCTACCATATTTAATAATCCTGCCAGGTAGCTGTTCTCAGAAAATACACTTATGGGAGAACATCCCAGCTGTGGTGTCGTGTCCATGATGGTGGCACACGTGACACTCGCACCCCCGGATTGCATGACAGCAACAGAGAGACACCACTTAGATAGATTTCACAGCGCTCAGATTCTGCCAAAGAGCCCAAGATCCATATGATCCCAGCGTATTTCTGTCTGCCCCACAGGGGGTGTGCAGGGGATCAGGTGTGAAAACAAAAAGATTCCTCATCCCCCGCCCCCAGTCCCAAACCCCCCACTCGTGCCTGGTCATGCAGCCACAAGCTTGACTTGCATCCCATGGCAAGGACAAAGATTAAGTAAGGATATACAAAGAACCTGCCCTTGGCTTCTCAGATGGCCTGAAAGTGAAAACATCATCCGGAAGCATCATTTCTGGAGTGGTCCGGAGGGCCAAGAGATGGCAGACGTTTCAGAATGCCTTTCCTGTTGCTAACAGATGAGTCTTAACACCTCAAATCTCACACCCTGCTAGATCGCCAAATAGGAATTTCAGAAAAGGGCTCAAGGAAGCAAATGAGCGGTACTTTCACTTCTCTCCACCCCCCACGCCCAGCAGTCTAGCTCGCTGTGGGAGCTGAGATTTGAAATCGGGTGCACACACTACCTTTGAACCCACTCAACATCTCCGCCGAGAAAATGGCAGACCGTTGGTGGGTACTCAAGTTTAGCCACAAGAACATAGGTCCTTTCAAGTTGGTGGCGCCCACTACAATGGAAGATCAAAACACACAGTGAAATGACAGGTTCATTTTCATACTTCCTTGCCTAATTTTAGTCCTTGCTGTGGGAGGCAGGCCGGGTTTGTGACAGCATGAGCAGGTAGGAAGAAAAGGGGTCTTTCCTTTCAAGGCTGAGTTACAGAGACCGGCAACTCTTCGCCTTTTATTTATTTATTTATTTTTTTGTCCGAATGTCTTGTAAGTGTGCATAGTTTAGGACGTGCAATTTTGAAATCATGCATACCTGAAGTTCAAGGGCAAATTGGCTTTAAACGCTTTAAAGGAAGAAGGAAACTCACTGTGCCCGGTTGCTGTATTTAATCTTCAAAACAAGTCTCAGAGAGACGCTGTAATACTAGCCCCGTGTTACAGATGAGGAACGAAAAGCTCAAGGAGATTGTCTTGGTGCAAGCTTGACTAAAGTCTGGATTGGAACCCAGCTCCTACAGAGACTGAGGGCGGGAGGGGTCCTTAAGAATCCCGGGCGCCCCCGACTTTTGCATGTATAGGAAGCCAGTGTGGAGCATTAAACTCTGTTTCTCACCACCAACTCCCCCTCTCCATTACAGTTCTCCAGTGGGCCCCGAAAGGGTACTACACCATAAGCAGCAACCTAGTGACCCTTGAAAACGGGAAGCAGCTGGCTGTGAAAAGACAAGGACTCTATTACATCTACGCCCAAGTCACCTTCTGTTCCAACCGGGAAACTTCGAGGCAAGCTCCGTTTATAGCCAGCCTCTGCCTGAATTCGCCCAGCGGATCCGAGCGAGTCTTACTCCGGGCTGCAAACGCCCGCAGTTCCTCCAAACCTTGCGGGCAACAGTCCATCCACTTGGGAGGAGTATTCGAATTGCATCCAGGAGCCTCAGTGTTTGTCAACGTGACTGATCCAAGCCAAGTGAGCCATGGGACGGGCTTCACATCTTTCGGCTTGCTTAAACTCTGAACAGTGGCCCCCCTCCCGCACGCTGCGGCTGAGCTCGTGCTGGTGGTCTGCATCATACAGCAAAGCAGTTAAGACCACCCCCTGTGAACTGCCTATTTATAACCCTAGGATCCTCCTCGTGGAGAACTATTTATTATACACCCCCGGGCAGGTAGGGCTGTAGCAAGGGGACATCGGGGCTGGTGAAGCCCCAACAGGCTCCGCTCCGTAAGAGTTTCTATTCTGGAAGCAGCGACCACACTGATGCAGACATCCAGAGCGTCCCATGAAAAGACAAGACCATTATGCGCAGATTGAATTCTGAGTAAACGGCAGATCATTAGTCAAGTTTTGTTTCATTTCTTTGCATGCAGTGTCTTTCAGCGGATAATGTCTTTGATTTCCCAGTGAAGATGTGGAAGGGCGACAGGGAGCCTCAGCTCACGGTCAGTCCTGGTTGACCCCGGGTCCTCGTGGCCCCGATGGAGGGGGCAGGCTCTAGAAAGTCTGGTGCAGCGGAGAACTGAAAAACCCCGCCTGCAGCAGCCACCCCGACACTCATTCTCTCCCTCCTCC
This sequence comes from Spilogale gracilis, assembly GCA_004023965.1. Classification (NCBI taxonomy): domain Eukaryota; kingdom Metazoa; phylum Chordata; class Mammalia; order Carnivora; family Mephitidae; genus Spilogale; species Spilogale gracilis. The sequence goes on from PITA01000502.1 coordinate 48,818, forward strand.
GCGCCCCCAGACACACACAGTCAGGCTGTTGCTGATCGGTTATCTTATTTCAACCCTGTCGCCTCTCACCACTGTAGGCGGGAGCGGGGGAGCAGAGGCAGAGGCTCTGAGACTGCCCACTCCTCCTCCCGAAATGACTGTATTTAAAGGAAATCTCTCGTATCTACCTGCAGTCTCCATTGTTTCCAGAGTGAACTTGGGATGATCTTGTTATTTATTTTTTGAATAATAAAGTGCCCTTTAACGTATTGTTGTCATCTAGCACCTAAAGCCCTCGGCCAGGTGGGGGGAGGAGGAGGAATTGTTCGGAGGGGTTCTTCCTAACCTTTGTGATGGATTCACAAACATGGTTTTTAAGCTTCTTGGACCACAGGCTATCCTGGCAACAGTACCTACGCTCCCTGGTGGTCTGCAGTAGGCTTTGGGGGATGACGTGAAGCTCGTCCAGTGAAAAGCAATCTGGGTCTTTCTTCCCAGCCTGCTCTGGAAGGGCTGCAGGGGATGAAAAAGAGACTTTTTGTTCTTGATTAGTCACTGCTGAGCGAGGCTGGAGGGACGGCCTTCAGTGAGAAGCAGTTGCTGATCTTTTTCATAGCTGCCTAGGTGGTCCTACCTTGGGCGAGAGGAAATGGAGCTGGGGCAAACTGGGGAGAAGTACTGGTTCCCCTGTTCTTCCACCAAAGCCAACAGAGCTATTCTTGGTCATCTCCAAGAAGCCCAGAGTGGCTTGTTCATCCTTATTGGTAGAGTGTGTTGCTTAAAGCAGACCCCGCAGGTTCACGCAGAAAAGTAGTACTGTAGAAATAAGAAAGGGGAATGGGGGGAGGTCTGCTGTGTGGGGACCACACAGCCCCTTCTGGGCTGAGTGATCTTGAAGACATACTAGCGTAAATGTCTAACACAAGGCTGAGATCATGCTAGTCGAACTTGCTTGGTTGCATACCATCTTCAACGAGAGAATTTTGGTACAAGCAGAGGTGACACTGGTTGATTCAGGGACTCATGGTTATGTCTTCAGGGCTGTCTTATCCTCCGGAGTGAAGATCCTTCTACAGCCTTGTTCTCTGCACGGGATGCTTGAAGGAAGTGGGACAGCAGCCGAGGCCAAGAGATTCTTATCGGTATTGGGGCTCCTTAGGAAGGCCAGGACCCCAGGTCCAGCTGAAAAGAGGGTCTGGCCCAGTCCAGAGAGAAGAGACAATCCATGGGCTGTGACTTTCCCTCCCTCATGGTAGCTGAGTGCCCAATTTGGGGGACAGCTGTACTTGTCTAGCTCTCCCGGTGGACAAGGGGGCGGGGGTGGGCAAGAGACCCCTTCAGTAGGGGTCCTGCAAAGGGCATCCATGTGCAGCCTGGACAAAACTTGTATAGTCTTTATATACTCACACACTCTGCTTTAAACATCACCCTTGCACTTCACTCCTACCTTCTCTGTCTTTGGACATCATATCTCCCAGCTATCTCTGCCTCTATCAACCAAGTTGCTAATGATATCTGTTATCAGAATGAACGCTATAGACATAAAACTACATTTTCTTGTCTATTTCTTCTGCTCTCATGCTTCCTACCACTCACTAAAAGAAACCTTCCATAGCTCCCGTCCAGAACTTTCCCCTTCCCTGTTCATTTGTTTTGTTTCTTAAATTCCTCACTGTTGGTGGGAGTGCAGTCACTCTGGAAAATGGTATGGAGGTTCCTCAAAAAGTTGAAAATAGAGCTACCGTATGACCCAGCAATCACACTACTGGGTATTTACCCTAAAGATACCAATGTAGTGATCCGAAGGGGCACATGCACCCGAATGTTTATAGCAGCAATGGCCACAATAGCCAAACTATGGAAAGAGCCCAGATGTCCATCAACAGATGAATGGATAAAGAAGATGTGGTATATATATACAAGGAATGTTTCTTTTAAAAAAGACTGTGATCACTGCTGCCCAATCAAAAAGACATCAACACACAAATGTACCCCTTTCATGCCACATTCCTCTGAGTAACCCCAGAGGCAACTCGGCAACTCTCAAGAACACCAATGAAATATACAATCGGTGTCCCACTGCCCACTCGTGGAGTTCCACTGAATTATCTTTCCCAGTTCTCCGCTAATGTAACCCAACTTAAAGTCCGCGAAGTTTTCTGTCACAAACTCTATTCCTATCTTCTGTACTTCTCTGCTGTGAACCTCTTTGAAGTCCAACCTGCAACCTTTAACTCGGATTCTTTATCCAAGATTTTGTTTTTATTTATTTGAGAGAGAGACAGAGAAAGCAGCATAGATAGCCGAGAGAGAGAGAGAGAGAGAGAGAGAGAGAGAGAGAGAGAGAGAGCGCACAAGCCAGAGGGAGAGGGAGAAGCAGGCTCCTGGCTGAGCACTGAGCAGGGAGCCCGACTCAGGTCTTAATCCCAGGGTCCTGGGATCGTGACCTGGGCTGAAGGTAGATACTTAACTGACTGAGCCACCCGGCTGCCCCTTTACCTCAGATTGGATTCACATTTCTTTTTACTAGTTTTTTTTTTTTTAAATCCATCCACGCACCCATCCAGCACTGATGGACGTTATATGTTCTGTGTTAAACACAAGACAAATGCGATACAGTCCCTGCCCTCAAGGAGCCACGCGAAGGACACAAACTGAGACAAGCAGGAGAAGGCAGATGTCAGGAAAGGTTTTCTTGGAGTGCTGGCACAGACTGAGTCTTAGAGGATGTTGCGGGGAGGAAGGGAGCCCTGGAGGGATAGCGCAGAACACACAAAAGCATAGCAGTGTGCACACGGATGAAGGGCTCAGGGCAGCCCCCAGACGGCCTTGCGTGGGGACCAGTCTCGGTGTATGGCCACACAGCCCCTGAGGAAGGCCGGTCTGGGAAGAGGCCCGGAGCTCATTTGGCAGCCATGAAGTGCCCTCGCGCCTGCTTCCCCAGAGGGGCTGGCTCCACAGCATCCTGGGCCACGGTGGGGCTCGGGTGGCCCTCGGGGGCAAGTTGTGGGAAGGCGGCCAGGAGGCGGCCACAGACCAGGCCCTGCAGCCTTGGAGACCTCACACAGCTTAGAGCCCCCGTTGGCTTGTGCTGTGGGCACTAAAGTAAGTTTTCACAGGTTTCCCATTCAAATTGTTTGGAACATTTACTTGTTCAACAAATATATATGGAGTAGGTGTGACGGGCTTGACCCTGTACCAGGCCCTGAGTTGATATAGATGACAGAAGTCAATCCCTTAGCATCTCGTGTGGGAGAGGACCCAGACAAGGGAAGCGCAGTGCAATGATGGAAAAGAGCTGCTGGAGTCTGGATTCCCTGAGGAGGCAAGACTTGGGCTCACGCTTTCTTTCTTTTTTTTTAGAAATGATTTCAAAGTTACAGAGAAGTTGCAAAAAATAATCGTATAAATAAGTGTATCATTTTTTTCTAAACAATTTGAGGTTGTGTATATCATGGCCTCACTCCTAAATACTTCAGGGTGCATTTCCTAAGGATAAAGATATTCTTCTTCTTTTTTTCTTAATAAGGAAGCTTTCTTTTTCTGTTTTGTTTTTAGATTTTATTTATTTATTTGACAGAGAGAAACACAGCTAGAGAGGGAACACAAGCAGGGGGAGTGAGAGAGGGAGAAGCAGGCCTTCCGTTGGGCAGTGAGCCCAATGTGGGGCTCGATCCCAGGACTCCAGGATCACGATATGAGCCAAAGGCAGATGCCCAATGACTGAGCCACCCAGGCACCCCTAAAGATACTCTTCTTTAGAGCCACAGCACAGATGACAGGCTTGGATTTTTTTCAATAAACAGAATAAAGTTCTATAAATGTATTTGCTCCTCCTCAAGATTATCTTAAAAACATATTCTTTCCTTTGGCTTACTTTATTGTAAAAACACAGCATAGGACACATAGAACATACAAAATGTATGTTGACTGTATGTTATCAGTAAGGTTTCCAGTCACCAGTAGGCCATTAGTTTTGTTTGAGGGGAGTCAAAATTAGAGGTGGATTTTTGCCTGTGGGAGGGGGTCAGCGCTCTTACCCGCAGATCGTTCAAAGGCCAACTGTCCACTCATCAACTTCTGTTAATTTGACACTGATACCAAGCGACCATTTGTAGTCAGTAAGTTTAGCATTGATACCGATCCGCCATTTGTATTCCAATTCCGTTAAGTGCTACAGTAGTATTTTGATATCACTTTGTCCTTCCAGTGTAGGATCCAGTCTGGGGTCAGGTACGGAATCTAGTTGTTGTATCTCTTTAGCCCCTTTTCATCTGGAACATTTCCACAGCCTTTCTTTGTATTTAATGACATGGACATTTTTGCCTCAAATAATCATCTCTCCTCCATCAAAAAAAAAAAAAAGAATTTGTTTTGAGTTTGTCTGATGCTTCCTCATGGTCACGTCCCACTTATGCTTTCCTGGATGGCAAACCACATGCATGATGCCACGTTCTTCTCAGCGTATTACATCTAGAGGTGCACGATGGCCATTTGCCTCTCATTGCTGATGTGGACTTTGATCACTCGGTGAAGGAAGGTGTTGTCTATTTTCTGCACTCTATAACCATTTTCCCCTTTGTAACAAGTAAGCCGTTTTAGGAAAACACAGACCATGCAAATATCTTTCTTATCAACATTTCCCCCTTTATTTAGCATCTGAGAGTCATTTTTGCCTGAATCAGTCTTTAGTACAGTGGTTGCAAAATGATGACTTTCCAACTCTGGGGTGCCTTCCGCATTTATCAGTCAACACTCAGCATGGTCTTGTAAACACGAGCTTTCCCTTTCTCCCCACTTATTTATTAGCATGGACTCATAGATTTCTGCTTTTGTTAATGTTTTCTGATTCATTACAATCCTTATTTTGGTGCTCAAATTTACCTTTATTTGGCCAGTGGGAAGCTCTTCAAGTTGGCCCCTGAGTCCTTGAGACCTGGGCCTGTCAGCTTCTTTTCTTAGCATTGTTACTTTCTGGCTCATCTTATACCTTCCCTGCTTCAGCCACAGAATCAACCATTTCTCCAAGGAACTGTGGTTCCTTTCAATACAGAGTGTGTTTACAAACCAAGTTCTGGGTACTAACTGTGTTCCTTGCTATTAGGGTGTCACTGTTCCTAGGAAATGCATATATATATATGGAATATAACATAAAATACATACTAATAACTATACACACACAGACACAAAAGCTGTCAGAGTTACCAAATATGAATTCTGGACACCCAGTTATGTTTGAATTTCAGGTAAACAGTGAAAACCTTAGTATAAATATATCCCATGCAATATTTGGGACATGATCTATATCAAAACAGTATTTGTTGCGTTGCTGAAATTCCATTATTTTTTGTAAGATTTTATTTATTTATTTGACAGAGAGAGAGATCACAAGTAGGCAGAGAGGCACGCAGAGAGAGAGGAGGAGCCCAATGCAGGCCTCAATCCCAGGACCCTGAGATCATGACCTGAGCTGAAGGCAGAGGCTTTAACCCACTGAGCCACCCAGGTGCCTTGAAATTCAATTGTTTTAAGTAAGCTCTACACCCAACGTAGAACTGAACTCAAGACCGCAAGATCAAGAGTTGTGTCTTCTACCGATGGAGCCATCCAAGTGCCCCAGATGAAATTCAAATTTAAGCATCTTGTATTTTATCTGGCCATCCTAACACATACAAACATACATAGTATACATATAAATGTACACATACACACGCAGAGACACACATAGAGACACGCATTTTAGAAATCATGAGTTTATATTGATACTTGAGCATACTTTAAATGGAAAGTAAAGTGTGTGCTCAATGGACGGGGATGGGAAAGGGATTTTAGGCAGGGCAAAAGGCATTTTACAGGACTTCATAGAAATTCATAGAGATTAAGTTTCACTGTGTGGTGGGGAGTAGCAAAAGATTAAATTTTTAACCAGATGAATGACAGTGACCTCTTAGGCAAGCATGCTACTGGCACCAAAGAGGACAGACTAGAGAAGGTGACACAAGAGGCAAGGACACACATTTGTCCGAGGGAGAGGTGGCAAGTGCCAATAACACATGATGGTCAGGAGCACAGAGAGGAATTCAAGAGATACAAAAGTTAAAAATGGTAAGACTGGATGACCAGACTTATAAAGGGTTAACGTATACATTTATATAGGGTTGAGGGAGAGGATGGAGCAGTGGCCAGGGGTGCTGTTCAATGGAATGGGAAACACTGAAGGAGCAGATCTAGGAATCAAAAGGAGGCCAGTTTTGGACATGAGTTTGAGGCGCTATAGGACATCGAAGCTGAGACTGTCCAGGAAGTAGCTGCACCCATGGGTCTGGAGCTCAGGAGAAACATTGGGACAGAAAAATATGGACATGGGAGTCACCTTCATTTTGATCAATGAAGTTATTGGAGCAGACGAGGTTGACCAGGAAGAGGCCATAGAATGGAAGAGAAACTGTGAGTGGATACATTGGAAGGTAGAGTACACAAGCCACAAACATGTCTCTGGAACTGTCCTCCAGCCATCAAGCCCCAGGACGATGGCCTCTGGCTAACATAAGCCTCCCAAATATTGTGCAAAGGCATCTCATTGGCAGAACTCTAGCTGCAAGGGAGCCGGAAATAGGTCTTTTTTTTTTTTTTTAAGGCTTCCAGGGAGAAACACAAATGGAGTGGGAAGGGATGCTGAGTAGTGACAGATAATATCCAGCACATCTCTCTCAAAGTGGAACAAATATTTTCATCTTGACGACTGACACCAGCATTGCAACTGTGGTGAAAATGTAGGCTATTGCTGGCTGGCAAAATCTTGATGCCAGATGGAAAATGGTGTGCAAGCAGTTCATAGGTTGGGACTGGAAGGAGCGGGGTGGAGAAGTTCAGGAAGGTTCTGTCTCATGGCATGAGCTACCTCTGTGAAGTGGGGAGCAAGTGTCACCTGCCCTGATGGAAACAGGGGACCCGATGAGAACAGAGAGCTCATGAGTATATGGGGGAGGAAGCCACCACCACGTGAGAAATCTTTTTGCACACTGACCAGCAAAGAAAAGAGAGGGGAGGGGAGGGGAAGAGAGGAGAGGAGAGGAGAGAAGAGGAGAGGAGAAGGGAGAAGGGAAGGGAAGGGAAAGGAAAGGAAGGGAAGGGAAAGGAAGGGAAGAGAAATGAAACACAGGACTTAGTTTATAAAGCATTGTTATTTTTATTTATTGAAAATGTCCTTTTAAAAGTCTTCAAAATAAAAACAAGTTAGAAAATCTGAGCTTGTGTAAGAAGGGACATGACAGAAGAGGAACTAAAAAGCCTCTAAGGGCAGCGGTTTAATTACAGGGTGACAGGAACCCACTTACAGAGTATTGTAAACAATACAACTATGGAGACACTGCTCTCGCGTTAACATGGCTTCATTTCCTTTATGTGTGTAATGTGTAAGCGTGGACACCTCTTCCGAAGGGCCAAGTTCCAAAAACATGCATATGTACACGTCACTTTAAAATAAAGACCTTTCAATATTATAAGCAATCCTATACCTTATCAACTAAAGTATTTTGTAATCACAAAAACGTTCCCTACAGATATAGTATGCGCATTTACTACAAGCCATTCATTAACCACAGGCGGGACAGATGCTCAGATCTGTATGGTGGTTGTTAATTTCTAGGACGGTGTATCTAAGCTGCTGGGCTTAAAAACAGAACAACGGCCATTTCTACAAAATCTTCTTCACTCTTTAGCTTTCAAAGATGGCTGCATGCGGTTGGCCGATGGCCATCTGCCGGAATCGTCCCCTTCCTGTGGATGCTGTCATTTCTGCTGTGCGGCAAGCAGTCACCAGCCCTGTACCGTGGAGCTATGGGAACTCGAGACCCCCAGTACTAGAAAGAAAAAGAGCTTAGCGAGTTGGGGGGATTCAAGCTTCAAGTGTGGTTTCTAAACACGGTTGGCAAAACTCACATTTATAGGCACCCATCAAATATATCTGGAAGACAACCTTGAGTAGTCCATTGGCCCTTTGCCTCTCTTTCCACGGGTCTGCCTCACCTACCTGATTGGACCTGTCTTGGGGAGAGAGGGGGCTGGGTTGCACTGCTCTGTCCTGGAGCCTCGAGCCGACTTTCACTTGTGCCAAATTTGGATGTGTTCTGCTCTTCTGGGACCCTTTTCTAAAGCTGGTTTACTACAGTTTTAAATTTGGAGACACTTAAAAAGGCGATGATTTGAGTCAACGAGCAACGTTAGTAGACCAGTTCCAAATATTGAGCTTCACTAGCAACCAGCACACGACCACTGGAGGGGGGGTCCTTTCTGTCTGGATATACAAACCGGACCAACAGCGTAATTCTGCAAATAACGCTTCAAGTCCTACTCAAAGAGGGTGATGAATATTACAGCTTCTCACTGCATACCTGGGAGAGCGATAAAGTAAATGAAAGCGGTCTACTAGGGCATGGTATCTCCTCAATGCAGACTGTTTTGAAGGATGAGAGATTTACAAGTCGAATATGCAATGTAGATGAAGTAACTGCTCACAGTCTATATTTTCAAAAAGTAGGCAAAGCGCACACATATTAATTAACCCACCGCTTTGTATAGTTGGCTGAAAAGCACTGGGGAAGTAGGAAACTTACACATGAGGCAGACGGTCGGGGGGGCAGAACTATCGTGCACTGGGCAGGGATGGTCAACTCTGCAGCAGAAGGGGAAGATTGTCTAGTACAATTTGCTAATGGGTCTGTTGTTGGCAGGGGTGACCAGAGCTTCTTCCCCATAGAGTTAAGATGTAAACCCACACAAAAGGAATAAGGATGCTATGTTTTCCTGGCCTTATACACAACACAGGGCAGTAATTAAAAAAAACAAATGAGCATTGAGGGGTGGCACCTGACGGTCGGGGCAGGATGGCTGGGCCACTGGGCAAACGTGCTAGTCTTCCATTCACCCTACCCTAGTCATAGCTCAAGGGGCTTTGACCTCCTTAAACTGGGTACTAAGGGGCTTCCAGATATAGGAAAGCATGAGAGAATAAGTCAAGTTCACATTTACTAAGCCATGGCCGGCCACTCTGATATGGCAGCCAGCCCCAGAAGAGGGACGGGGTGGGGTGGGGGGCAAGTAATGGCTGGTGAAGAGGCACTATGAATTGAAGGCCATCTGAAGACCATTTAAATCATTTGCCTGTTCTAGTTTCCCTTTTCTTATTGAGTGGAAAAGACTCTGGGGAGACTTCCACCACCACATCTCGCTTTTACCCCACTCAAAAAGAAAACAACCAACCAATAACCAAACGACAACAAACACTCAAGCAAACAGAGACAGAGACAGAGAGAGACAGAGAGACAGAGAGAGAGGACTGACTCAGATACAAAATAAAAACCAAGGAAGTCAGCAAACAAATCATTCCGCTGGACATTTCGAGATGCCCGGCTGCACAGTGATGGTTATGGAAGAATGGAGGTCTTGCTACTGGACTCGGCCCGAATACATTCATCAGTCTGCTTCAACAGCCTCCGGACCAGCTTTTCTAGGTCCCTTCTTGATTTCAATTCTTCTTCCAGGCACTGCTTCATTCTTTTATTTTCCTGTGATGGCAAAAGACTTGTTAATTCCCCAACCAAGGGGACCCTTCCCAGGGCTCCTCCTGCTCATCTTCTTAGCAGCCTTCACCACTGACTGTACTTCCCTTCCTCAGGCTCCTCTCCCTCAGCTTCTAAGACCAGGCAGCCCCCGGCTTCTTCAACCTTTCTCTGGATGAGCCTTTCCATTATTTTTGCTTGCAGTGTAAGCATCCTTGATGGCTCTGCCCAGGCCCTCTTCCAGCTCAGTTCTTTTTTCACTTAGTGTCTCTTCTCTGTCAACACAACTCAAGGGTCTCCCAAGTCCCTCTGACACTTGACTTCATCTCATCTCATGAGCACTAGGTCCACAGTCTCCAGTGTCAACCTGATATTTACAAGCACCTCAAACTCATTATGTCCTAAAGTGAACTCAGTGTCTTGACCGTTACCCTAAACTTCTCTTCCTCCTATGCCTCCTGATCTCCGTGAAGGGTACCACCCTGTCAAACTAGAGACCCACGTAAGAAGCTGCTTCTTTAATCCCTGGCTGTCCATCGTCATCCCAAAGTCACGGCATCATTTCCCACAGGCTCTAACCCAGCAATGTGCCTTCCTTTAAGTTCGTTTTCCTCCTCTGCAGCCTCAATGGCACTGTCTCACCCTGGGTTTTGTGATAACCTCCCAAGTGGTCTTCCAGTCTCTGTTCACCCTGCTGCAGTCCATTCTTTCCCCCATCACCAGATATAGCCAGTCCCCGAACACCAGGAAGATTGTGCATTTTGGAGCACTGGATCACACGAGCCCACAAATCCAGATTTACAGTTCTCTTTACACTCATGCACTCGCGGATGACTTATCTCTGTTAACATTCTGTTTACAGATGTCAGAGAACAGGAAAGTTGTCACTAAGTATGGGACCCTATTGTAAACCGCTAAATAGGCATATACGCAATCCTGATAAATTTAAAGCCCAGACCACGTGATAAAATCAACAAAACCCACCTTGAAGATACAAGAAAAATCCCCACGTCACCGCCTTGTTCCTGTTATATGACCCGAGAAAATGACTTTTCTATTTCATTACCTGTTTCAGTTCTTTGACCTCATCCTTCAAGGCATACACAGTGTCGACCAGACTCCTAGAAAAAGTTCAGAGATTAAAAGCTGGCACTGAAATACTATTACGTAAAACTCAGCCATAAAAGCAGCTTTCGAGAACTACAGATCCTGAAAACCGTGGACTTTCTAGCTGGTCAGGAGAGACTGCTACAAACGGCCCTCGTGGTCTCTATTTTTATGGGTAAACAAGCACCAGATCTCATGGTCATTCGAATGCCATGTCATGGCACTTTTCTATACTGTCCCCTTCCTTGGCCGCTTGCTTCCTAGCTTGGGCGAATACAAAAAAGAGAGACCAGGGCTCATCATAAGGTTTTGATTCTTTCTTTGGGGCAGGAATGAACATCACCTAACACATAACGCAGGGTGTTAAGAGACCCTATCACATGGTATCTGTGTGATGGCATTGCTGTTTTCGCCTCTCTGACTCTACATGACCCTACAGGACCCAAAGTCAGGGGCATTATTTCTGGAAGACCCCATCTGTCCCAGAAGAGGATAAAGTGCCCTGGCTGAGTCGTGGGGCAGTTAATTCCCAGATGGTTCTCTCCCTGGACAAGAACTCTGGAGATGTGGGTTCCAGTTCTGATCCTACCACTTACTAGTGCTCCAACCTTGGGTAACCAGTTACTTTCTCCTCCTCTCCTTATCTTACTTTCTTTACAAACAAAATGGGGATAATACCACATGCCCCTTAAGCCTCACAAAGTTGCTATGGGGATTAATATAGCTGTCATAACAATTATTATTACAACTGTTATCATTTATTGAGCGATGACCATGGCCTTTATACTTATTCTTCCATTTAACCCCACAACAAGCCTTAAAGTATTACTATCATACCCATTTATGGATGGCGAAACCGAGGCACAGAGTGGTAAAGGGCCTGGCCCCCGGTCACACAGCTAACACAATGCAAAATTTGGACTTGAACCAGGGCTGTTCTCTTAAGCCCAAGTGTTTTACAATTTTGCCACATCACTTCATATACCAGATGAAAAAATATATTGATGGTGTGAAGCACTTTGAAACATGCTGTCCTATGCAAATTTAGGCCTGACTTCAGAAATGACTCAAGTTTAAAGAAATGAATTATTTGGCTACTTTGTGTTTATTTTATGAGCCCATAGGTACTTAACCAGATATTCCCCTATTAGGTCACTGTCACTAGTGTGCAAAGGTAGACTGGGACCTCATTTCCCTGAGCCTCACCTTCAATAGAAGTGATGCAAGTCATGCTTATCTCCCTGGGTTTCTGTAGGATTCTAAATAGGTCAAGCATGTGAAAGTCCAGGGTTTGACTCAGTAAATGTGAGAAGCAACCCTCTGGCCAGGGAAAGTGGTGCTGTGGCCTTCCCAAGTACCATCTAGACCCATCTGGAGTGCTATTCTAGCACACCCTGAAGCACTCTACCACATCGGGGGGGCTGGCCCCAGAGAGTTCCAGCCCCCCTGCCTCCCCTCCCACTTTCCCCTTGTTGGGGGGCAGCCCTCCCACAGCTCCCAAGGGCATGAGGGCGAAGAGGGCTATATTCCCGGAGGAGGAGAACTGTCCCTCAGCGCTTACTTTTTAAGAGATGCACAGCCCTGCGAGAACCTTCTTTCCAGCCCCCAGACAAATCAGGAGGGGGTCCACTCTACTTACTTTTCTTCGATAATAGTCTGGCCGTTGCTTCTGGTTTCTTCAATGATGAGTTTCTCCTCCTCAGGGAGTAAGACTTGTGGGAGCGAATCTTTGCGAGCACCTACAAAAACAGTGGTTGTGAGAGGGAGAAGAGGGGAGAATTACCCGAGACTACTCTAGGTGTTGGCCCCTTTTACTATTATCACGAGGGGTCTTTGTTGATGGCACGTTGTCGCCTTGCACCTAGAGACCAGGCATCCAACATCTGCTGACTAAATCTTCCTGACATGAGAAAACAAAGATATCGATTCGATTTTGGCCAGGGTGAGGGGCATTTTGTCAGTGAAGTCCACTTCGGTCAATGGTGGAGCGGGGGTTGGGCGTTATCGCATCAGCACAAAGACGTGGGCATCTTTATGGCTCTGCTCAGGCTGTCTCCAGGCTCTGGGGACGGAAGAGGTGAGAGAACAGACAAGGGACTGGACCAAAGAGCTCTCCTGCACCTCCAACCTCCCCCTCACTTCTGGAGCCTTCGTTTTGGAGCTCGAGCCCTTAAATCTTCCATCTTCGAGTTGTGTGCGCTCACTGCTGCCCCCCTGCTGAGGTGCTTACTAAGTAGGCAGCAAACTGACTGGTTGAACATGGCGGGAAATAACAGCAGTGAGTTCCAGAGAAATGGGACTTCCGGCTGGAGAGGGACAGAGGATGGGAGGCCGCCATGACGCTGCACACAGCCACGTCTCAGGGGCAGGCTGGAAAGGAGGGGCAGAAACGTGACTCTTGAGGCCAGAACAAATGTCTGGGCCTCCTACAGACCTGTGGACGCTGTCCATGTGAAGAGAGCGGGTTCAGGGAGCAGATGAGGTCATGTTTGATATGAGGGATGCTTCTTTGGTGTCCCCCTGTCACCCTCTCTTTCCTAGTTTTCACACCCCAAACTGCTCTCACTTTCCGTTCCTGCCTCCTCGAAACCTGTTCTCAGAGCTGGGTGTACCCAAAGCCACAGCCAGCATCTGTCTGTGAAGCAGGACGTAGGGCAGTCCTCTCCTCACCCTCAAATGTGTAAAATCTGACACCAAATGTTTTCCTCATGTCAGCCTTGGGGGACTCGTTACTTTGAAGGCACCGGTCAAGGCTATCTCCCCAAGCCATCCGGACCCCCCCTCAAGTGATTGGCCAGTAGCTGTCCAACAGGGAGAGATCAAAACACCTCACACAAGGTCTCCTGAATGTCCATAATCACGGAAGACAAGACAGAACCGATGCAACCTGGTTTTTCAAAAAGCTCAAGGATCAATCGGAAAACCTCAGCTCGCTTTTAGTGTGTAGCCTGAAAAGGGGTGGGGACCCTTCCCTGATAGCTCCCCATAAACTGCAGACATTCCCAAGAGCCCCTGCTAAGCAGCTACATTTCCAGATTTTCAGAGCAACTTTGAAACCCGAGCTGGGTGAAGCGCTGTTCGCTTAAATATGCAGCTGATCAAAGATAGTATTTTGACTTCCTTTCCAAATCTGCCTATGAGAAGAGATTAGCATCAGCTCACAGACACAGGAACTCTCTGGGCTCTTTAATTCCTAACTAGTGCTGCTGAAGGTATCTGTGTACTTCAAAGGAGAAGGACTTTTGAAAAAAAAAACTTTTTTTTTTTTCATTTCTATCACCTCCAACTTTTTTACCCTTGCATTTCTCTTTCTCTCTGGGTGAAAAGAAACGGCGGGTAAACAAGCCAAACAAACCGCCTGGCAGCTCAAAGCACCTTATCAGAAAGATGCAGTTCTGCACCAGGTCACCTGCTTTTCTCTCTCTTTTTTTTTTTTTTTGAAAGAGGCGCTGAGCAGTCAAAAAGAAACAGCATCCATTAGAGAGAGTGCTTCAGGGGGAACCTACTTGAGCTGTGGCCTGGTTGAAAATTCGCGCTGGTGCAGTAGGCTTCGATCACTTTAAGGATCTGGGCATCTTCTTCCAGAGCGGCAGTACCTGTGGGGTTTAAGGAATCAGGGCTCAGCACAGAGAGAGATCTGCCTCGAAAAGAAAGCCTGGAAAGGACTCAGCTGCTGGGGACTGGCTTCCCTGCCTGGGAAGCCTCTTCTGATGGCTTTCTTTCCATGTTTCTCTTCTGAGAAGACTTCTTCATCGTTTAGAGGCTTTTACTAGACTCCTAGGAGCCACGATGACAGCACCGGGCGTGGCCCTAGCCTCCGTTCTCAGCCGACACACACCCCTACCTGCCTCTCCTCCAAGCAAGGCTTCCCTTCTCTAGGAAGCTTCCCCCCAGACCTCGCCCACTTTTTCCAACTAGCCAGCAAAGTCATCAGTTCTCCCCTCCTCCCCTTCCCCCTCCAACTGGTAACTGAAGTGTAGGGGAGGAGGTGGAACCCTGCTAGAAGGCCATGCGGAAGCTGGAGTCCCGCAAAGATTTCTCCAGACTGTATTTTTGGCCGAGACACCCTTTGTGAAGCATCACTTAGCCCTCCACATGCGTCCCAAAGTACGTGGGTCCCAGGCATACAGGCAGATGTGCACCTATGGACCGGCCGACCGATTCTGCAGCCCGCCTCCGAATCAAGCCATTTCTACATGGCTGCAGGCTCATTCCTTGGAGAACTGGGAACATCACTGAGCATTAAACTTCCGGAAGGGGTTCAGCCTTCAGGTCCGTTTAGTCTGTCTCAGCAGGGGAAAACATCTTGGGCATCAGAAACTAAGGGGAAAAAATGTACCCATAGCAAATGGGGGCCCTTTAGTAGTTCTGAACCAGGCGGGGGTCATGGGGGGAGGCTGTGTGGCTCAGGATCAATGAAGTACAGCGGGAGGTGGCTCCCTCAAAGAGCTTAGAGGTGACCAAACCCGAGAACGCGCACATTTTTTCTTTGTGTATCTGGTGATGCAGAGGACAAACTGCTCTAATCATCTGCTTTCAACAAAATTCCATAACCCGCTGTCAAAAAGTAGAAAACACATACTTTTCCGAATCACGTATTCCTCCTCTGAGGGCTTTCTTTCTGTCTTTCTTTTGTGAAGAAACTTCTTCATTGTTTTGGGGCTTTTACTCGACTCCTGTAAGGACAGAGGTTTCTTTATGAATTAGAATTCTCCCCTGAAAACAAATTAAAAAGAGCAAATGAAATTAAATCGAATGGCTCTCTCTTATTTTGACAGTTTCCAGAGTGCATCTAAATTTAATAACGTACACAATAAATGGCTTTAATGAACTCTAAAAGGTTACATAAAACAGAGGCAATGACGCTGTCCTCTCAATTGCCATGGGGACAGGTGCCCATCTGCAGAGAAAGAGAAAGTGGGTGTGGATCCTAGGGAAGTAACTGATAACAGTTTCAAGGGAATTAAATAACAACTGTGATACATACTGCTTTTCAAAGAACTTCAAAGTGGTTTAAATACGTTTCCTTAACAATAGTCCCCCAAAGAAGAATATTAACTTCCATTTATCAGATGGGAAAATTAAGGCAGAGGGACTGAATACCTTCCCTGAAGTCAGAGAGAAAAGCCAAATGAGGGATCTCTGGATAAACTGTGTAAGCTTAAATATACATATCTAAAGCCATATTTTTAATTAGGAGATAAGAGCCATGAATTATTGAATTTGCCTTCGCTATCTGAGTACCCAGTACCCATTATCAGGTATCCAAGTAAATGGATTAGAATCTTGGACCCTGGTGACCATTCTTCTCCCAATCTCCAATGCGATGCACCTATGTGATGTATGGATAATAATTAGCACCTTAAAATATACGGAACAAAGAATTTAATTTCCTCCACTCAGCCACAGTGACCCACGTAGGCTTGACAACAGACAGACATGGAAAACTCACATGTGACAAAAATAACAGGAAAAAGAGCATGAAAACACACACACACACACACACACACACACACGGAAAACAGGCCTTTTCAGAGTGTCTAAGACGTCGTTTTCAAACGTTATTTCCCAAGAGCCTGCTTTTTTGAAGAAAGTACTTACGTGTCAGATTCGCATCTTCATATTTTAGCCACCAGTCAGAACAAGGGACAAAACAAGCGTAAAGGAAAGCTTCATTCATCAAAGGTTACAGTACAGCATTATGATGTCACTGTAAGCCAAAGATATTGTTCTACCCTTACCTTTAAGATATAAGACATCCTCTAAAGTGAATATGTAAAGAAAGAGAAGATGAGCGTGAGAGGTCAATGGTTATAATGACCAAATCCATTTATCAACAATTCTAAAACAACATTTGACATGTTAGTGTTATCATCAATTACACAGAGAGAATATCATCATGTTTCCCACGTTAGTCTCAGATGCAAATATCATCAGGCAAAAGCCCAAGGAATACAGTTCTGTGCAGAGTAACAAACACTGAAATTAACCGAAATACACGCTTCACAGTAAAAATATATTAATGACTCTCTTCTCCCAGCAGAAACAACATGATCATGCTTTAGTTTGAATGGATTAGTTCTGGGAAGGATTAAGTCAACTTTACCCTTCAAGGCTCACCTGCATTTGAACTTAGTAAGTGACAATTACAAAAAAAGCCATCATTAAAAAAGGGGACCCAGAGAACTGTGAAGTGGCACTCCTGGTTTACATAATCAGAGAAGAAAACTGGATACTTGCGGGTATGACTGGTCAATTTCCAAAACAAACCTGTGGGACTGTTTCATGGCCCACTTCTGAACAGAGGTACATAATAAGGCTTCAGCTTTCTCCTGTCGTGCCCAGTTAAAAACAATCAAACAACCCTCCGGTGTCCAAAGATAGTTTTATTTTTACTGCACTCGGAGTTGGAGGCAACAATTAATTGAAACAACAGCACGGTGTTTGAGATGGAGATGAACTTAAAATTGAGCTAAATCTGCATCGTGCATCAAAACACATGTTCAACGTAGAAATATATACTGTCTTTGCCTCCAAATTCTAAGACGTGCCTCATAAACGTCACAGACTTAAACCTTCACTTGGTAAGACCTAGGTGAAGAACAGTTCCTAATAAATGAGGCTCATTCCTGAAAGCTGAAATGGTGAGAAACAGCTTAGGGAAAAAAATAAAATATAAAAAACACTGTTTGGACAGAAAAAGTAACAGAAGCCAGTGACTGACACTTCCTGACTGCAACTTTCAGGGAAAAAATAGAACCTTCAAGTCCCCACACTACCTAAATTAGCCAGTGGTTATTGCCTAGCAGCCTGTTAAAAGAATTAAATTCTCTTCCCTGGTCCCATAAGACTTTCCTGGTTTGGCTTTAGTAGATCAAAATGATCCAAAATGCAGAACTGGGTCTGCTTGGGTGGAAATTCAAGTCGAATGAAGTGGCTGTTGTTTGAGACGTGTGGATGTCATTACCAAAGTATACAACTGTCCTATCATCAGAAAGGTGAACCAGAGGTGCTCGGGGAGGGGACCAGGGAACTCAGGCAGTGCACACAAACACTGTGGATACATGTATCCCGTGCCATAAATTCTAGCACATTCCCACAGAACTCTTTGTAATGAGCTATGCGATGAGCTTGTCAGAAGCATTTTATACTATAGGTGGCAAGATTACCTCTTTATAACCTAGTGCTGCTGACGGTCTAAGTGGAGGTGCGGGTCGCAGACAACTTAAACTCCACGGTTTTATAATCTGAGGAGGCTCCAGGGGTCCTCGGGGCTGTCCAGTAGAGCTAAAAGACTGGGAAAATGTCTGATGAGATGTTGGCAATCTGCGATCTGAACCCGACCTTGAGCCACATGGCGAAAGAACAGCAACAATGTCATTGGATCAGCAAAGCCAGCCACAGAAACGGAAAGGTGGGAAAACAGGTCTCCAGTTTGAGAACTGGCACTTTCCAGTCCAGCTTATGGGGTCTCTAAGCAACAGCACCACACAACTCAACATCCTGTCTTCCCTCTCTCTTCTGGAATTTCAATCAAGCCAGGGGTGGCTTTCCTTTAGAAGAGAGGAAAGTGGAGTCAACATCGAATGGGTTCAGTCACGCGCTGGGCACTCGACTAGGTGCCAAAGTAGGTTATTTCAGCAGAACGACTGAAGATGAACCTCAGCAAAGCAAAGGAACTAGCTGGCGACTGACAACGCCAAGACTGGACCTCAGGTCTGATGCCAAAGCCCTCATTCTTCCCACTGCAACACACAGGGCTTAAGACTGGGCTTTCGGCATCGCCGGTTTGAGTGTTAATAGACAACATGGCAATCTTCGCTCTCACTCAACAAGTACGGTAAAATCTCATCAATTCCAATCCCAGGAATTCCAAATTTGTGGTAACTCGGGAGAAAGCAACGCTGAAAGTTTACCCTCGAAGGTGATCTAGTGAATGTGGTGGCATAAAGGAGATTACATGGCGGGGCTTAAGTCCTGGTGAAGGTAAACCGTGTTTCGAATCAGCAGACAATGAACAGGAGACTAATGGTTGCTAATTAAAATGAACTTTGGGTATCACTGAAATATCTTAGCAGGACTTCTGATGAGAGAAACTCTGCCGGCAGTTGGAGGGAAACGGTCTCAGTACACGTTTGTCTTAATGTGGATGGATTCCTTCCACAACCAGCCATCAGAATTCATGAGGTTTAACTGTACTTCGAAACCTACAGATATAGACAAGCTGAAGACTAAGGGCATGCTTGCTGCAGGCAGGTCTCACGAGAGCCTCAACAATCCCCGGACGGCGCGAGCGCGCTACTTACGGAATGAGTGCTGCAAGACGACGACGACGTTTTGGATAAGGAACTGCAGGAGGCGGGTCCCCGGATGAGTCTGCACAGCTGCTCCAGCCACTCCTGGAAGTCCTGACTGCTGTTGCAGTGGATGATGGTTCTCTCTACGTTACCTGCGTTGCCCGATGGGGAGCATTTGGAAACAAGAGGCAAGGAAAAGCCTGAGCTCGCCTCCTTCATAAACAGACTCGACCCAACTAAGATTCGCGCCTAGGGCATCACCCTGTGGAACCTTCTGGGTCAGGAACAGGTCATCAAGTCAGGAAATAAGTATCTGTATCTGATTTCTAAAACTGTCCCTGACTTCTGCTGCTTACAGAATCCGAGGAATGTAGCCTAAACCTTCAAAAAACTCACAGGGCAAAAATGGAAGGACAGAGCCCATTGTGAGAATTCTATACGGCCTCACCCATTATTCAAAGTTGAAATGGGGCCAACACCTAATCTCGGGCTCCCTACTGGGGAAGAAGGGGGTAAGGCCCGGGGCCATCATCCCAGTGTCAGGAACTGCACCGTGTCCATACTAGAAAATCCCACCGTCACATGGAAATTACATACGCCTGGCAAAAAGGGACCACAGGCCAAAAGGTCAGGCCTGGCATTTTGCTCAGTTTGTGCTTTTACATCAGTCCATTTTGTTATTTCTCAGTTCTAACAAGTGGCTCTTACGCACGAAGAGATTGAAACTAATGGCAAAGCCGAGGCTTCCAAATGACCAGGAGACTGTGTTCCATCGCCAAGCCCTAATTATCCCAGGAGACCTAACATACTTTGCCGTGCCCAGGGAAAGTTCACTCATAGACTTATCACAGAAAATAATGGCATTTAGTTACTCAAATCCCATTTCGTCCCCAAAAGGATTTCAAGTAGGTACTTGAAAAAAGAGAAAATTACCTACCTGTGATTTCAAATGTGTTGTCATTCCCTTCGATTTCATCTAATCTAGTGACCACCATTCCCGCTACTGGTATTTTTCCCTGTCAGAAAAAGAACATTTCCATTAATTCTGCAGCTATATGCACCTCTGCTTATGTCTATTAGATTTTTCTGACCCTCTCAAAAATCACTGCTGAATGACAGCTAGACAGATTTCTCTGTCCTGTCAAAAGACAGTATGTTTCCCTGCTTTCAATTTTCATTAGATAAGAAAGCAAGGGGGAAATGTGGGTTGTGTTTTGCTAACATGCCACAAACAGCTTACTTTTTTTCTAATACATCTGCAGGAGAGTCAGTCAAGATTAAAAAAAAGAGTCAAATTTTATGAAAATTAGTGATTCCTACAACAGATGTAACAGGGAACTGTAACTCACAGCCCTCCATATTTGGGGAGCAGGCTGAATCCCAAATCGTGTGATATGATGGAGATCAGACAGTCACAGCAATAATGATATATAACATGAGCCCGTGAAACACAGCTATTAATTTATCCGGTTGCAGACTTAGTTTGATTTAAACATGCATAGGGGATGCTCACAACCAGAGCAGTGGATATGGGAGATAAACTCATTACAGCAATATAAAGGTTTCTGATCTAAAGAACATCTGCTCTTATAAGCTGTTTAATGACAACAAAGGGTCAGAACATACTGCGTCTGGATAGAAACCTGTTTTCATCCTGGATCCTGATATTGGCTTTATATGAAATCTACTAACCTGATAGATAAAGCCACTCATCCGAGGACTCGCAGATAACATTATCAAGACACTGGAGAATAACAGGAGGTACCGCTCCTCTTTTTCCTAAAGTGAAATGAAACATGCTAAGTGGAGAACAGAAATCGGACATTTTATTTGTTAAGAATTTCAGGAGTCACTGTTGTATAACACAGAGTTTGTGTGAGGCAATGAAACATGAACAGTGACCTTTTAAAAAAGATACCCAACCTCAAAGCACCAAACTAGCTGAATTTTGCTTTGAAAGGAGTATAAACCCATGGTTTATCTCTCTTCTGCCTCTACATAACAGTTAGATACAAATAACCATGCTTGTTTCCCAAGTGCGCGCAAGGCTCTGGGGTCACAAAAGGAAAATGACTTGACTTTGAAAAAGAGCAAAACAGAAGGGCTTTCAGGCGACAGGAAGTTTCCTATGCTCTAGCACGTGTATTAAATTCTTATTCATAAAATTACTTTTAACCGGTAAGAACAAGATAACCATTGTACCCATGTAACACGAAGAAGTCAAATACTTTTTGAAAATGGCACGAAAGGAAGTTTCACACAGAAGGGCTTCTCTGAACCCCTTAAACAGATGGGTGATTAGCAGCATCCGTGTTAGCTACAATGATCCTCATGCCTCTCTCCATGTTCTTCCTTGCACTTGAGAAGGGCAATCCTTCGAGGCTCACTCTTCTAGTAAGTTCTCTGCAGCTTCTCACATCTTTCTCTTGCTTGGTTTCCTTCTATAGACACTTCATTTCTTCCTTCTCCTTCCAGAAGTCTCTCCTGCTTAGCTAGTTTCTTCTCTTTTGCCCTTACCATCTGCCCAGCTCCCATCCTGACAGGTCTTCTCTGGCCCCCGTGGCTCCTGGTTCAGCACACGGGCCCACCTCGTGTTACTTACTGTGCCTCGCTGTGCTGCGCTTCGCGGATGCTGTGGTTTTTACGACGGAAGGTCAGGGCCAACCCTGTGTGGACTGAGTCTACAGGCGCCATCTTCCCCCACGGCATTTGCTCACTTCGAGTCTCTCTCACGTTTTGGCAATTCTTGCCACATTTCAACCTTGTTCTGGCGACCGACGATGATGACTCACTGAAGGCTCTGATGGTTAGCCCTTTTTAGCAATAGAGTATTTTCGATTAAGGTACAGACTGTCTTTAGGCATAACGCTATTGCGCACTGAATAAACTCCAGTGAGACGTAAAGAAAACTTTATGTGCACCGCTGGCTTTGTGGCGGGGCTCTGGAACCGGGCCTCCGGTATCTCCCAGGTATGCCCGGACGCCGTGCCTGACAGTCTCTTGCCAAATAATTTGCTGCCTTCATTCTTCTGCCCATTGATCCCTCCCTAACTGCGGCCCCACTGTCCTCTCGAAGTCATCAATAACTGCCTTCTAGCAAAATCTATTGGCTTCTTCTTGGTCTCCGCACTCTTGACCTCTGAACCTTGGGCAGCACTCAGCAGGCTGACCACTCCCCCCCCACCCCTCTCTCCCGGGGTTTCCATGACAACCCACTCCCCCAATTCCCTCTGCTGGCCCTTTCAGGCACTAGTTCCTCCTCCCTTCACCCAAGAGGTTTATCCCAAAGGTGTGAAAGACTAATTACCCCTCCCCAGGGTATCTGCATCTTAAATGAGATTGCTTGTTAACCCCCAGTCATGAATCTATGACACAGACCTGTCGGGGACTATAGGGAGATGTTTTGGGACAGGGAGGGCAAGTCTAACACCCGATAAATCATACCCAGTGACATACACAACCTTCCTCCCCTACTCTGCCCCCTTCCTAAATGACATAATCTATCTTCAGCCTTCCGTACTTCTCTCTGGATATTTACTTCTTAGGAAGGCACATCTGCCTCCAACTCTGCCCTCCCACCCACCTTTCTCTACTGTTGCAACAGCTGCCTATAAGACCTCTCCACCTGGAGGCCTATGGTCTAAGCTGACATCCATCATCTCGGCCCACAGGTCACTGCTTCCTCTCCACTTGCCCTCCTGGCTCAGATTTGCCCCCTGCAGTTTCATTTTCTCCCCCACCGCCTTCGTCAGGGGGTGCTTCTCACTTTGCAACCCAGCTGGTCGTTCTTTGGCGGGCCCCCTCCCCTCCGGTTCACCTGACACACGTACTTGCCAGATTAAGTATCATCAATACCTCCTCTGTGTGCTTCTCTAAGCCTTTAACAGCCCCCTGCTGCTGATGGCTGGATTTAAACGCCTCTTGCCTCGATGCCCGGGTTCTCGAAAGCCAAGTCTTGTCTTGCCCCATCTCTTTCCCTCTCCCAGCACATCTCCTCTGCTGCTGATCTACTGGCTGCCCCACTGTCCTGGGACAAGAGGCCATGCACCTGTTCTCTCCTGAGATAAGAATGGCCTCTACCTTACGAAATCTCCGCCTTTTCTCTTCGTGGCCTTCCTCTTCCAGTCCTAGCTCCATAAGGTCCGCCTGCTCTCTTCCTTCCCTGAACTTCTGTGGAATCCACTGCGGAGCTCACACAACCTACACTGACTCCTCGGGTCTGTTTTCTGGTTGCAGCTTGTGTGTCCATCTATTTGTAAGACTTTCCTCCAAGGCCGGGATCGTCACGCATCCTCTCCTCCCAGCTCCGGCAGCGCCTAGCAGAATGCTGGGCAAGGAAGAACGGCTCAGTTTCTTTGAACGTTCAAGCACTTGACCTCGCTGGAAGACCAAATCAAAGGAAAAACCAACCAGGAAAGATGGAAGCAATGGTGCCAAGGTTTGAAACATCTTACCTCGCACGTTCCGTACTGCACCATTACTTGTGACATGAACAGCACGTTTCCCAAGGTTTTAATACTTTCTCCTTCCCAGGCCTGAATAGGCTCAGAAAGTATCTGCAACTCCAGCTGTTTTCTCTTTCTTAGATCTTGGCACTGCCCCTACGGAACCAAAGCACAACATAATGGAATAGGAAATCACGTGAAACAGGCCCAAATCCAGACCAAAGTGAGATGAAGCTTCAGACTTTCAGATTTCCACTGAGTACCTATTCCTCAGCATGATGTGTCCCCAACAGACAGAAAGATCCACTAACCTAACTCTCTAACCAAATGTTTGTGAGGAAGAGCTACTTTTGCCAAAGCATCAAGATCTGATTCACTGTGGCATGGGGCCCTATACTTTAGGGACTCATAGGGGGAAAATGCTAAATTAATTTTCATTCCTAAGAGAACTGTGAAAGAGATACAACTGAATTTTACGCAATCAAACTGAAAATACAAGCCAGGAAACAATATGTGGGATATGAATATGATATATGTAAGTATCACGGCTTCAGAAACTGTGAAGTCATTTCTTAGAGTAAGTTAACAGTATTCATTCCAAGTTGAATATGAAAATGAGCATATGGTTAGTTATGTTACTGTTTCCAAATAAATGTCATAGATTTTTGGGGTGTGTTTTCTATAAAATTTCTGCTGCCCCTTTCAGCTACATGGAAACTGGAAGACATCAGCTCACTCTACACACATTTTTGAAGCATCTATACTGGGAATCAATACACTATGACCATCAAAGCAAGCTTCACAATATGGAAAATGGTCAGAAAGAACTAGTATTCTTTCACAAAGGGGACACAGAGTGGTAAACACCACGGGTGTCAGTGGGTTGCTTGATTAGGCTGAGCCACGTAACTGTTTTTGACCTACGACAACAGCCATTTATTCTGGTTTTCGACTTGCTGTTCACCTATGGACACGCCAGGTACTGACCTTTCAACAACAATAACCATGATCTCGGGGTTGTGAGATCGAGCCTCATATCCAGCTCTGTGCTGAGCGTAGAGTCTGCTTCAGATTCACTCTCCTTCTCCCTCTGCCCCTCCCGCTTGTGCTCTCTTTCTCTCTCTCTCAAACAAGTAAATAGACCTTTTAAAAATGAAGCTAAACTGAATCAATCACCCAAAGTAACTATCTTTTCTCCTGAAATGCCCCCAAGTGCTTTTACCCATCACACTCAAGATACAAGATTACTGGTAGCTTTGATAGCAATCTCTATAAAGCAACTGCATTTTAGTAGGTTCTCTCCTTTTAGATCTGATGATTTCTTTTTCATATGCAAAGAATAAACTCACACCTTTTGGCATAAATAGATGAATCCCAGTATCGATGCCATCAGTGAATGGCAAAGCACACAGACATAAGGTGAACGACATGGGGGTGAAGACAAAGAGACAAAAGGAAACCCCCCACCTACACAGAAATGCTTAATGTGGCAGGGACTTCAAATGTGAGCACCCTGTACCCTCAGCCTGGCAACCTTTCATAGGTAAGCCTGATTTTTTGGAAGACAAAATTAAATGAAGCAATCACTGCGATGCTGTCGCTAAAGCTTATTGTTTCCACTCTAAAGACCTTTGCATAAGGAAAGAAATGTTCCACCCAAGTCACTCTTTTAGGAACAAAGCATACAAAACGGAGAATTAGAATTTGAGAGCATCACCTACCATGAGACTTTTGAATGCTATGATTGCTTTCAGGATATCCTGATGATCTGGATGCGTATCCTAGTAAAGGAATAAATGTAAAACAATATGAAAGGAGAACAAATCAGCCGTCATCAGGGGTCAGGGGTCAGGGGAGGGAGGAGCGTGTGGCCACCAGGAGACAGAAAATCTGAGGGGATGATGGACCCTTCCCGTATCTCTACCACGGCGGTGGTAACAGGAATCTACACACACGATAAAAGGCCAAAGAAAGAAGTGCGTTTTACTGTAGGCTAATTTAAAGATCACTTGAGCACTTGGCATCTCCGCACCTCCGAAGGGCAGGTCACCAAAAAACGAAGACAGCTGGTGGCGCATCATGGATTTGGCAACAACATCCTAGGTGTGGTTCCCGAGACTTAAGATAAAAACTAAGCACCAGTCCGGGGTTGGGGGGAAATCATCAGGCCATGTTGTTAACAAATGGCAAGAGGTGGGAACCGAGAGTGGTGGGGAGAGAAAACTCAATCCCATCTCACTTCCTAGAATGCCGTCATTTTCCCTCAACAGGCTCAACCCGACAGGTGGGAACAAAATCCCAGGTTTCGTAGCATCGGGCTGACGGTGGGAAGTGGAAGGCAGCCAAAGGCGGGCGAGCAGCAGCAAAGAGAGCAGGAGTGTGGATGGGCTCCAATTCAAGGAAGCCTGAGACAGAGGATCCAGGCGGTGGTCGGGGCGGGCGGTGGGAGGGGGGCATCTGGGGATTCTTCGCCTCAAAATGAGTGTGTATTAGTACTCTAGCACTGAGCCCTAACAGAAACCGAGGCACTGGTTTCTGGATTTTTGCGATAAGCAAGGAGGGGCAAACCTCAAACGGTTTGGCAAACTGGTCTAGCTTTTGGAAAGGCATCCAGAGGTCAACACCTTCCCAAGCCCTAACTGAAACTTCATTCCGGCAGGCTTTAATCACTAGCTCCCCACTGCCTCCAGCTTTCCGGCAGGTCAAATAACCTGAGAATGTGGTTTCGCTCAGAGTTCGTGCTTTCAATCCTTACAAATGCTGATAAGACCGGCAGCGTGCAACCTTTCTCTTTAAAGATAAGCAAACCCTTTAAAACCTCAAAACCTTTCCCCAGACACAGGAAGAGCAACTAGGGTAAATGCAGCCTCCCTCAGAGGGCCCTCCTCTTCCACCCACACCTCCAACAGCCATGTTCAATGGCATGAGGACGATTCTAGAAGCTAGCCCCGTTGGTTGGTTTTTTATAACAGGATCTGGCCTCTTGCAAATCTTAATATTTAGGGAAGTGCCACGGCTGTTGCCAGTCAATGCTAAGTTGATAAACACAAATGTGAGGGAACTTTGATGTAGGTCATAACAGATAAATACTGGACCCATTTATGAATCTTTAAGGAAATTCTGGAATGTTCCAGAGTAATCCAGAGTCAGAAAGCTCAGTGATCACAGGGCTCCCAAGATATTAATCCCTGTCTATAGTGAAAGTGGTATTTATATTTTCTGATGTTTTGCTTTGTTTATCTCCCCAATCAGGTTGGTTCATATAGCAGAAGAACAGAAGATCTTGGCCCATTTTGACTGAACCACCATCTACATACTGTACACTTAAAAACACACACTGTACAACCTAAACATATACAGTTTTTGTCAGTCATACCCCAATAAAAGTGGAAAAAAATAAGTAAGTAAAAATAAAAAATTTCTTCCAGGCGGAGGCGGGGAAAGAATGCCCCCTTTCAATTTCACTGCATTAAGAGGGTAACTAGAAGCCCCAGCAAGAGGGAAGACTGGATCAAGTAAAATGTGAAACCAAGGCTTTTTCTGAATTCCTAAGTGAGGTTAGTCTGGAGGGAGACTGGCTGCTTCCTCCGGAACAGAGGCCCATCCCTTGCCTTCCCTTACCTCCATATGCCGTTCCAGCTCTTGCAAGAGAGTAACATACTTTTCCAGTCGCATGAATGGTTTGCTGAGGCTGGTTGTTAAAATGAGGATACCTGGGCTGGATGCACCTTGACTTTCCATGAACTGTTCCAGATCAGCACTAGCAAAAAAACAACCGTGGTTTCATTAACCGCTTCATGTCCCAAGTACAGAATTATCAACCAAACATTATTTTCCTGTATTTCGCACAATGTAAAACCAAATAGAAATTAGTTTCATTGATCCAAAAGCCGTCCGATTCACATCGACTCCATTCAGTAAACCTTTATGCAGCCCAGCACTGCGGCTACTGCCGTGGGCCACTCAGGATCCTCGGCTTGCTCTGCTCGTACAATCGTTTATTGACATCCACTAAGTAATAGGCTCTGTTCTCTGCTGGGGATACAGCAGTGAGCAAAACAAAAATCCCTGCCGTTAAGGAGACTGCCCTCACGGGCATGGGACACAGGGTCTATCAGATGGCCTCAACCTACCGTTTTAGTCACTTCAAACGTTCTGCTTCCTGGTTATCACCAGGCACCCACTTGTAATGCTCAGAATCAAGCTCAAAACCCAGAGAGCTGCATGTGTGTATGACTAACCACGAAGTCACTTAGCCTAGGATCTGAAACCAGTGCGGCAGGCTATGCAGACAGTTCCAGAAGGCGGCAACTCGGTTAAAAGAAAAAGACTATTCGGATGGTATGAACTCTGCCCTCTAAGCGTGTGCTTTTTCTTTCTGCCTTTTTGTACCATCTGGATTGTCTCCTTTCCAGTAATGTGATACTGAGTCCTGGAGCTGCAGGATCATTTTAATATTCATTTGTGCAAAATAAAACTAAAAAGGGACCTCCCCCCACGCACACACACTGCCTACGGGATGACATGTCCTAAAACTTCGGCATCTGACCTCCTTGCTTGCCTGTGCATATCCCGTCTCAAGTTGATTCCTCTCATCTGATTCACTCCAAAACTCCAACTGGTCTCCCAGCTCCCGGGCTTTTTTGGCTTCCCAGCCATCCTGCAGACCGCCACTCTAAACCTGTTGCTTTCTACTCAGGAACCCCTGATTGCCTGCAAATTCGAGCCTGTGCTTTCTAGGCTCCCACAGGTCCCACCCATCTCTCTCCTCACTCTCGTTCACGAACCCTCTACTACAAAATGACTGACTTATTCTCCCTGGAAGACAGGAGGGCAGTGCCTAACCGTGGCGTGTTGCAATCACTGGTGAAATGTGTTCAAAGAAACTTGCGACCAGCGATAAAACACAGCAGCGGGTGGCGTGCGTGTGGGGATGGGGTGGATTGCAGGCGACCCCTCTTACGGACACGCTCTCTCCTTGGGCTTTTGTGAGTGGGAGAAGAAGGAACAGGCTTTCGGCTAATGCCCCGGCAACCTGCTGCCACTCGGGGTCACATGTGTCAGAGGGAAAGTGGGCTGGGAATCACTGCCTTCACGGAAGCGGGATCGCGTCTGAGTAGTCACACCTGACAAGCCACGCGAAGGATTGGATCCGTTTTTGCCATCTTGTCCCAGAAGCCCCTGGGAGGAGGGAGGTGCCCTGGACTTGGAGTCATAGAACAGGGCTGGGGACCCTGGATCACTCAGTTACCTGACCTCAGCTGACTCATCTGTAAAAACAGAGATTAAACCTACTTCCTACTAAAATTCTGAAGATTCACCACTGGGGTTTGGAAGGCAACTGTTTCATGCTAAGGTCTTCGAGTTGAGTTTAATCCTCTTTAATATGCGCAACGGCATTTCAACCCAGGTGTTATCCTCATTTTACAGATGAAAAACCTGAGACTCAGGAAGAGTGAGTAATCGGAAGTAAATGGCTGAGCTGGGGTTCATGCCCAGGTCTGAAGTCAAACCCTCAAGTCTTTCCATGACACCACACGCCTCTGTATTAGAAAAGTATTTTGTAAACTTTAAAGTAGTTTGTAAATGCATCTGTATTGCTATTATTACCAGGCCAAGGCAAATACCTTGCTAAAATCACATCTTTAGAAACTACCATTAAGCTATGATTTCCAGCTTAATGGAAACTCAATTGATGTTAAATTTCCAACCAAGAGCATAAAGTGCGCAAAGAGGTTTAAAAATTCATTGCATATAAAATATAATTAGGAAAATAACTCAAATTTAGAGAGTGCATTTGAGTAGAAATGTAATTTAGAGAAAATCACTTTGTTAATTTCTTTTCAATTTGGTAAACAAGTCTTATTTTTTTTCTTTCTATGACTAAGTGGCCCTGTCCTCAGAATACAAGGCTTGCGATAATTAAAAGCAAATACTAACATGTACTTTGTTACTACTTTCCGTGCAGCATTCTAACTTTTAGGCTTGCTAAATATTATGAAGGAGGCTTTTAAAAATTTTTCAATTTAACATGAGTTCATCGGCTGTTGGTAGGAAATGGACATTTCACTGTGCAACAGAAGAATAAAACCGTCTTAATAAAGCTGCTGCCCATTACAGTAACTAGATCCTGCACACCAAATAAACTTAATCCACAAATTAATGTCATTATA
This sequence comes from Spilogale gracilis, assembly GCA_004023965.1. NCBI lineage: Eukaryota > Metazoa > Chordata > Mammalia > Carnivora > Mephitidae > Spilogale > Spilogale gracilis. The sequence continues at coordinate 78,379 of PITA01000502.1, forward strand.
CAAAAACGTGAGACTCAAATTTATATTGTTGTACCAAAGAACAAGCTAAATGCGATGCTTAATTGTATACAGCCTGTTGGAAATGTCAATGGGTTAAGACTTGTTTTTCAAGCTTCACGTGTGCTGTACACATGATGTGCTACAAGAGAAGCAGTTCTCAGTGTATCAATGCTGTCTTCGACACTAAAGAACCTTGATCTCACAGAACATAGGTGCATGGGGCTCTGGGATGCTCTGGCTTGGGCTGGAAGGCCCCAGAAAACTATCTAACCTTCTGGTACCTCTACAAAGCTTAAACATATCATATAAGAATGTTTCTGTGAAATCTCTGCACAGATTTCTACTTTGAATGATGAGAAGTCTACCTAGAACAGCTGGAAAGGATCCTATATTCCCCCCTCTATACACACACACACACACACACACACACACACACACACACACACACACCTGCTCAGCTCCCTTTCATGGAAATCACTGGAAAGAGGGAAGTGAGGCCTGAGGAGCTTTTTCATTCATCTAGTCCCTGCTCTCTGGGGAGAGACTCTTCTTGGTCCCCACCACTCTTTATCTGCGATCAGTCTCACTCACTCCCTTCCCTGGTTCCTCGAACACGACAGAACCAAACCCAGCCTCAGAATGTTCCCTGTGCTCCTTGTCCCCGAAGCAACTACATAACACAACTCTGGGTTTTTCTCAAAGTCTTCATTGCTGACAACAGGGTAAACAGAGTGACAACTAACAAGAGGAAAACTGTACAGTGGTGACAGAAGTACAGTTCCAACCTGTCCTAGTGCTCACTCTCCCCCTCCTTGCTCTCTCTTTCGATCTGGGTCCCTTTCCCTCGTGAAAAGGAGGGAAGCCACACCAAAGCACGGGAGAAAAGTGGGTATTTTTGTAAGGGACAGCTTATTCCCAGGAACAAACAAGAGCTACAGTAAGAAGCCTGGAGGGGACAGAGAGGGGAAATCCCCGAAGATCTCAGCCAGGGGATAACAAAAGACTGGGGCCGCCATTTAAATATATGTAAATACGGGGACACACTAAATTTGGGGTCCGCTCCTACACCCATATTCAGAAAATACATTACTGCGTTTTTAACAAGGTGCCAACCCGCAATGAATTTTAAAGCTGTAGATCTTGGCCAAATGTCAGGCTCATCGCTGGTATGATACTGCCACCTGCAGGCTGAAGGGAAGAAGTTCAACTGACGGGCATCCAGCCCGAGTGATTTTCTTGAGTCTAATCATCCATAGATTCCGCCAAGAAAGAACAGAAATCCACCCATGTCCTTGTTTCAGCTGATACCTTCATCAAAAACAGGATTTTAGGGGCGCCGGGGGCTCGGTCGGTTAAGCGTCCAACTTGGTTTCAGCTCAGGTTATGTCGTCGGGGTCGTGGGATGGAGCCCCACCTGTGGCTTCTTGCTCAGTAGTGAGTCTCTCTTTCTCTCTTCCTCTGCCCCTCCCCCCACTCACCCTTTCGCTAAAGTAAGTAAATGAATCTTTTCTTAAAAAGATAACAGGGGTACCTGGGTGGCTCAGTCATTAAGTGTCTGCCTTCGGCTCAGGTCATGATCCCAGGGTCCTGGGATCGAGCCTGGCATCGGGCTCCTTGCTCCACAGGAAACCTGCTTCTGCCTCTCTAACCCCCCCTGCTTGTGTTCCCTCTCTCACAGTGTTTCTCTTTGTCAAATAAATAAATAAAATCTTACAAAAAATAAAAGATAATAAAACAGGATTTTAGACTGAAACTTCTGTAAATTTCATTCAACTGTGCCTTGCCTCTACTAGTCAGCATAAATCACAAGACACCTGTTAACAGGGCTGAGATAATATTAGAAGAACATCTGGGGAAACCCCCAAACATTTCAATTTAATTTTTACCCCTTACATGCAAATTAAAGGTAAGATAAAAATTCAGTTCTATGGGACTCCAAGGAATCTTCCATCATTTCAAGTGATATTGTAAGACTAAGCACAATGAAGCACATAGGAAATGACAGTCCCCACCAAAGTTGAGGACCTCTAAATTAACTTTAAATCATAATATTTGAAGGCATCTGTACTGCTGTTTATAAAATTAAATTCCTAACATGGGTAAACATAGTAACATTTCAGCACACAGAGTTACAACAGAAACTTCTCTGAACACTATGGAAGTCTGCTCCTGGAGGCACATCATTTCTTTCTGGAACTGCTGTTCTCAGATTAAAAGGACAAGAGGAGGATCTCTTTTTATTGGTATTAAGAAATTGGCTCTTATACACACAGGATGTTTATGTGTCCACCACAGGAAAAATGCTTCTGGATCTTTTCTTTCTCTTTACTGAAGACAGGTAGTAAAATATGAAAACATTCCTGGAAATGATAAAACCAAATTCAGGATTGTGGTTCCCTGTGGCATGGGAGGGACAAGAAGGAAGTAGGACAGAGTACAAACAAGACTCCAACTGCAGCTAGAATTTGTTTGTTAAGCTGACTGGTGGCTACCTGGGTGGACTTGATCTTATCTCTGTTTTTGTTTTTGTTTGTCTGCTGGAAATACTACATACCTTTCTCCTAAAAAGCAACCAGGAGCCAGCTGCAGATGAATAAAGGTAGAACTAAGGAGTGGTAACAACTACCTTGTGCTAGCTGCTGGGTCCTCTGTGGGCATTACCTCATTTAATTCCTACACAAACCTACTTTGAGCATAAGAAGCCAATTCCTGGCCCAGTGTGGCTGCGAGGTTGGAGGCTCCCTTCTCTACTCAGCCCCCCAAGCCTCCCCACACAGGGAGGGAGCTCTACCCCAGGACTGGCAGGGTGAAAACACTGGAGCCCAACACCCTCACCCCCACTTGTCGGGCAGAGGCTCTGTGCTGGGAGAGGCAAGCAGAGAAGACCAGAGGCTAGTGGCACAAAGATTTTGCCCAGGGAGGAAGGCAGCATAGGAACAGAGTTCTTGAAGCTCTTTCCCAGAGGAACTGTATTTTTTTTTAAGATTTTATTTATTTGACAGAGAGAAACACAGCCAGAGAGGGAACACAAGCAGGGGGAGTGAGAGAGGGAGAAGCAGGCTTCCCGCCGAGCAGGGAGCCCGATGTGGGACTCGGTCCCGGGTCTCCGGGATCATGACCTGAGCCGAAGGCAGTCGCCCAACCAACTGAGCCACCCAGGTGCCCCTGAGGAACTGGTTTTAATTAAGAAAGAATGTGGGGAGAGGCACCTGGCTGACTCAGTGGGTAGATCATGTGACTCTTGATCTCAGGGTCATGAGCTTGAGCCCCATATTGGGGGTAAAGCCTACTTTAAAAAAAAAAGGGAAAAAATAAGAAGAATGTGGGGGAAACCCAAGCCTAGAGGTTCTTGCAAAAACAATGAAGATTTTGGTGGTGAGCAAATAAGAAAGTGAGGAAGGGTCAAAACAAATTTCAAAGACTGGTCTCAAAAACTACCCCTGCCTGAACTTCATTGGTTCAGATGACAGATCCATTTATGCCCCCAGGGAATTGTCAAAAACACAAGAGCAATCAGCTGGAAATTAGTGGAGCCCAACAGCTGGGGGAGACAGCGTACTAGGAAAAATCAGGGAAAGATGGGCAAAGAGAACCCAGCTAAGAAAACCACCATCTTTTCAAGATGACTGGGTGCACGACCAAGGCTGGGCCTTCTGAGCAGTGACAACAACACGCCCCCAAGAGGGGAGAAAAGAATCACTATCCAGAGTTGCTAAATCTAAAATTGCATAAAGTGTCTCATTTTCAACAAGAAAATATGTAACACTCAAAGAAGCAGGAGAGTGTGACCCATATGCAGGTGATAAAAAAAGAGACAAGAGGACAAGAGAAGTTGTCTGTGAGAGTGACAAATGTCAGATTCAACAAAGACTTCAAAGTAGCCATTATGTGTTCTAAGAACAAAAGGAAACCATGCTTAAGGAATTAAAGGAAGCTATAATGACAATGTCTCACCAGAGAGTATCAGTAAAGAAACAAATTATTTATAAAAAAGAACCAAATAGAAATTTTGTGGTTAAAAAGTACAATAACTGAAATTTTAATATTTGCTGGTGATGCTCAAGGGTAGATATGAACTGGCAAAAGAGTCAGTGACTTTAATGATAGATTCATAGAGATAATGTAATCTGAGAAAACAGAGGGTAGAGGGAGAAATGAATAAAGAAAAATGAATCAGCTTCAGAGAGATGTGGGACATCTGTAAGCACAATAATACATGAATCATGAGAGTCTCAAAGAAGGAGAGAGAATGGAGGAGCAAAAATACCTGAAGAAATAATGACTGAAAAACTTCGTAAACTTGAGGAAATTGTTAATGTACATAACCAAGAAGCTCAGTGAATTCCAAGTAGGAGAGATACAAAGAGAGCCATGTACAAATTATAGTAAAATTGGGACACTGGGGTGGCTCAGTCGTTAAGCATCTGCCTTCGGCTCAGGTCACGATCCCAGAGTCCCGAGATCGAGCCCTGCCTCGGGCTCCCTCCTCAGCAGGAAGCCTACTTCTCCCTCTCCCACTCCCCCTGCTTGTGTTCCCTCCCTAGCTGTGTTTCTGCCAAATAAATAAAATATTAGAAAAAAAAACAAATAATAGTAAAATTGCTGAGAGACAAAACCAACAAAAAAAACGTGAAAAAGAGAATGAGAAAAACAACTCATATGGGCTAGGGCACCTGAATAAGATTAACCACTAATTTCTCCTCAGAATTAGTAAGGGCCTGGAGGCAGTGAAATGACATATTCAAGGTCAAGAAACAAAACTGCCCACCAAGAATTCTATACCCATCCAAACTATCTTTCCAAAAATGTAGGTGGGAAGAAAACATTCCCCAAGAAACAGAATTCTTTGCTGAAAGACCTACCTTATAAGAAATATGAAAGTTATATAATAAAATCAGGGAAATCCAGATGTAAATTCAAATCCATGTAGAAAAAAGAGCACCAGCAAAGGTAATCACGCAATTAAGAAAGCTAGTACAAATACCTATGTCTCCCTTTTCTCTTAACTAATATAAAAACAAATGTATAAAGCAATATCATATATGGGGCGCCTGGGTGGCTCAGTTGGTTAAGCGACTGCCTTCGGCTCAGGTCATGATCCCGGAGACCTGGGATTGAGTCCCGCATTGGGCTTCTTGCTCAGCAGGGAGCCTGCTTCTCCCTCTCTCATTCCCCCTGCTTGTGTTTCTTCTCTGGCTGTGTTTCTCTCTGTCAAATACATAAAATCTTAAAAAAAAAAAGCAATATCATATAATCATATCATGAGGCCAGTAACATACAGAAATGTAGTATATTTCACAACCATAGCACAGTGGAGGTGGGTGGAAAGCTCTATGGGAACAAGGATATGATATCGGTAACTCAAATCCTCAGGAAGAAATAAACACATAGTAAATGAGAATTTACTGGAACAGATGCTCTGAACATATCCTTGTTCTCCTTTCCTCTCTGTTTCATTAATACACAGGAAATTACATAAAATAATATTTACAGCAATGTTACTGGGTTTGTAGCATAGACATGTAATACGTGTAACAATAGTAGCCCCCAAAAGGGAAGAAGACACAGAACTACACTAGGAATAACATTAATATATCTCATTAGAATTAAATTAGTGTGAATAAAGGAGATTATGATAAGTGAAGAGATGTACCAAGCAAGTCCACACACACACACACACACACACACACACACACACACACACTGAAAGTCTCAGAGCAACCGCCAAAAAAAGAGTTCAAAAAATCATTAAAAGACTTCTGGTTTTAGCATGTAGAGTTCGGAGGACTTCATTACTATCCTCACAAGAAAAAGCATTGAACTACCTGAAAATCAGTGACTTTTTTAGATACCCTGGGAATTGAGATCGCAGGGAAACCACTCGCCCCAACCTCCTCAAATCTAGAAGGATCAGTAAATACAGAGAATTAATACAGAGATCCGCTTCCCTGAAGGAGAAGCCCCTGGAGTCAGTACCTAGTAGCAACACTCAAATGCTAATTTTGATGAATTTTAAGAGTCTGAGGGTAGACTAGCTATACAGTTAAAAACTCCCAGTGAACCAGTCTTGGGGTCCCAATACTTCTGTGGGTTTTGTATCCGGGAGCCCACACAAGTTCTCATGGTAAAGATCGGAGAAAATTCCCCTTGCATACTGTTCTTACACTTAAAAATTTGTTTAGCAGGGTAGATCTCATGCTATATATATATTTTTGCCACAGTAAAAATAAAAGGGAAAAAATTTTTCAATGGAGGAGAGGGACACCTGGGTGGCTCAGTCGGCTATGAGTCTGCCTCTTGATCTCAGCTTGGGTCTTAATCTCAGGGTCTTGAGTTTAAGGCCCACATTGGGCTCCACATCCAGAGTAGAGCCCACTTAAAAGAAAAAAACAGTGGAGGGAGAAATAATACTTCCTCAGGCAAACAAATTATCACCAGTAGACCACCTTTGCAAAAATTATTAAAAGAAGTTCTTTAGAGAAAAGGAAAACTCAGATCTACATAAAAAAGGAAAAGTGTCAGAATAATACATACAAGTGAAAGAAAACCCTTTTTCCCTGAGTCTTAATGGATCTGTTCAAAGTGATAGTGACGATATATTGGGTGATTTTACCTTATGGATAAATGAAATCAATAAGAACAATGTTCTAAGAGATAAGGGGGAATTGAGAATATTCTGTTTAAGGTACCTATGCTACTACCTATGGAATGAAAGCGTTAATGGGAAAGTGCTGTTAGGTTAGTTATAAGTGGTCACTGTAAACTCTAGGGAAAGTGCTATAGCTTTTCCAGGAATATAATATGCCAAAGAGAGATAAAATGAAAACATAGAAAATATCTAACTAAAACCAGAGAACTCAGTAAAAGGGGGGTAGTAAAGAAACAAAAAACAAGTACAATGGATAGAAAACAGGTATAAACACGGTAAACATGCATCCAACTATATCAATAATCACTTTAAGTGTAAATAGTCTTGATATGCCAATTAAAAGACAGAGACTGTCAGAGTGGATTAAAAAACAAGACTCTGGGGCGCCTGGGTGGCTCAGTTGGTTGGGTGACCGCCTTCGGCTCAGGTCATGGTCCCCGGGGCCCGGGATCGGGCCCCGCATCGGGCTCCCTGCTCGGCAGGGGGCCTGCTTCTCCCTCTCTCACTCCCCCTGCTTGTGTTCCCTCTCTGGCTGTGTTTCTCTCTGTCAAATAAATAAAATCTTTAAAAAAAAAAAAAAAAAAAAAAAAACAAGACTCAACTGTATATTGCGTACAAGATATCACTAGAATAAAAGGAAAAGGATGCAAAAGATATATCAAAAATGGCTCAATTAGCTACATTAATGTCAGAAAAAGCTGACATCAGAACAAGGAAAATTATCAGGGATAAAGAGGGAGCATTACATAAAGATAAAAGGGCCACTTCTCCAACAAGACGAAGCAATCCTTAACATGAATACACCTAACAATGGAACATCAAAATACATAAGGCAAACACTGACAGAACTCAAAGGAGAAATAGATAAATCCACTACTGTGGTTAGAGACCTCAATATCCCTCTATAATTGTATCTATCTTGGTGAATGTTTTCGTGAGCTTGAGAAGAATATAATGTAAATTTACATTTACAGAATAGCTCATCTAGCCACAGCAAAATATATATTCTTCACCAAGATAGATCTAATTCTGAGACATAAAACAATGGACAGAAATCAACAAAGGGTGCTGGGACATTAGACATATACACATAAAAGAATGAAGTTGGACCCCTACCTCATACTGCAAGCAAAAATTAACTCAAAAATAGATTACAGAGCTAAATGTAAGAGGTAACACTATAAAATTCTTAAACAGGCATAAATCATCATGACCTGGATTAGGCAATAGTGTTTTTTAGCTATAACATCAATAGAACAAGCAACAGCAGGAAAATAGATATACTGGACATCATCAAAATTAAACTTAAATTAAAACTTTGTGCTTCAAAGGACACCATCAAGAAAGTGAAAAGACAACCCACAAAGTCGGAGAAAATTTTTGCAAATCATGTATCTGATAAGAGGAATGTAAAGATGACTACATAACAACAAAAAGATGACTAACCCAACTAAAAAATGGACAAAGGATTTAAACACATATTTTCAAAGAAGATACTATAATAGCCAACAAGTACATGCAACTGTGCTCGACATCATTAGCCAGTGGAAAGGAGAGTGACTGCTACTGGTTATAAGGTTGCTTTGGGGGAGATGAAAATGTTCTAAAACTGAATGGTGGTAATGTTGCCCAACATGGTGAATATATTACCAACCACTCAATTATACACTTTTAAATGGTGAATTTATGGGATGCCTGGGTGGCTGAGTCGGTTGAGCATCAGGCTCTTGATTTTGGCTCAGGTCATAATCTCAGGGTCCTGGGATTGAGCCCTGAGTGGGGCTCTGCACTCAGTGGGGAGTCTGCTTCAGGATTTCTCTCCCTTTCCCTCTGTCCCTCTCCCCAGCTCTTGCATGCACGCATATGCGCACGCACTCTCTCTCTCTCTAAAGTAGATAAATAAATCTTAAAAAATAAAATGGTGAATTTATGGTATGTAGATAATTTCTCAATAATAAAACAAATAATGCAATTTTAAAATAGAGGAAGGATCTGAATAGACGTTTTCCGCAATGAAGATGTACAAATGGCCAATAAGCCCAGGAAAGACACTTAACATCATTATTCATTAGGGAACTGCAAATCAAATCACAATGAGAGATCACTTTACACCCATTATAGGATGGCTATAATCGAACAGACTGATAGTAACAAATTGTGGGGATGTGGAGAAAATGGGACTCTCGTACACTGGTGGCGGCAACATAAACTGGTACAGCCATTTTGGAAAGCAGTCTGACAGTTGCTCTGAAGGTGAAAACAGAAGAGCTGTCATATGACCTCGCCATGCCATTCCCACGAATCTACCCAAGAGAAATGAAAACACATGTGCACACAGAGACCTGTAGCTGATGTTCAGGGCAGCGGATGACACAGAGACTTGTAGCTGATGTTCAGGGCAGCGGATGATTTACAATCCGTATGTCTGCAAACTGGTGAATGGAAGAACAATATGCAGAATCTAACTAATGGGATCTTCTGTGGTGATTTAAAAAAACGAGGTACTAGGGACACCTGGGTGGCTCAGTTGGCTAAGCATCTGCCGTTGGCTCAGGTCATGATCCCAGGGTCCTGGGATCGAGCCCCACATCGGGCTCCCTGCTTGGCAGGGATTCTGCTTCTCCCTCTGCCCCTTCCCCTTGCTTGTGCGTGCACACTCACACTCTCTCGTTCATATATATAAATTAATTAATTAATCAATCAATCAATTAGTTAATTAAAATCTTTTTAAAATATAAAAAACGAGGTGCTAGTAAGTGCTACAACACGGATGCAGCTTGAAAACATCACAAACACAGAAGGCCCCATGCTGGGTGACTCCACTTAAATGAAATGTCCAGAATGAGCAAATCCAGAGTGACGTAAGACTTCGGTGGTTGCTTGGCCTGGCCATGGAGGGTGCCTGCTAAGGAGTATGGGTTTGTCTGAGGAGTGACGAAAATGTTCTCCAACTGATCGTGGTGACGGTCGCACAACTCTGAATACGCTAAAAATAATTCAGCTGTACGCTTCAGATGGGTGAATTGCGTGGTATGTGAAATGGTAATGTTTTGTTTCTTAAGCTGGGTGGTGTGTACATGGGTGTTCGTTTTATTATAATTCTTTATATGTGCATTTAAATCATTCTTTGCAGGTAAAATATAGATCTTAATAAACATACTGTTTTTTGAAGTCTGACAGACCTGGATGCTTATTCTGGCTCAACCACTTAAGGGCTATGGGCTCTCGGGCAGACAACTTGACCTTCCAATGTCTTATCTGTAAAGCAGCCACGGTAGTAATAGTAATTCCCTTATAGGCTTTTAGGTCATGTGCTTGGCATGCTGTCAGTGCTATTATTAGCCAATATTAGCTCTAAGGAGTTTAGCTACTTGCCTAAATAACTCTGAATTATGGCCTATGCTTCTTTCAAAGCCAACTTCCATATTTGCTATTCTACAAAAATTCATGACTTCAAACAGGGGAATAAGATGGACCTTCAAGTGGGACCCACTGAATTCTACCTTTAAAATGTCCTTACTTAATGGCTCTATAAAGTCAATAAAGCTCCTTTCTTCAAGATTTATTTATTTGAGAGAGAGTGAGCAGGAGCAGGGGGAGGGGCAGAAGGAGAAGCAGGCTCCCCGCTGAGCAGGGACCCCCCCCCCCGCGATGCGGGGCTCCCTCCCAGGACCCTGGGATCATGACCTGAGCCAAAGGCAGACCCTCAACTGACTGAGCCACCCAGGGGCCCAAGTCAATAAACCTTCTAACAAACCAAGACAAAACCAGAATTTCTACCACTTCTGAGGATAGTCTTTGCGGTCTGAGCAGCCTCCAGAATCCATATCCGTTCTGAGTCTCGTCTCCAGCTCAAGTCCTGTGAGTAGTTGTTGCATTTGTCTCCCTCCCCCACCCACCAGATTCCTAGCATCAGATTTCAAAGTTCAAACTGCATCTTAGAGCCTATCACCCAGGGTTCTGGCCCAGATGAAGGTGACAGTGCATGCATCAGGGATGGGGAATCAGGCAGTAAGGAAGGGTAGGGGAGATACGAAGTTATCTGGGTCCCTTGCGAGGAGTCTTAGAGGAGATACTGTTCTGTTGTTCCCCACGAATCCGAAGCAATTCACGTACAATTATAACACGTTGCTTAAAGTGCTTTCCAGGTAGTTCACACTGCCAGTTTCCTTCCAGCTTTCCATGTTAATGAGTGTCTGCCTTTGAGCCATAGCACCCACCAGCCAAAGGGAAAGTCAAAAAATGAACCCAGCACTCCAGCTATCTGCCCGCAACTCAGGTAAACCATTCGCTGGGACAGGGGAAGGCTAAAACACTGGATCTAAATAGAGTTTGGCTTCAGGAAAGCCTTCCCTGATCCTCCCCTCACCCCACATGAAGCTGATACCACACTGCAAAGTCTCATGGCATTTTTTTTGATTACCCTTTGTAATACCACATGTCTACGGCGCTTAATTTCATGTCTGTATTTCTCGTGAGCTTCTATGCTCTAGGAGGGGAGGGACTGCTTTTCCTTGCTCACTACTGTATCCCCACAGGCTAGTACAGGACCCTGCACATAATAGATGCCCAGGAAATTATCCATTGCACTGACAGATAAGCAATTTGCGTAACAATGAATTAATTCCTACAGTGATGAAGGGGGACGATCGAAAGTTGGAGACCTTGGATTGCCAAATGAAGCAGTCCTGGGAAAGCAGCTCACTGTGGAACAGCTTCTCTGGGGGAAATGGTAACGACTTACCTGTGCTGTGTGAGCACATTGACAGCTGAAGGATGATTTGCACAGTAAGCCAGGTACATAGATTTAAAATGAGGCATGAGGTTCAGCAGACAACCTCCTACTTTGTGTTGGTTCTCTGGAAACCTAGAAGAAACAGGGAATAAAGGAAGAAGATTCCAATCAAACCTGGCAACATGCACACCTTTTGAATTCTTTTGCCAAAGCGAAAAGAGAAACTATATTACACTTTTGCCATGAAATGCAAGTTCCTGACCGCCACTTGATTGATTGATTGATTGATTGATTGATTTTGGATGAGGTTCTTGACCACCACTTCAAACTCAAGCCACTGACCATAGTGCCCGTGCACAGTGGCCAGATACTTACTTGAAAGGACCAGGTAGGGTTGTTTTTTAAAGATATTTGTTCAAATCACAATATTCAACATTTTAGCCGGGCACACAAAATAGGACTCTTGGCTAATTTACCTGAAGTTTAAGTACACACAAAAGTAATCAAACCTCAAACTGACACATCACAAAGAAATACGTAGTCTCAGTGGCTTGGGGGTTACTAGGCAGGATGGTTTCATGACTTTAAATTTTTTAAAGTTATAAGCCACCTGTTTTCATTTGCAGACAAATGAGAGAAGTGCAAGAAAGAAAAATTACTCAGCATCCCACCATTCAGAGACAGCTATTAGAACAATTCTGGCATATTCCTTGGTCTCCCTTCTACATGTTTCTCTATAAAATGGAAAACACAGATTACAAATCTAGTTTGTAATTGGTTCTTTTCAAGTAGTGACTTATCTTTCCAAATCAATACGCTGGATCCCTAATGGCATTTAGGATGGCTTCTCAGGCCTCTTTGCTGTGGGCTCTTACCATCTTCCTTCCTGGATGACCACTTGCGTCCCAGAAAGCTCAAGAAATAGGCAATCACCCAGATTTCCCTGTAGACGATGAAAGTTGCCAACTTTTCTGAGATACAGTGCTTGGAAAATTCATCTGTCTACAGAACTATGTGGCCTGATGGTCATTACAGTCCCTTCTGCAGTATGAAGGTGAACACCCTCAACCATGGAGCTAGCCTTCCAACACGTACCGTGGTTCACATAAAGATATACTTTCCTTTCCCCACTTTTTGTGTATTTCAACCGTTACTAAAATAGACAAGCTACCAGCATGATTAAAAGAGAAAAAGCAGCTTATGCAACTGAATGAATCACCTAACTTTTCCAAGTAATTTGTGACGTACAAAAGAAAATATCAAATCAATGTCAAAGGCATCGTCCCTCATCAAAGACACCTTGCGTCTCATACTGACCAGGAGCAGTAACACAATTTGATTTTTTTCAAGATTTTATTTATTTATGCGGCACACAAGTAGGCCAGAGTGGCAGGCAGAGGGAGAGGGAGAAGCAGGCTCTCTGCTGAGCAGGGAGCCTGACATGGGGCTTGATCCCAGGACGCCGGGGTATAGAGCCAAAGGCAGCCGCTTAACCAACTGAGCCAACCAGGCACCCCAACTGATTCAATTTTTAAATAAAGTCAGAAATAGTTTACTGCGTGTTCAGCCCTGATATACAACCAAGGGGCAGTTTATCTACGCTGTAACAAATGACTAAATAAAAAGTATCCCTATCTAAGACAACAGCTAGCAGGATAAGAAAACACACCAAAGGGGCACCTGGATGGCTCAGTCTTTGAGCGTTTGCCTTCAGCTCAGGTCATGATCCCGGAGTCCCAGGATCGAGTCCCGCAATGGGCTCCCTGCTCGGTGGGAAGCCTGCTTCTCCCTCTCTCACTCCCCCTGCTTGTGCTCCCTCTCTAGCTGTGTTTCTCTCTGTCAAACAAATAAAAATCTTAAAAGAAAAAAGAAAAGGAAAGGAAAGAAAAAAGAAAAGACACCGAAGAAATGCTGTTGCTAGCTATCCTAGGGGCAGTGTGCAACACTTACTTGGAACATTCTTCCAAGGCTTGGCAGAGCGTCTGTTGAAACGAGCATACTTCCTCAAAGTTCCCCAATAAAGACGTAAACTCCACAGTACTCAGACTGGAAAAAAAAAAAAGCACACCTAGTTTCAGTGGATAGAACTTCAGGAGGATTCCAGTTATCCATCTCTAGTCTAGTGAGCTGATAATTTGCCAAAATATTGGCCAATGGGACGAGGGAAGCAATCCCTAGATTTTAACTTTCACTTTTTAATTTACACCAGCTCTGTGGTCTTAAACAACATTTAAGAGCGTATTTCCTTGACTTCCTTTTCCTACAATAAGAATAATGATGTAAAGCAACAAGTATTTATTAAAGACATTTAGGTGTTTTACAAGCAACGAGTGAACGAGTAACAAGGGCCTAATATCTAAATATCTCATTAGGCAAAATTCATCATGGCTGGGGATAAATGTAAACACTTCTGAGTATTATCTTCTAGAGGAACTGGGAGAGTGAAAGATATTATATATGCTCACAGACTGCACAGGGAAAAACCGCAAAATCCAGTTTCTCCCAATTTAAAATGCTCATAAACCCACAAAAGGAAATCTTTATCAGAGGAATTAGAGAAGAAGAAAATAGTAATGATCCGTTTGTTTGTGGAAGGGAATGGAGCAAATAAAGGCAAACTGAACGGTTTTATCCAGAGCCTTTCCATTCTTCCCCTACCAAAAGGTTGGTGGTAACATGTGCGTATACCTCGGCAGGCATTTCACCAATAACAACCCACTTTGACCTGACAACTAGCTCAAGAGGTAGGTGCTACTGTCTCCATCTCACATGTAAGGAGACCTGGGCACAGAGAGGTTAAGCAAATCACCCATTATCACACAGCCTGTGAAGGGTGAAGCCAGGATTTAAGCCACAGCATTCTAGCTCCAGAGCCCATGCTCTTAAACACCTTTTCTGAAGCCTTAAAAGGCCAGCGTGTTTCCAAGAGAGTAATTTTTGCTGACAAAGCAAAGGAAGCCCCACACAAATAGTACCGGTAACCCCTCGAGCACGTGTGACGAGACAGCCTGGTGGAAACTGACCCTGAGTGCATTCTGAATTTATATGAATTTATATAGCAACAGGGAAGTTCTGAGTCAGGCTTCTTGCTTCCTTCATTTGAAATCTTACCATCTCTCCTCCCAGGGTCACCATCTCGGTTTCCTACCTCTGCCTGTCACCTCCACAAAATGGAAGGCACATTTCAGTCAGTGGCAGGAGGCACAGTGGGTCAAGTCTGTGTGATGGGTATAGCGGTAAGTCTTTCTGGACTCCAGTTTTCTTATTTGTTCAATGGGGATAGTCATTTCTTCCAGGGCACTAGGCCCAGTGATTCACTGAGGTTCCTTCCATTCAGCTCTAAGAAGTATGATTCACAGGATTCACTTCATGTTTTACATAACAATAACAAAAGACACTTTGTTGCTGATCGCATTTCAACTCTTCAAAAACACAGGAATACAAAATCCTTTCATAATGAAGTGAGATTCCCATAGTGCCATGGAAAATAGCCAACTGGGAAATTTAGCAAGACCCTCTGCTTAGCGAACACAATTTGTGATAAAAGGGGGGGAGATCGTGAAATATGTTAAACTTATTCAAGCCTGAAGTCCTATAGTTGAGGCTTTTGGCCTCTAGTATGTGCACCCACGACTCAATTTTCTATTCAATTTACAGATTATAATCTCTAGTAAAGTGTAATCAATCAATAAAAACGCAAACAAATGCCATTAGCCACTATTTGTTAAACAGGTCATGCCTACAAGCACCCAAAAAAAAAAAAAAAAAAAAGGTCCATATTTTTCTTCTGTGAAAACGTTTTGAATTCAAACCTCAGCCACTTCTAAGACCAGAATAAGGCTTGAGTATTTTATTTAAAACAAAACATTTGAACAGCTCGAGTTGCCCTTACGAATATTCACAAAATGCCACACTCTTTCCACTCTCAGACCGTAGGAAAGAGTTTCTGCTCCGGCAAGCAAAGGCCGGGGGAGCACCAAACTTTCCAGTTTACACATTTTCTGCATAAAAACACCAGCATGCATCACTTTTCAAAACGTACAAGATAACAATTGTGACAGACAGAAATGCAGACGTGCTCATTCCTTCCACAGCCAAAAAAGACAGAAAGCCAAGCTCTCCAGCAGCAACATCTTGTGCAATTTCCGTTGCCTTGACCATGTTCTTGGCAACCTGTGATCTGTGGAAATTCTTCTAAAGGGCAAAATCAATTATTCAGTGACATGAGAGCAATGAGTCTGGCTGCTGACGTTATCTGGCTTTATTTAGCAAAAGGGGTTGAAAATGTAAATCTTACTTGTTATTGGACTGCAGGGGTCTTAAGTAAGTGACAAGTAGAGACTGAAGTTCTTTAGCATAATCCTTTTCAGTGTCCAAAATGTTCTGTAACACCTGTAGAGAAACAAAGGTCGAGGTCAAGATCTTGTATTCATCGGGACAGTCAGAGGTAAGATAGAGCTTGAGATGTTTTAACCAAAACTTCATTCTCGCAAACTAATAACTGCCTAACTGGTTATATTGCATAAGTCATATGAATACAGTGTTTCACAGTTACTCGTAATCGGAAGGACCTGGCCATTGACACAACACTGCTGAGAATGCTTTCATGGGTTTTAAATCATTTATCCTCTGGAAAAGTCTCAGTTAACAAAGGATCATATTCCCATTTCACAGATGAGAACATTGAGACCCATTATCTTAAGACATACAGATTCAATGTCAGGATAATTTCACGATAACTGAGGTCAAATGCCATAAAGGATTTTTCTTTAAGTTGTGTTTCGATAAGACCTTTAGGGACAAAACCCGAGGCCACAGTGAACCGTTAAATAGAGTTAGAACCCGCCTTTTAGGAAAGGTAAAAAGTGCCAATGTGAACAATTCAAAGAGAAGAGGAAGCTGAAGTGGGAGGAATTGAATAAGGGGAATAATGCCTATCAGTATTATGAAGAAAAACCAAATTAAAATCCTCTAGGCAGAACCACCACCGCACGGAGCCCAATGTCTCCTGCCCCACCAGGCTTAGGGGCCTGGCCCACTCTGCAGCTTCTTCTGGAAGTACCTACAATCTACATGTCAAGCTCCTGGAGTTCGCACGCTAACATTCCGACACATTTCCTCTCTTAGCTCCTCAGTCAGTCCGCAGAAACGTACTGTTTGCAGAGAGGGACGTGAAACAGAGGACCACAGGACAATGTGAAGCGTTCCTGGCTGTGAGGAGCCCCTCAGGCAACCAGGGTTCCAGAAAGAGACTCACAAGGCAATGCATGATGGTCCGCTTTTGACAGGTGGGGTGGCCAAAGCGAGCGGAGGCCTTGGTCAATGTGAGCTTTGGGGGAAACCACCAGGCTCTGCTACCGATGGACAGGTGGCTACAGCTTGAAGGCTTCACTCGCCTCACCTCAGATTGTGACATTTCACCTACCTCAGGGACCATTGTGAAGAGGTACTGAGACACTGTACAGGCAGGTGCTGAGTGAGCAGGAAACAGGCCCACCGACGGAAGGGGTTTAAAAAAGCTTCTCCAGGGCGGAGAGGGGCCGCCCTGTGCGCTGTGGGACATTGAGTAGCATCCCCATCCCTGGCCTCGACCCACCCCCCTGCCCCTGCCCGCTAGGGCAACGGAACATGTGTCCAGACACTGCCGAATGGCACCTGAAGGACAGTATCACCCCAGTTGAGAATCCCTGGTTTAGGGGCTACAGGCCACAGCGTGGCTTCAAGAGCAAGGGCTTAAGTCATACCCCCCCTTCCCCAGCCACTCGTGTCTTCTTTCAGTTCCTCTGTTCCTCAGAAAACACTCCCAAAAGGTGTAAATGTCAATAAATCCCGAGGCCTGCAGGCACTAATGCTCTCTGAAATTGATCCAGTGACAGAACACGAATGATTCCCCCCACAGAAAGCCAAAGCCCCACAAAGGAAATGGGCAACTATCTTGAGATGAACAAAAAAGAAAACACAACATTAAAAACTTATGGGGGGCGCCTGGGTGGCTCAGTCAGTTAAGCATCTGCCTTCGGCTCAGGTCATGATCCCAGGGTCCTGGGATCGAGCCCCACATCGGGCTCCTTGCTCAGAGGGGAGCCTGCTTCTCTCTCTGCCTCTGCCTCCCCCCCTGCTTGTGCGCTTTCTGTCTTACAAATAAATAAAATCTTTAAAAATTGTTTTTTAATTAAAAAATTTAAAAATTCCCAGGATGCAGTTAAAGCAGACAAATATATAGCTGTAAATGTCCATACTGAAAAAGAAGAAAGAGGACTTCCGTTTTCTGGTCCAGCACTTAAGCAGCATGGTGGTCATTACTCCATCCTAACAATAAGCCGACAGCTGAACTAACTGGAAAAAACCACCCACCTAACTTTCCTTACATCTGTCAGGGAACTTGGGCCACAGAGGGAAGTGCTAACCCCCCTCAGGGGAGAGACAGGCGGACTGATACAGAAAATCAAACCTTGCTGGAGCGGAAACCCACGAGCAGAGGCCTCCACGGCAGTCAGGAGTGGGGCGGGATAACCTGGGGGCACAGTGTGGACAAGTCTGAGAGAGGAAGAAAATCTCCCCCCTGCTTCAGAAGTGGGAAAGGAAAGGTAGCCATTTTGAAAGACACCAAAGCATTCTGTCCACCCTAACAAGGTCTGCCCTCAAGAGAGAAACTTTTAGCAGAGCCTAACCTGTCGGGTTTTTAGCAGAGCCTAACCTAGCTAGGGGAAGGGAAATACCCTACCTCAGCTCCCTCTAGCCTTCCTGTCCTTCCTAAAGGAGGAAAACAACCTGAGAAGCACTGGTGCTGGCATTATCAGACTAGGATTTTAATATGACTACAAGTAATAAGCTAAGGGCTCTAATCAAAGTAGACAGCGGAATGTAAGCAGAAAGATAGAAATACTTAGAATGAAAAGGAAATGGTAGCAATCCAAAACACTAGAATAGAAATGAGCTGGTGGATATGTCGACAGAAGATTTTGAAACCGAAAAGCAAACAGAAAAAAAAAAAAAGACTTAAAAAAAATGGAACAGAATACCTACAACTGTGGGATAACACATGTTTAAAGAGAATACCAGAAGGAGAAGAAAGGGAGAAAGGGAAGGAAGAAATACTTGAAAAAACAATGACACAGAATTTTTCCAAATTAACGTCAAACACCAAACAACAGGTCCAAGAAGCTCAGAGATAACTTGCAGGATAAATGCAAAAGACAAACCCACCTAGACATGTCATATTCAAAGTCCAGAAAAAGCAAAGATAAAGAAAAAAACCTTGAAAGAAGCCAGAAGGGGGAAAAAAACCCAGCTTACCTATAGAGAAGCCAAGATAAGAATAATATCCAATGTAGACTGGCCATGCGTCCCCTGAATCAATCATCCATGCCATCTGAAAAGGGATACACTATGGAAACCATGATGTTCACGTTTCACAAGTTTGCTGGCAATAAAGGCTACTTAACAAAGGAGGACCTGAGAGTACTCATGGGAAAGCAGTTCCCTGGATTTCTGGAAAATCAAAAAGACGCTCTGGCCACGGGCAAAATAATGAAGGACCTCGACCAGTGCTGACATGGCAAAGTACGCTTTCAGAGCTGCTTCTCACTGATCGTGGCGCTCGCCATCGCATGCAATGACTACCTTGTAATACACATGAAGCAGAAGGGAAAAAAGTAGGCAACACTGAGCAACACGCCCGACCAATCAGAGTTCTCCCAAAGGGTCTCTTAGGGAATCTGTCCCACAGCTTCCCCCCATAAAGGATTCCACGAGCTGATGGGGGACCCTCAGAAAATGCACAAATAAAATCCAACCCCTACTTGAGAAGCAGAGAAAGAAAAGTCGGGTAAGTTTTTGATTTTTATATTGCTTGCATCCTCTTGTCCTCAATAAACAAATTTGTTTTTTGTTCCTCACTTAAAAAAAACTATATCCGATGTATCCTCAGAAACCATTCAGAGAAGAGCGGAGTAGAGTGAAATACTTCAAGTGTTGAGAAAAAAAGTCCCACCAACCTGGAATTCTGTACCCTGTAAATTTTCCTTCAAAACACAAGGAAACATAAAGACTTTCTGAGGCATACAAAAATTGAGGGAATTTGTTGTCAGTAGACCTACTTGCAGGACATGTTTCAAAAAAGGTTCTTCAGAGAGGAGGAAAATGTTACAGGTCAGAGACCCAGATCTACATAAGGAAAAAAAGTATGAGAGAAGGAGTAAGTGAAGATAAAATAAAAACTCTAATTTTTTTTAAAGATTTTACTTATTTATTTGACAGAGAGATCACAAGTAATGCTGAGAGGCAGGCAGAGAGAGAGGAAGAAGCAGGCTCCCCACTGAGCAGAGAGCCCGATGCGGGCCTCAATCCCAGGACCCTGAGATCACGACCTGAGCCAAAGGCAGAGGCTTTAATCCACTGAGCCACCCAGGTGCCCCAAAAAACTTATTTTTTTTTCCTAATTGATGTAACAGATAACAGTTTGTTCAAAATAATAACAGAAACAATGTACTCGGGGTGCCTGGGTGGCTCAGTCGTTAAGTGTCTCCCGTTGGCTCAGGTCACAATCCCAGGGTCCTGGGATAGAGCCCCACATTGGGCTCCCTGCTCAGCAGGAAGCCCGCTTCTCCCTCTCTCACTCCCTCTGCTTGTGTTCCTTCTCTCTCACTGTCTCTCTGTGTCAAATAAGTAAAATCTTTAAAAAAAATGTGTTCCATTATATATATGTATATATATATGATAAGCATATATATATGCTTATAAAAATATATGCTTATTAAAAATATATGCTTATTGATAGGTATACATACAATGCTTATGTATGCTTATATATAAATGAAATGAATGACCACAAGGATACAGGGGATGGAAGGGAGGAATTAGGAGTACTCTGTTATTATAAGGAACTCAGGCTACCTGTAAAGTAGTACAGTACTCTTTTTGCACTAGTTCTAAATATACATTGCAAACTCTAGGACAACCTCTCAAAAAAGTAAAAAGAAAATTCTAGAAAGATATAAAGCTACCAAAACTGACTCACAAAAGAAATAGGAAGTCTCAACACCTCTAACAAATAAAGACATTGAATAAGCTTTCAAAACAATTCCCATAAGTTAAAGCCCAGGATGAGATGGCCTTACTGGTTGATTCTACCAAAGTTGAAAGAATTCCTGTCAGTCCTTCACAAACTCTTAAAATCCTGGAAAAGAACAGAGTAGAGGGTAAACCTCTCAATTTCAAAACATCACCACAAAGCTACAGTAACAAGACAGTTTCATACTGGTACAGGATAGATATATGGATCAGTGGAGTAGAACTGAGAGTCCAGAAATGAACTCACGGTCAACTGATTTTCGACAGGTGTACCAAGGCCTTTCAAAAGGGAAAGAATAGTCTTTTCAACAAATGGTGCGAGGACCACTGGATGACTACGTGCAAAAGCATTTGTACTCCAACTCTATAACATATACAAAAATTAATTTAAAATGGACTTAAACTTAAATGCTTTTTGTGTGTCAAAGGACATTATCATGAAAGTCAAAAGACCAGAAAAAGTGAAAAGACAAGCCACAGAACGGGAGAAATATTTACAGGTCATATATCTGGTAAGGGTCTAGAATCCAGAATATATAAAGAACTCTAACAATTCAACAGTAAAAATAATTACTTGGAAGTTGGCTAAGAATGTGAACAGCCACAGAGTTTCACCATATGACCCAGCAGTTCAATTCCTAGAGAAATGAAAACATACGTTCACACAAAAACCTGCACATGAATCTTCACAGAGCATTATTAATAACAGCCACAAAGTGGGTACAATCCAAAGGTCCATCAACTGATGAATGAACAGACACAACCGAGTATCTTAGCCATAAAAAGGAAAGAAGTACGGGTACACTCTACAGCATGAATGAACCATGAAAATAACATGCTAAGTGAAAGAAGCCAGACATAGAGAAACAAATAGTGTATGATTTCTCTTATATGAAGTGTCCAGACTAGGCAGAATCCATAGAGACAGAAAGCAGATTTGTGGTTGTTGAGGCCTAGAGGAAGTGACTGAATGGGTACAGGGTTTCTTCTCTTTTTAATTTTTTATTTAAATTCAATTTAGTTAACATAAACTATATTATTAGCTTCAGGGATAGAATTTAGTGCTTCATCAGTCGCATATGAGACCCAGTGCTGATTCCATCAAGTGCCCAGCCTAATGCCCATCACCCAGGTACCCCATCCCCCCACCCATCTCCCCTCCAGCAACCCTATTTATTTCCTAGAGTTAAGAGTCTCTTACGGTTTGTCTCCCTCTCTAATTTCGTCTTATTTTATTTTTCCCTCCGTTCCCCTACGTTCACCTGTTTTGTTTCTTAAATTCCACACGAGTGAAATCAAACGGTATTTGTCTTTCTCTGGCTGACTTACTTTGCTTAGCATAATACACTCTAGTTCCATCAATGTCATTGCAAATGGCAAGATTTCATTCTTTTTGATGGCTGAGTAGTATTCCATTGGCGATATGATCTATACATGGAATATATATACAATATATATATGGGAATATATATAATATCACCTCTTTGTCCATACATCTGTTGATGCACATCTGAGCTCTTTCCATAGGCTGGCTACTGTGGACATTGCTGCTATGGGTACAGGGTTTCTTATTAAGGTGATGAGGTGATGAAAATATTGTAAAACCAGACAGTGGTGACTGTCACATAACTCTGTTAACTTAATAAAAATGAGTGGTGAGTTATGCAGTATGTAAAGTATAGGCCAATAAAGCTATTTTAAAAAGTCAAAGTACACATTTCTCATCTGTTAATAGAAACTCTGGTTTTTCTCTCGGATTCCAAGTCCTCATCCGGGACTGTGGCCTTCCAAACTCCAATCTGTCCATCATAGAGCTCCCTGCCCAGCTGGGCCTCTGTTCACTGCAATGCTTCAGCTCATCACCTAGATTCACGCTCAGCACTAATATTCATTTTGTTTTCTTAGAAATGGAGAGAACTACATGAGAATTTAGCAGTATCATCTTTTATTAAGAAGAGGTAAAACACATGCAGACCGCTTTATTAACAATATTTATTTGCCTGCAGTATTTGTACTGAAGGCAGGGGAAAGGATGGTGGGCTGCCTTCCTGCTCGTGTTCAGGAAGGAATGAAGTCATCTAATCATCTCCTTTTGTTCACATTTTTCTAAAAAGACCATGTCTGGAAACGAGCCATCTCACATCCTCACCCTCCTTTCAAGCACTGTTCCCTATAACTGTCACCCTACCCAAATTACAATGTCTGCTGCAAATGAGAAAAACAAAATTAAAAAAAAAATCAAACTAGATCCAGTCATTCATTGCCTGAAGGGAATTTTTAAATTATAAAAGTCAGACTGTATTTACATCATAAAATGTGATTTTTAAAACAAACATCATTGCTTTAATCCGACCTCCCTCTTCCCACTGAAACAGCTTTATTAATTCAACTTCCTTTAAAATGCTATCATCTGGGGCTCCTTTAAAAGAAATTGCCAAGATTTTGCAAAGAAGAAAAGAAAAAGAAAAAGAAAAAGAGAAATCACTAAGATTTTGCAAGAAGGATCCCTACTTGTTGAGCCGACCCACTAACCTGGGACCCACAGAAGGAAAAGGTGAGTTAAGGGGGCAGGCACCTCCTGCTGCCTTTGAGTGAGTTCTGGAGAGCTAAACCGAAAATGTATTTTAACTCGTGTTATTGTGAGTTTTCAGGGTGGCTGAATGCTGACTTTACAGAACTAAACGGACAAAGGTGGTCAATGAATCCTTCATTAAGTGACGCCAAAAAACCAAAAAATGAACAGTAACATATTAAATAGCACTGCCCTTGCCATGGTTCTTTATTTCTCAGGCCACAGGGCATCTACTGTAAAAGGATAAAAAGGGAAGCAGACAGAGGCGGCTATGTGTTCCCAAACAGAAGGCCTCAGTGGTGAGTCAGAAGGCAGGAGATGAAATCCATTCGAACTTACTAAAATAGACTGCACCAGACTTGCCTTTGCCTCCCTGACTCTGTCTTCCCAAGGACAACTGAGTATCCTTTCGCTCCATTAACCTCTGACCAAGTTCAGGATAAATAAAATCTATTTCCCACATTTCCTGGAAAGGCTTGAGAGTGAGTTCATTTTTATAACTCTCTCTTCCAAAGGGAAAGAGTCACAGAGTATGAAGGAATTCTTTTAAGAGGCGAAAACGCATGAACAAAGGCTGAAAACAGAGAGATGTCCCACAATCACGGAGGACTCTCATGGCCTCAGGAAACCTTAAATCAAAGCAAAGACATCGTATTATAGGAATTCCGGGAGAGCCGTGATTGGTTTCGCACCTCCAGGTCCTTGGCTTTCTGGAAACGAGCAGCGCTAAACCCCCATCAACAGACTCTGAAATCCTGGGCAATCAACAGCTGACCCTCGAACCTCACAGGTTGGAACTAATTCTCTTCAGTAAACACAGTCCAGTACTGTAAAGGTATTTTTTTCTTCCTTATGATTCTCTTAATAACATTTCCTTTCCTCCAGCTTACTTTATTTTTTTTAATATTTTATTTATTTGACAGCGAGAAACACAGCCAGAGAGGGAACACAAGCAGGGGGAGTGAGAGAGGGAGAAGCAGGCCTCCCGCCGAGCAGGGAG
The DNA here is from genome assembly GCA_004023965.1 of Spilogale gracilis. Taxonomy (NCBI): domain Eukaryota; kingdom Metazoa; phylum Chordata; class Mammalia; order Carnivora; family Mephitidae; genus Spilogale; species Spilogale gracilis. Next base: position 102,407 of record PITA01000502.1, read on the forward strand.
CCCGATGTGGGACTCGATCCCGGGTCTCCGGAACCATGACCTGAGCCGAAGGCAGTCGCTTAACCAACTGAGCCACTCAGGCGTCCCCTCCAGCTTACTTTATTGAGAGAGTGCCGCATGTAACACACGTGACATACAAAATAGGCTTCTGGTGAACGGCAGGCTATTAGTTCAGTTCTTGGGGAGTCGAGAGTTATATATGGATTTTTGACTGTGCCGGGGGTCAGCGCCCCTAATCCCCGAGTTGTTCAAGGCTCAACTGCATATGGATGAGTAAGGCAGGAAACGGGTAGGTGAAAAAGTACAACAGGGGATATGGAGAAGGGGTAAATGGGTAGATGTATTAAGTAGTTCAGGTCGGTAGATTAAGAAAGGGAAGGTGCGCACAGGACTTTTGGGGCAGTTAAAATACTCTATGGTCCACTAACGACAGGTACATGCCATTATACATTTGCCCAAAGCCAAAGAACATATCACACCAAGGGTGAGCCCTAGTGTAAACTCTGGACATTAGATGATAACGATTCTTCAGTTGTCACCGACCCCTACTCTGGTGGGAGATGCCAGTAGTGGGTGAGGCTGTGAATGTGTGTGGCTGGGGCAGGGGGACAGGAGACAAATCTCTGTACCTTCCACTCAATCTTGCTGTGAACCCCAAACTTCTCTATAAAATAAAGTCTTAAAAAGGTGGGGGCAAGTGGGTAAGCACTAGAGAAAGGGAGAGAAAATTCAGGGTTGGGGCAAGTGGGCAGATATACGAGTAAGAGAGAAAATGGGGTAAGCAGAAGGTGGGCGGGGAGATCAGAAATTGCAGGAGGTTTCCTGGGATTTTTTCTGTGCTCTAACATGCCACACACTTCCCACCTTTCCTACCGAATGTAGGTTTTTAAAGACACACCCTTTAGGCATCTGCCACAAGTTACAGTGCAGTGGAAGAAAGTTAGGGGAAAAAAAATAATGCTGGCCATCACTGTTTGTATTTTCCCATTTGGGTGTGGGGAGTCATCGTCTCTCCCTCTGCAGACTGAAGCTCGTGGCCGGAACTGGACATTCGGATCCCGGCAGTGCAGAGGACAGCATCCTTCCCGGGTGCTACAATGGCTGTGGTGACTAAAGCCCCACACCTTCCAGGGGCATCTCGATGGGCGAAGAAGAGAGCACAGTCCGCGTGGACTGCAGGTGTGCACACTCCCGCCCGGGTGGCTGTGCCTAGATAGTGTTCCTCCCAGCCCGCCTGAACCCCCTTCCAGCTCCTCTCTGCTTATGTAAGTCTTGACATGCTTGAATCCCATCTTCCACTGAACGCCTTTCTCTTTATTGGTTCTCCAATGTCCGTGCGGTGAGCTTTAGACTCACCTGTGGTGGTGGGGGTGCGATGGGAGAGGCAAGCAAGTGCTAAAAGTGTTGTTAAAGATGCAGTTTCCTGAGATCTGGGGCCGGACAGCTCCACGTTTAACAAGCTTCCTGGGGGGCTTTGGAGGCAGGCTCTCAACCACATTTTGGGAAACCTGTCTTAGGACACTTTATAACTTTTCAGGGGCCGTGGGTGCTAAGGCCTAGGGGCTGCGTGCAAATTAAGCCTGATAATGAAGCCACTTAGATTCCTTTCTCTGGTCTTTATTTTTGAATTTTACTGAAGTGCAACTGACAGATAAAAAGTTTTTACATTCGACATATATAACTTGATATTTTGATAACAGGTACCCATTTGCAAAATGATCACCACAATCAAGCTGATTAGCATCCCTCCCCACACACTGCTGCCATTTTCCTTTCTCGTTGCTAGTGTTTCCATGGCTCTTTGTTTTTAAATACTTCCTGGCACATAACATCAAGTTATGATGGGCAAAGAAAGCCAAGGAGCATGATAAGATTATCAGAAAAATGATACACTATTTTGCAACGATGGAAAAAGTTCAACAAATGGCAGTGTATCCTGAGAACATGGAAGGAGCCAAGGTCAGGGACAGCCCAAGCATCCTCTGGGCTGCCACTGCCCTGAAGGATGCTCAACATCCACCCAAAACAACAAGCCAGGAGTGGCCCAGCCTCAGTCAGACACATTGAGGTGCCACCAGAATCCCATCAAGGCCTGAATGGGGTAGAAATCAGCAGATGATCCCTTGGAAACTTGAAAAGGGGTAGATGATATCCACAGACTTGCCAATTCAAGAAGTCTCTATCCTGTCCAAGTTTATAAGATGTATGTTTAGTTTAATTTTTTATTTTTATTTTTTTATTTATTTATTTTTTAAGATTTTATTTATTTGACAGCGAGAAACACAGCCAGAGAGGGAACACAAGCAGGGGGAGTGAGAGAGGGAGAAGCAGGCCTCCCGCCGAGCAGGGAGCCCAATGTGGGACTCGATCCAGGGTCTCCGGGATCATGACCTGAGCTGAAGGCAGTCGCTTAACCAACTGAGCCACCCAGGCATCCCTAATTTAATTTTTTAAAAGATTTTATTTATTCATGAGAGAGAGAAAGAGAGAGAGAGAGAGAGAGTGAGTACATGAGCAGGGGGGAAAGACAGAGGGAGAAGCAGACTCCCCGCTGGGCCAGATGCTGGACACGGGGCTCGATCCCAGAACCCAGAGATCACAACCTGAGCCAAAGGCAGATGCTTCACCATCGGAGCTACTGAGGGGTCCCATGATGGTTAATTTTACACGTCACTTCACTGGGTCACAAGGTACCCAGCTTAAACATTATTTCTGGGTGTGTCTGTGAGTGTGTTTCCAGTTAGATGAGCCTTTGAATTGGTAGGGTGAGTAAAGCAGACTCCCCCCACCATGTGGGCGGGCACCATCCAATCTGTTGAGAGCATGAATAGAACAAAAAGGGAGAGGAAGGGAGAATCATTCTCTCTGCCTGACTTCTTGAGCTGAAAAATAAGTCTTCTCCTACCCTTGGACTAGAACTTACACCACTTGCTCTCCTGGTTCTCAGGCCTTTGGACAACTCAAGTTCTATGAATCCACTTTACACATCTTTATATAGTTTGCCAAAGTCGTGTGTATAAGATCTTCACTTTCAGAATTGTTTCTATAGCAGCAAGGAACTAGAAGCAATGCACATGAACTCCAACAGGAGGTGGGAGATACAAACTGCAGGACATCCAGAACTTGTATACAAGATTTACATAAGGCCCCTAAGAATCATAGAGGTTGGGGTGCCTGGGTGGCTCAGTCGGTTAAGCTGATTTAGCGATCTCATGTTCTTTGGGTAAATACCTAGTAGTGTGGTTCCTAGATCATAAGGCAGTTCCATTTTTAACTTTTTGAGAGACACACATACAGTGATATTATTCAGCCACAAAAAAGAATGAAATCTTGTCATTTGCAACAACACGGATGGAGCTAGAAAGTATTACGTTAAGTGAAGTAAGTCAGAGAGAGACAAATACCATATGCTCTCACTCATATGTGGAATTTAAGAAACAAAACAGAGAGAGAGAGAGAGGCACACCAAAAAACTGAGTCTTAACCACAGAGAACACACTGCTGGTGACAAGAGGGGAGGGGGTGGGGTGGTGGATGGGGGACCTGGGTGAGGGGGATGAAGGAGGGCACTAAATCATACATCTGACATAATAATATATTGTATGTTAACTAACTGGAATTTAAATTAAAAACTTGAAATAATAAATTGGTACAATCAGCAGAGGCAGAGACAGCTCCAAAGCAGGGAGAAGGAGCTATGGTAATATTTCCATCCGCCATTTGACTGCATCCTTTCTTTAAAAATTAAATCACTGGGGAGTGAGGGGGGGCACCTGGGCGGTGCAGCCAGTTAAGCGTCTGACTCTTGATTTCAGCGCAGGTCAAGATCTCAGGGTCGTGGGATCGAGGCCCACATCGGGCTCCACGCTCAGTGCGGAGTCTATTTCTCTCTCTCTCTCTCTCTCTCCCTCTACCCTTCCTCCCCCTTGTGCTACCATGTGTGCTCTGTCTCTCTCCCTCTCTTTTAAAAAAATTAAATCACCGGGGTGGGGTGCCTGGGTGGCTCAGTCAGTTAAGTGCCTGACTCTTGCTTTTGGCTCAGGTCATGATCTGAGGGCTGTGAAATGGAGCCCCCTATTGGGCTCTGTGCTCAGTGCTGAGTCTGCTTCAGATTCTCTCCCTCTCCCACCCCTCTACCCCCACCCCATTCACACACACACACTCTCTCTCTCTCCAACAAATAAATAAAATCTTTATAAAAAATCAGAACACTGGGGGTCACCTGGAAGCTAAAAGAAATGGTCACAGAGAAAAGGAGAAGGGAACCCAGCTCTGCTGGGTAATATATTTTAATCTCAGAAATGTAAGAAGAAAAACAGTGATAAAATTGTTCCCTATGCTTATCGTCCATGCCATCTATGAAGCTCCTTCCTGACTTTTCACTCCAACTACTGTTCATGTCATCATTATGGAGCAAATTCAGCGAAGAGCGCAATTCTGTCTTTTGAAATGCAACGTGCAGAGATGTTTAAAAACCATCCATGCACAAAATGAAAGGAGTATGCCGTCCAAACGTACATGCAATATTGGGTGAAAAGTGACACTACTTCGGCCGAGCTAGGGGATGACGACAAAGCTACCAGACAGGAAAACTTAGAGGTTATAATGACTTGACCTTTTCATTAGTGACTGGGCCAAGTCTGGAAAGGAGACATGAAGGATAGCAGAGAGAAGATTAAGGACAATAACATGACTTTTTTTTTTAAATGGGAACTTATTTTAAATACTGCACATGCCCTATTTATAGCTAATAGATTTTGACAGATCTGTGTTCAAGCCAGAGCCATTTCATTCCTCCCTCTGCACCAAAGGGCAGTCTTCCCTTCAGGCTCTCCTCGAACACAAGGGTGATAATATTTCCGAGGACATCATAATAGACTGATTGATTCTAAAATAAAATCACAGTACGCAATCACTTAAAACTTACTGTGTAGAAGAACTTGGGAATTCACCTTCTAAATATCTGGTAAGGCTACATCTACCTGCTGAATTTCCCCCACAATGCCTACATGTGAACCGATTTCTCTTTCGGCACTGTTTAATAGACCTTGCTCTCAATCTCTGCGCTATCTTTCTTTCAGCAGAGTGGAGGTCAAACTTCCAACCATCTGTACAAGGCCTATGAGCAAAAGAGTTCCGCTGACATCAGACCCCTGCAATACTTTACCCAGTCTCCCATGTCACCTCAATACATCAGTGGCTCAGCCAGTGAAAAGGTTCCATACAGACAGGCAAGAAATTCTTTGGTTATGAACTCAACACTCACCACAGTATAATAGTTCTTGGTAAGCGGAGTAGTTTCGAATCCTTTGACAGCCTTGGGGGAGAGAGGTCTCTCTGCGAAAAAGACATTTAAATTATGTTAATAACATGCAAGGCTAAGATGAACATTTTATGACATAGATCAACTAACCTACTATAAATATTGTCAAATGGAAGGATCTGTGGAAATATACATTCCTCAACAAGTGAAACTATAACTTTACTAAACTCTAGATGGTCCAAGTTAGATCTCGTCCAGGCCCCCTCAATCTCTGAGTTGACTGTGGGAAACAAACTGAGGGTTGCAGGAAGGGAGGTGGGTGGGGGATGCGGTAACCCGGGGACGGGCATTAAGGAGGGCATGTGGTGTGATGGGCACTGGGTGTTATAGGCAACTAATGAATCATTGGTTATATCAAAAACAGTGTAATGATGTACTATATGCTGGCTGACTGAATTTAAAGTAAACAAACAAACAAAAATGCCTAGCTAATGAATGGCAGGGCCGGGGGCAAGAACTTCTCTCTGCTTGGGTGTGTTTATTTAACTGGAGTCTGTCTCTCTACTCCACTTATTCAAAACAGATAAGCAAAGCCAATGCTAACCAAATAGATATATTTGTGATCTGTAAGCTACTATACAAGTGTAACAGAATACAGAGAACAGCAACCATCCATTGGCTCTCTGCTGTGCCAAAAATTGAATAATCAGAATCGTTAACACACCGAAAACTAACAGAAAATTCTTATTTCTTTTATGTATCATTTTAATATCATGACACTCAGTGATAAAATGCTTTCTTTTACAAAGTTACTCTTACCTTTCAAACTCATGACTAAGAGATATTCTAATATATCTTCATTTTAGGAAAATTTAAGACAAATACAAGATGGTGATCTTTCCTATCCTCCTTTTCTCCTTTGCTTCACTTTGTTTTATATTCCATTTCTATCTTGCTATATTATATGATGCTTTAAACTTTTTCTGAAGTATGGTGGGGTATACATAATAACCAAATGATAAGATATCATCATGCTTGATTTTCCTATTTGAAAAATATTTTCTAGTTTTAAATCTATTACAGTTCCACCCTAAAAAAATGGCAAATTTTAGAAAAGAAAAGAAAAACCAACGATTAGCCCATCACTCAGAGCTAACCATCACTGCAGGAACATTATAAAGTATGTCTTATTCTTTTTATATATGTATTTGTGAACACACACACATACACGGGGATCTTTCTTACTTTACTTACCAAATGAGCCAGCCAGGTGTTCCTCTGTAAGTCTCCTAGCACAACATGATTTCATGAATATTTTCTCATCTAACCTTGACTTGTAAGTATTATTATATTAAAAATATCCTTTATGTGACATCATGAGCACTGGTTATTATATAATGGCCTCTACCTCTGCAATGCATTCTATGTTAATTAATTGAGTATCAGTTTAAAAAAATCCTTTATATTTATTTGGCACTAAATAGCTTTTGAGACATTTTATTTTCTCCTCACAACAGCCCTGCCAGGCAGAGATGATCTCATTTTGCAGAAGAGGTCACTGAGGTCAGGGAGATGAAGACTGAAGCCCAGGTATGTGCCTGAAGAAGAGCCTGCACTCTTAACCCATACGATGTCCACAGGGAAAGCTATTGTGGGCTTCAGCTGACGGCCCTGGCAATGACTCCTATGGGAGTTCAGATGAACCATCAGTTTGAGCTGGGATGGTCAGAGAAGACTTTTCTGGGCAGGGGGCACTTTTTAAAAGATTTTATTTATCTGAGAGAGAGAGAGATCAAGCAAGAGAGAGCACACAAGTAGCAGGGAGGGACAGAGGGAGAGTGAACAGCAGACCCCGCCCCCCGAGCAGGGAGCCCGATGTGGGGCTCGATCCCAGGACCCTGGCATCATGACCCAAACCAAAGGCAGACGCTAAACTGAGTGAGCCACCCAGGCACTCCATGGAGGCACTTGATCTAGTCCTGGAGGGTGGTGAGAATTCAAACTGGAAGAGAAAACAGCAGAAGAGCTTTCTAGGCAGGGAAGATTCCAGAAGCACAACTGCAGAAATGGCAGTGCTCAAGGCCGTGCTAGGTAGAGTGAAATAAGGCAAAAAGGCAGCAATCTGGGCCAATTCTGTCACTTCCAAGTGATTTCAAGTGGGGCATAGCCAGTTTCTGGGCGCTTTATGCTATTTCAAGATCTTAGATCTACCTGGTGGCTTCACGAGGCCGCACTGGGCAAAGCAGGGCAATGCAGAGGCACCCTGCCTATACTGTAGATTGTAAGGGGACTTGAACATCTTCGGAAGTGACCGCTACTGGGTTCTTTTGAGTTTTTTGTCAAGCAAGTTTTCTATGTGTAGCAATAATGGTTCTACTGAGAACTCACAGAAATTTTGTGTGATGATGATGTAAGCCAATCTTGATAAAAATGAAACTTTCTAGAGGTACCAGCAAGATGTGATCACCTTCCAAAAGTCAGGATGAAAGGGAAGGTAAATGGTAATGGAGAGCCTGTCAAGAAACAGAAGAGCGAGGGAAGGGCCACAGGAATGGGCGATTGCAGTTGAGACAGAATGTTAACTATGTCAAGTAGAATGGAGAGACATTAATCAAAAGGAAGGAAGTGGTCAGTCCGGAGATTCCTGGGTGGCCGAATGTGAAGCGAAGACAGAACTGGTGCTTTGGTAAGATCAGTAAAATTGTCAAACGTCTAGCAAGACTGACGGAGGAGAAAAAAAAAGAAAGAGAAAGAGAAGACATGAATTATCAATATCAGGAGTCAAATTGGTTATCGTTACAGCCCCTGGGGATATCAAAAAGATGATAAAGCAATACTCCGAGCAACTCTACACATATACATCCATTGTTAGATGTAAAATGAACCAACTCCTCAGAAAACAAGAACTACCACAACTTACCCAATAGGAAATGGACCATGTGAAGAGCCTTATAACTATTAGGGAAATTGAATTTCTAAATTTAAAACTCATGAAAAAGAACTCTCCAGGCCAGTATGGTTTCACAGTAGAATGCTATCAAATGTTTCAGGAGAGACAACACCAGTTCTTCATGATCTCTTAGAAAAAATGAGAGGAGGGATAACCTTCCAACTCATTTTATGAAGTCACTATGACACCAATCCCGAAGTCAGACAGAGAGTCTACTAAAAGAAAACTGCAGGCCCTCATGAATATAGATAAAAAAAACCCTGAACAAAATGTGAGCAAATAAAAATCAGCAACATTTTTTAAAGCACTGTAGACCATGGAAGTCATCCCATGGATGCAAGGTTGGTTAAATATTCAAAAATCAATCAATGTGACCCACAATATTGACAAAAAGAAACATCACGTGGTAATATCCATCAATGCACTTGACAAAACTCAACACTGGTTCAAGAAACTGGTTCAAAACTCAACACTGGTTCAAAAAACTCCCACCCCCCCAAACAGGAATGAAGTGGAACTCCTTCAACTCAATAAAGAACATCTACCCCAAACCTGCAGCTAGTGTTTACAGAAATGGCGTGAGATGGAAGGCTGAGCGCGTGCCCCCTAAGATCAAGGACTAGGCAAGGTGATATCTCACACCACTCTTCCTCAATCTGGTCTAGTCACTGACGTCAATCAGCATAATGAAGAATTCAAATGGGTTATCTGGCATAGGAGAACTCAAACAACAGCAGTATCACACAGACAGCCCCAAGAAACCCTCCTAATCCTGATGTAAAGATCCCTGTCCAGTTAACCTCTGGCTCTTCCCCTCCCTTGCTGCTGAACCAAATCCTATTGCCTGTCATGGGGATTAAACAAAAAGACATCTAGTGACAACTAAGTTTCTCTGGATACGAAACATCCATGTGACATACCCAGGGGACTACAACAGGATATCTAAATATAAAGCTCAATCCTAGCTTTGGTTTACAATCAGTAGGAAGAGCCATTTCTTAATCTGCCTTAATACAAATTTAATTAGAATGCTACCTAATCTCCTCACTTGATACCTGTATTTACCTGCCAATAAGAAGTTTTAGAAGAAGGATTTAATGACCCTTTCACTAAACTAGTGGCAGAAGACAGAATTTGCTTAAAATATCTGTTCTGATCATACTTGCTTCAATACTTCCTTGGCATGGAAATGTTGCCAGGAAAATTTTAACGCCAAGACGGAACCCTTGGCTTTTCCCTAAGTAACAAAGACAAAAATGAAAAAAAGAGATAAAATTCACCATGTTCCTGATGTACTGGCAGAAATTTCTCTAAGGTAAAAGTAACGTGTTAATTTATAGGTCACGACTGATTTTTAAGTAAAGGACTAAAAATTGTGTCAATGGCTAATTTTCTGATTTATAACGTATCTGACTCACACAGAGGAACAAAGGCCCTTAAGAAAGCCTCTGTAGCTTATATCATGACTAATTTATTCATACATGTATTTTTCATGAAACAAAATCTTTAGGAAAAAGTATGTTTGTTCAAATTAGGGTTTATTTTTCTCGTGTAACAAGAAATCGAGAGGTACGCAAGCAGGACTGGGAACGATGGCTTCATAATGTCACCACCGTCCAGGTTCCATCATCCTTGGTGAGAGGCTTTTATCCTTATGGTCACAAAAACCTCTACCCTCAGCCTCAAGCTTGTGTTGAAAGGAGCTGCGTGCGTGCGCACGTGTGTGTGTGCGCGCGCGCGTGCGTGTGTGCGTAACACACTCAAATATTCTATTTCCAAACTTTCTACAGTAGTAGACTGGTGGTTCCATAAGACCTCTGAAGCCAGCCCCGTCCTGAACAGAAGGAAGAAGCTACCCCCAGGGCTTTGGCCATATTTATCTCCTAGACAAAAGCTACAGTGGAATCTAAAACTTAAAATGCCACTCCCCAAGGGCATTTTCCAGAGCACAAAGTGCTCTTGTCGAGGACAGGCTCAAGGGAAGGAAGTGCACACAGCACCCCCACAGCATAGCGATCTGCAGGGCTTTGCATGGGGCTAGGGCTGCCTGGCGGCTAGGGTTGCCTGGTTTTGTTCTGGAACGGGCAATGTCGGCCTGAATGAATCATAGGGTACTCAAGGCTACCATGAATGAGTTTGTCAGAATTACAGACTATTTGAGTGACCTCAGTGTTACATGTCTGACCCAATCATAAGCAGACAGAGATCACAGGAGTTCTTCACTTCGATGCCTGATTCAACTTCATAGATGACCCACGGGGTTGGACGCCGTGAGGTTTAAGACTCGAAATGAGGGCGCCTGGGTGGCTCAGTCGATTGAGCGTCTGCCTTCAGCTCAGGTCATGATCCTGGAGTCCCTGGATCGAGACCCACATCAGGCTCCGTGCTTGGTGGGGGGGGTCTGCTTCACCCTCTGACCTTCCCCCCTCTCCTGCTCTCTCTGTCTCTCATTCTCTCTCTCTCAAATAAATAAATAAAATCTTTAAAAAAATAAATAAAATTCAAATGAAAAGTTTCATTTCTAGAAGAGATGCATTCTATGAATCATTAAAAAAAAACTTCTTAAAGATAAATCTCCTTTCCTCAGCTTATACATCAGTATGAGCTTCATGGAAAGAAATGAAAAAAACTGACAGGTATTTTCTAAACCATAGCACAGCATCAAACTTAAAATGTCCCTCAGCAGCAGCCTCGATCTTCCCAATAAGACATCTTCATTCCATCAAGCTGATCTCCTCTACCATCCCCCAAGCTCCCTCTGCTCAATGCTACCACAGATCTTCCGCGGCCTTTGTCCTGTCCCTACCGATCATTCTGACTGGGCTTGTCCTCTCCTCTCATCTGGGCCTGTCCGCAGCCCCCATGGCTTCAAGGGCTCAGCTCAAGCCCACCTCCTCCATGAAGCCTCTTCCGATCTCTCCACGCACGGAGCACTCCCCGTCCACTGACGATTGGCTATGGAATTTCCACTGCATCATCATCTATCACTTTACACGGGCAGTTGTCGGTTTCATCTCCGGCTGTTAGCTCTTCCCAGGACTCCAAATCCATAAGGACAACTACCTGCTGGAAATCTTCCGAGCTATGACTCTCTGGCACCTCATCCTCCCTTCTCTATCAATGAAGTTCAGCACAAATCAAACATCTCCTGTATTTCCTGTGTCGAAAGCACTGTGTTAGGCGCTCTGGAGACAGACAGTTGACAAAGATGAGTAAGTCCCCGTCGCCCTACATGTCCGGTGAGTGAGGCATCCCCTCTTCGGCTCCTCACTCCCCACAGCGCCCCGCATCTGACGTCATCACTGAGCACATCCTACTTCATTCTAAGAGATCTCCTTCCGCCGCCTGCCGGACTAGACTAAGGAACATGAGGGCAAAACTCATGTCTCAGTTTCTCTGCCTGATATTGCAGTCATGGCAAGGAACGCCACATGCCCTTAAAGAGCTACCCTCAAGCTGGACCCCTAGACTTGGAGTTGTCCTCACCTCTTCCCTTTTGCTTATAACAAGCCATTAGCGGATTTTCTCAATTGGATTTTAACAGCATCTACTCCATTTACCAATTCTTCTTCCGCTCCACTATCCCGAAAGTGGCCTGTACTACTATCTGAACTGCCTAGATCTCGGCAAGAGCCTCTACTGGCTTCCCCACCTCTTCCCCACCATCCAGCCCCCACACTACCACTAGGAAGAGCTTTCAGAACCACACATGATCCCCTGCTTTCCACTGACACCCTTCTTCACGTGGCTCCAGCCAAGGCCCCACTCTCTTGACTTCCCTTCCCCTCAACCCAAGTCACCCCACCACTCACTCCATGCCCTCCGACTTCCATTCCTTAACTTACGAATGCTCTCCAACCTTCCACCTCCAGAAGCTTCTCTTCATCCTTCAAGAATGCCAGGTCCCTGGAGGCAGGGTCCACGAGGACAGACATAGCCCCCCCCCACTACCCAGTATCTGACGCTCAGTGACCAAGCTGAACAGAACACGACGACCTGCCCCACGGTATTCATTTTAGAGACTTCCTGAGCCTAAACAAAACAGAAGAACATCTCTGTCCTCCTGGCACATACATTCTAATGGTAAGATACAGAGAGTGAATGAAATAGATAGGCACATATATACCACATTAGATAGAGAGAAACAGTAAACCAAAAACACAGAGGAGGGAAGGGGGGTGGGGGCAATGGAGATAAGGTGCAGTTTTCTCAGGTGACCAGGGAAGGCCCTACTGTGAAGCAGACAAGCAAGCACAGACCTAAAGGAGATGAGGGAGCCAGTCATGTGGATATCTGGGGTCAGAGTTCCCAGGCAGAGGGGTTTAAATTAGGTTTCCTTTAACTAGTAGGCTTCCCGGCCCCTGCTGTCCAGACCTATCCGGGTGGGTAAAATGCTTCTAAGGGTTACCTGGGTGCTCCGATCAGAGACAGAGCTTGCCATGTGAGTCCTTAACTGAGTTCCAAACCAAAGAGAGTATAGGAGAAACTTGAAGGGAAGGCTCCAAAGCCCGGGACCAACAGCCAGACTGTGCTACGAGGCATCTCAGTGAGGGGCCTGAGGGTGAGGGCACGCTGTCTGCCCACTTCCTGTGTCCTCCCAACAATGCTCGGGATTCCCAGGCATGGCAGCAAGTGCTGCGGCCTTTAATTCTGCGAATGAAGACAGTGAATCAAGGAACAAAGCTAGTGTGAATCTGGAAAGTTAGAGACCCTGAGCACCAGCTCAAAGTAACTGAAAGATAGAGCAAGGGGGAAAAAAATCAGCTGTGAGAATCATCAAAACCAAGGAAATTCCAAGCAAGGCCTGTAAAAATATTTCAGGGCTCAACAGAAATATCGTGATTCCCAGTAATGAAAAATGCTAAGGGGCGCCCAGCTGGCTCAGTCGGTAGAGCACGGGGCTCTTGATCTCAGGGTTGTGAGTTCAAGCCCCACACTGGGTATAGAGAGGACTCAAAAACAAAATCTTTAAAAAAAATGCTAAGAAGCCTACACATACACATATAATTACAGTTCTGTTAGTAAACATATATTCCATTAAAGAAGATGCCCCCTCCCCACCCCCGCTGCCCTTAAATGAACACACAACACAGAAAGCATGCAAACTAAACTTTCTCTTAAATGCTTCAGGGGAAAAAAGCTTTGAACAGCAGTTATCTGGGGGAGGGTGCGAAGGAGAGAGGAATTCATATCATCTACATTATACATCTCCATAATGTTTTAATTCACTTACAGTGAGCTTATAATTACAGTAGTTAATAGTATTAATTTTGAGGCATTAAGAAAACAATAAAGAGGGGTGCCTGGGTGGCTCAGATGTTAAGTGTCTGCCTTCGGCTCAGGTCATGATTCCAGGGTCCCGGGATCGAGCCCCACATCAGGCTCCCTGCTCAGCATAGAGTCTGCTTCTCTCTCTCCCTCTGCCTGCTACTCTGCTTACTCGTGCTCTCTCTATCTCTCTGTCAAATAAATAAAACCCTTTAAAAAAGAACAAAAACAATAAAGACATCTACGAAAGAAAAAATGCACTGAGGAGCTAACCACTCAAAGGAACCCCTGGGTAAAGACTTGGGGAAGTAAGATATAATAATATAAATTACTGAACACTATGTTATCTGGATTGTGACATATCTTTATACATCAGGGGTCTTGGGTAGTATCGGCAGGGCCTACTTTCTTAAATAATAAAAAAGCAAGGAAGTTACCTAAGAAAGTTCTAGAAGGACTACTGAAGAATTATTAGATTGCATTCTCTGGATATTCTTATGAAAGAGGATAAGCAGTTAGCAGTATGCAACAAGTCGAGTACAGCCTGCAGTCCTATAATTGTTATTTCTCGAACACATCTCTGAGGCATTTAGACTTAGGTCTGCTTAAAGAGCTAAGGGCTAAAAAAATGAAGTTAGCACATGGCCTCTCTTATTATTGTATTCTACCGTGGTTGAGTCTTGGAGCAGCAGGAAGGAATATGCTCTGTACTCCACGGGCTAGAATTAGTGGACAGACGGGGACATAGTTAAGGTGGAACAGTTGTCTGAGCTTTGAATTCTCTGGCTTTTTTAGGTTTTTGCTGCCTTGATGTAATCTAACTGCAACTTTGTTTCAAAATATCTAATCACAGATTTTTCCCCCCAGTTCTCTTCCACCCTTATTGTTGGCATGCACGCGCAAGTACAAATAGTTTCTGGGAACCAAGTAAAACTGTAAGAGTCGCAGTAGGAAAATAAGAAAGTACGACAGTCACATTCAAACAGGCTTTTAAGAGAACCACTTACCGCTGGATTTAATTTCTCGTACATAATTACTAGGGAACCAGCCTGTTCTGCCATTTAATGTGCCTTCCCACCAGCCTCCTTCTTCCACTCTGGTGACATAAATGATGTCTCCCTTACAAACCGACAGTTCATCTTCATTAGTCTGCTTAAAGTTGAATCTTGCCTTTACTATCAACTGATGGCTTCCATTTTCCGTCATCTCCTAGAGAAGCAAAAGCCACACCACATTAAGCAGTCCTCTAAATGGGGCAGGGGCAGAAATTAAATGAATTGAGGCCACTAAAGTGGGGGGAGCAAGGATGAAACCCCAGATCTACCTCAGTCTCAAGTTTTGAGCTACGGAGTGGGATGGTGGGGTGGGGTGGGGGGAGGTTAATGAAGCCCTGGGAAGCGCATGCAACCTTTTGCATTCGCGAGAATGTGTATCTTGAAGGGGGTCACGGCTCCCGTTTGCCTCTCTCTCAACAATTACCTGAAGATACTTATTTAAATGAGCCGGGTAATAGGGTCGAGTGGTACACTGTTCCACCCCGCCTCTACCCAACACACAGACATGGTCTTACATAATCACACAGCCAAGCTTAGAAACTAATCTACCCATAAAATCTGCCACCCACCTCCCAATTGCTAAGAATATCTTAAATTGGCTAAGATTTAGTCATACGCAAATACCAAATACCCCCTCGTTACCTGAGTGGGGAGTTGTTAGCCTGTCATGGGCCCCTGTGAGAAGCTGATGAGCACAATGGACCTTTCCCCAAAACACACCCCCCAGAAGTTCACACGCAGAGAGATTTTGCACACAGTCTGAGAGGGTCCCAGGGCTGTGGAACCACAGTGTGCATCAGCTCCTCAAAGGAATCGTGATCTCGAAAGGTTAAGCGCTTTGGAAGTCAGAGCTCCTCAAGGCTTCAAGCAAGTGGGTGGCTTCTGACAAGGAACAAAGTTTCTAAGCAGCAGAAGACAGGCGGTTCCTCCCCAGTAAACGCTCCCATTAAGACCAAATGCAAAGATAATGGGGTACAGCCAATGAGGGAGCTCCTCACAAGCTCCCCAGGAATGCAAAGAGAAAAATAAAATGACGATCATGATGATGAGAGCAGGTAATAGGTAAGGATTGCCTCTTCCGTGCCAGGCACAAATAGTTCTCCTAATAAACCAGGGGTAGAGGAAACAACAGCAAACTGCCATCAGGAAGTGGTTATAATGACTTCCATTTGCAGAGCCTTCTCCGGGAAAGGACTCGCTCGGTCCAAGGAAGGGAAAGAACTCTGCAGCTTCAGTCCCGAATCTCTGCCCCTCTGGCCCACAGGCTTGCACTGACAGCCGGGTTGCAGAGTGGTTCTGGGGGCGACACCCCCGACACAGAGGCAGATGGAACCAAGATAGCGGACCTCATCTGATGGATTTTAGAACGGGCGAGGGGAACCGCTTCTACACTTACCACGGCCTTGGAGTGCCTTTGCGGGCCTGGAGGCGTGCTAACAACCGCTCCCTGCGGGTTCGTCTGGGAACTATTAGCAGCGCTAAGAGAAGAGGAACGTCCACATGGTCTTTCTGACACCTGATCTGTGAAAAGAGGAAAAGGCAAGATAAAGGGAACCACTCATGTCGGACACAAGCTACCGACAGGCTTCCACAGGGCACTATCAAAGGCACCCGGGCCTGTCGTCCTCACTGTTGTGACAGGAACGTGCCAAGCGCATTTCATTCCGCCCCACCCGCCCCCTCCATGTCGGCGGCCAACTTCCTTCTGCGTAACCTTACTGGCCATTGCTGTCCAGTAGAAGGAAAAACAGCGACAAAGCCACATTTTTGCTTAACCCATTTCCCCACCACCCTCCCCTCGGGAACCAGTTGCAACAGTGCCCCCTGTTATCCCAGGCAGAACTATATTGGGTACCAAACAGCTGTTTGTGGCTCTTATTACTTTGAAATATTTCAAACTTCTCTCTTTGTGTTTTGGCCCTTAACTGGGTGGTTCTTGTCCTCCTCGTAGGCAGAAGTATGTGGGTGTGGGGGGCAGAGCCGGAGAACCCGAGACAGAATGTGTGTCTGCAAGAGATGCAATCTTGATACCAAGGATTCTTCTTTTAAAAACTCAAACTCCAGAATCTTCTCTTCCTTGAAACCTTGTGAAATTCGATCAGACCGGCGCTGAGCTGGATGTTTTCCGTATGCTGACAGCGTGCTAAAGACAGGAGCTGGCTTCCTGACAAATTCAAATGAGGGCTCTTTTCCTCTCCATTTATTTTTAAAAGACATAAACTGCAAAAGTCTAAAGCCCAAACATTCCCTAGGCGACAAGCTCAGTATCCAAGTAATTTCCCTGATGCTGTGGGTTTTAACTTTCACCTCCTTGTATTTTATAAATATCCGTGGCAAGGGAAGAGACTGTAAAACTTGCTAGCAGAGCTTGGCAAAAGAACGTATAATTTGTATGGCATAATGTTAGAATTATACGATCTTCCCTGCCCAGTTACTTGAATTAGCTGCACTTTCTGCTACATGCCTTGCAATAGCTCAAAAGCATTTTTTTTCCTAAATAGCAAAAGAACAACTCTAGAGAAGTATTTTTACATTTATTGCTATTCTATACAGTTCTTTTGACTAGAACTATAATTACTTGATAGCTTCCTAGATGCTCCATTCTGTTTGGCACTTGACCATATTGTCTGCTCTTGTTCACTAATTGTTTCACGTGGGTAAGTTGAGTCTTCCTAAATAGACAGTCATTTTCTCAAGGGCGGGGACCGTATCTTACACTTCCCAGGGCACCTGGTAGTGCTGGACACACAGCCTATGGACTCTCCAACAGTCTGAATGCCAAGAGCCATGCTCGGGGTCAGTCTGATGTGGGTTTAAATCCCAGGTCTGTCACTTTCTAACTGGGCAACCGTGGGCCTGACTTCCCTTATCTGTAATATGGACCTAATAGTAATGCCTACCCCTAGCGTTGTTTCAAAGATGAGCCCCCCGATGGTTCTTAGAATTGCTTAGACTCATGGTAAGCACTCAACACATTTTAATTCTGGTGATTTCCACGCAGCTGTACGTAAGATGGTGTCTCACAGAAGGAGTGAAGTTATACTCCAAGGCATCAGCGTTGTCTTTACATTCTTTAAGATTTATATTCGGGCGCCTGGGTGGCTCAGTTGGTTAAGCGACTGCCTTCAGCTCAGGTCATGATCCCGGAGACCCGAGATCGAGTCCCACATCGGGTTCCCTGCTCAGCGGGAAGCCTGCTTCTCCCTCTCTCACTCCCCCCGCTTCTGTTCCCTCTCTGGCTGCTTCTCTCTGTCAAACAAATAAAATCTTTTAAAAAAAAAGATTTATATTCAATACCTCCAGTGTGGTGGCTACTAAACGTTTAAATAAAAAAATATATTCCTTTCATTCACCATGAACCTGAGGTTTCATTTGCAGTACAAGTTTACGGACAGCTTCCTTTACGCAGAGAGACACATACAAAAATCTATGAGAAAAACATGTCAGTAAGCGGGGCAAGAAATAACAACTATCTTCTGTAAAGTTTATGAAAACGAGAACTGGTCTTTTCCTTTTCCTTCACTGTCTTGTTACACTCAGTTGCTTATTCCATGGCTTTGAACGAAGCAGTTTCTTGGCTCTTATCATTAGATGAAGGGCATTACGATAACGTCTGTGAGAGGCATGTTAAAATCCTAAACCAAGGACCTAAAGCATCTGACCCCTACTGGGATTTATTTGCCAGGAGAGGAGAAATCTGCCCCGATAGAACAGCCCTGGCCACAGTTGGCTCCTAGGAGAACGAGAAGCTCGTGGACCCAAACATGTCACACACCACTCATAAATCCCCAAGCCCGCTTACCTTCTGTTGCTTTGTTGACAGCTAAAAGAGTGCTCAGAACCTTGGAGAAGTTCACCCCTGAATAAAGGTCATCAGGATCAAATACCTATGAGAAAGGAAATTGAAACTGTCAGACAGTGTAAGCATTCAACTCAGCACAGCAAACTATCAAACAGCCACTTCCTCTGGCTCTCAGGAGACAAAAATGTAGTACAAGCTGACACCCAAACCCCTATATACCTTTGGGAGAAGTGAAAGCAGCGGCTGAGCCACCTGATGACGTGCGGCAGGCCATCAGTGAGTCAGAGCGAAGTGGTGATGGGAAATGAGAACCAAGTTGAGCAGCAGGGCCCGCAGCTAATGCGCTCATCTGACCTGGGCAGGTCAATACTCAGCGCGGTTCCAGGAAACCCGAACGCATGGTTATTCACCCCCGTCACCCATACAATGTCCTTGAGGTCCGTGAAGAAGGTGGCAGAGACTTTCTGACACGCTTCCAAGTATGTGGTTCAGTCACTGGATTCAGTAGAGCCACTGTCCACACTGCTTTTTCCTCTGCGCCCTGTCCTCCCCGCTGCCACCCACTGGGTCCCAGCGGCCTCCATGCCACCCCCACTCTTCCAGGGTCTGCCTTTGGCTCGCAGCCTCGGTTCCTGATTTCTGCTCTTGACCTTGCCCTTCTCAACCCGTCTTCACGGATTTGAAACTGGGCTGGCTCTTCCTGGCCTCAGGTGACTTTTCCAGATGGACCTCTGGCCTTCCTAACACTACTCAACTGTCAACCACAAAACAGGAAATAAAGACAACACTTCACTTTGCCTTCATTCTGATAAGCCAGGTCCCTAGTGAAGATACCAGTCAGCTATTGTTTTAAATACAAATTATTTGTTGATTTATAAATGTATTCAGTGTATTAAAATGCATGGACAATTCTTCTAGTCTCATATATGTGTATCTGAAACTGCAAGTATCCTCAAACACAGGCACAATCCGTGAATCTGCAAGCCAATGATGTAGATACGCTTGTCTATAGGAAACCAATGTTCTGGATGGAAACACACCTTCTTTTTTTTTTAATTTTATTTATTTATTTGACAGAGAGAGATCACAAATAGGCAGAGAGGCAGGTAGAGAAAGAGAGGGAAGCAGGCTCCCTGCCGAGAGCCTGATATGGGACTTGATCCCAGGACCCTGAGATCAGGACCTTAGCCAAAGGCAGAGGCTTAACCCTCTGAGCCACCCAGGCGCCCCATGGAAACGCACCTTCTAACAACACTTCATTCTGGGAGGTCTAGAAGTTTGAATCTTCTTTTCCCAAATGCAATGACAGGAATATAATATACCTCTTCGTGTGGGACAAGACTGATAATGGGTCTTCCCATGAGGCAGAGCAAGCTGTGTCATTCCTAATCTGTGTGTTTTCTGCGACTCACATTAAGGCAAAATTTTCTCTTTGTGTACATATTCTTCAACACCTAAACTCTGTCTCTAGAATGAAAATATATAGTAGCCATCTTTTTTTTTTTTCAAATTGGGAGAGGGTATCAACATAGATACTGTATGCAAATATGAGCCTAAAGAAGTCTGCCCGGGATTCACGACCGTACTATTCATTAAGTCAATGAATGTTTTGCAGTCAAACAATATGACCGAAGAGTCCAAGAGACCAATCACATCTAAAAATGACAAACTCGGGGTGCCTGGGTGGCTCAGTAGGTTAAGCATCTGCCTTCAGCTCGGGTCATGATCCTGGAGTCCCAGGATCGAGCCCCACACCGGGCACCCTGCTCGGCAGGAAGCCTGCTTCTCCCTCTCTCACGCCCCCTGCTTGTGTTCCCTCTCTGGCTGCCTCTCTGTCAAATAAATAAATAAATAATCTTTAACCAAAAAAATGACCCACTAGAGGTACCTGGGTGGCTCAGTCGTTAAGTGTCTGCCTTCAGCCCGGGTCATGATCCTGGAGTCCTGGGATCGAGCCCCTCATCAGGCTCCCTGCTCAGCAGGAGGCCTGCTTCTCTCTCTCCCACTCCCCCTCTTTAGCCATGTTTCTGTCAAATAAATAAAATCTTTAAAAAATAAACAAAAGAAAAATAAAATAAATAAGTAAAAATGACACACTAGAGGTGCCCGGGTGGCTCAGTCAGTTAAGCGACCGCCTCTTGATTTTTGGCTCAGGTCATGATGTCAGAATCATGGGATTGAGCTCTCCCTCTGTCCCTCCCTCCACTCACATGCACGCACATGTGCGCGCTCTCTCTCTCTCTCAAATCAATCACTCTTTGAAAATATAAAAATAAAAATGACACACTGATCTACTTTTAGTAAAGGGGTACATCCCAACATTACTCAAGAGTCAAATGACGCTACAGTCCAAATACGTTTCTGAACACCGCAATATAAAATTCAAAGCTGTCCAGGAATAACTGCGCAGGCATTCTGTTTTAGTTTGCCAAAGTCTGGGTGAACAAGATATGACAGACTCTGGAGAGAGAACCTAGTATCCCAGAGGATTCCAGATTCACTGAACCTCTCCTAGGGCACATTGGTGGGGACAGCGTTGACACCATGTATGCCAAAATGGTAACAAAGCAAAAAATTCCTTCATTTTTAACCCATAATTTCTTTTTTTAAAATTTTATTTATTTATTTGACAGAGAAAAACATAGCAAGAGAGGGAACACAAGTGGGGGAGTGAGAGAGGGAGAAGTAGGCTTCCGGCCGAGCAGGGAGCCCGCTGTGGGGCTCGATCCCAAGACTCTGGGATCATGGCCTGAGCCGAAAGCAGATACTTAACAACTGAGCCACCCACAGCCCATAGTTCTTAACAGGAGCATGAATATGTGTGTGCACATGGAGATGGGGACAGTCTGAAAGAAGAAGCAGAAGTAAATAACAGCAGAATAAGGGAGGAGAGCAAAAGCTGTGATAAAAACCTTTCTTTTTCTGTTGCTCCTTACCCAGGCTGACTGACTGCCCATACGGGGTAACACTGGGCTAAGATTAGGACAAATAACCTGATCAGAAAATGAAACATACATCAACGTACATCATCAGCAAGAGTCAGCCACTGCATGTGCTCGAGGGGAGCTGCCGGGACTACACAGAGTTTCCTTTTTAGAAAAGTCCGATACACTAGAGTTTACCCACGGACACTGTTCTCACTGCAAACCTATTCTGTAGCACGAGGAGCTACACCAGAAGGAACTGGAAGAGGCCTCTAGGGCGGAGTAGAGAAAGCAAAGCCTAAGAGCTACAATTTCAGAGCGGTGGAAAGAATAAAAATAACCAGCAACCCCGTCCACGGCACCACACCCTTCCAACCTCAAATTGCACTCTAGTAAACACTGGACCCCAGCCTCTTCCTCCATGCACTGAGACTACTCCCCTGCTAAAATGGAAACATTTGGAGGGAGCCCAACACTTTCAGCTGGTAACAGTCTTCTACACCTTTGTGGAAATGAGGGGCACAAGACCAGGTTTGGAGATGATGGTGTGGAAAACCTAAAGGCACTGGGGCCCAGTTGGGAAAAAGCAGAATTATCCAATGTGGAGTGGGGATGGGGAGAACAAAGAGAAGTAGGCTGTGCGACAGGCCATTTGCCTCGGAGGAATCCCAACCATTTATACACACAAAATGGAGAAGCAATTCCCCTTTTCTATCTGCAAAGCACTGGGGCTTGTTAAAGGAAATGCAAATTTGCATATTTAAGCTGCCTGTGCTTTTTCATTTTCTGCTACTCTGTGCAAGCCTCACTAGCTTGCTTAGTATGGCATGAAGCTGAGTCCCAGATAAGCTGAACTTTCTCTCTACCATTTGGGTCCAGAAATTAGCTGGTTAGTTTCCACTTGGATCTGCCGAGGTTGGGTGAAAAGCAGGACTCCCGGGCTCTAATGACCACAAGTGTGATGCAGACAAGAAGGAAAGGATTACTTCTCAGACCACTGCTAGATGCTTTCAAGGTCCCACTCCCGCAATGGGATGAGGTGAGGTTCAAGGATAACAACGACAAACATACTCTGGGCAAGCAGCAGAAGAGATGGAGATGAAACTTCATGAAAGATGGTCTGTTTTTTTCTCTTTTTAAGCACTCCTGCCCTTTGAACTGTGCAGGTCCACTGACAAACGTGGATTTTTTTTCGATAAAAGAGCACAGGACCATGCATGTATTTTGCTCTTCCTTATGAGTTCTTAATAACATTTTCTTTTCGCTAACTTATTATAAGAATGCAGTACATAGGGCGCCTGGGTGGCTCAGTGGGTTAAAGCCTCTGCCTTTGGCTCAGGTCATGATCTCAGGGTCCTGGGATCGAGGCCCGCATCGGGCTCTCTGCTAAGCGGGGAGTCTGCTTCCTCCTCTCGCTCTGCCTGCCTCTCTGCCTACTTGTGATCTCTCTCTCTCTAATAAATAAATAAAATCTTTAAAAAAAGTTTTAAAAAATGCAGTATATGATACATTTAACATGAACAATAGGAGTTAAGAGACTGCTGATGGGGGCGCCTGGGCGGCTCAGTTGGTTAAGCGACTGCCTTCGGCTCAGGTCATGATCCCGGAGACCTGGGATCGAGTCCCACATCGGGCTCCCTGCTCGGCGGGAAGCCTGCTGCTCCCTCTCTCACTCCCCCTGCTTGTGTACCCTCTCTGGCTGTGTTTCTCTCTGTCAAATAAATAAAAAATCTTTAAAAACAAAAAAAGAGACTGCTGATGTTATCAATGAGACTTCTGGTCAATTTACATAAGGTTATCTAAGGTCCAATTCTACATCAGCAGCTGAACTCAGACAAGACATTTTATTTTGTTTAAAGATTTTATTTGGGACACCTGGGTGGCTCAGTCGGTTAAGTGTCTGCCTTCGGCTCAGGTCATGATCTTGGGGCTCAATCTCAGAACCCTGAGATCACAACCCGAGCTGAAACCAAGAGTCGGATGTCTAACCGACTCCACGACCCAGGCCTGGCCCCCCATAAGACATTTGATTTTTAAATGTTTCTGCACATTTTAACATCTTGGATATCTACGATGACAGCAAACTTCTTTTCCATCCATTAAACAGCAGGTGTTAATTCTGAATGGCTGGGGATCTGGCAGTATAAACCACACAGAAGGTGATATTTTCATGGCTTTATAAACCCTTTCAGAGAAGTTTTCAGTTTCAACATACAGGCTATTTTATGACATTCTCCCTAAACTGACAAGCACAAGGAAGCACATGAGAAGAGAACCTCCAACCCCTGTGTTCCATTCCCTCACTAACCTTACAGGGACAGGGTCCTGATTTGCTGAGCCCCTGCTATGCAATGACGCCATGCTTCTGGAGGACATACACACGCGCGCGCGCGTGCACACACACACACACACACACACACACACACACACACCTCCATTCTCTGCGCGTGATTCTCCCAGCAAGCCTGTAATGTGGGTATGATTATTTCCCCCATTTTATTGATAAGCAAACTACACCCCGAGTGGTTACCTCATAAGGCAAAAGACCCGAGAAAGTGCTCTGAGGGGCAGTTTAGCCCCGTCTGCGTACTTTCCACTGTCATGAGGCATCCAAAAGAAGAAAAAGAAATCTGTGGGTTTGTACACAAAAAGCAATCCCTTGCCACTGTCGCTATGATCAGCCAAGTTTGTTACAACCTCTAAGTTGACTAATTCAACTAATCGTGGCAAAGAGAAAATCTCCCACAGGACAAGCCTGTCTCCACAGGGCCGTGCTTAATTCCGGCACTTGTCCTCTCATTTCAAGCCCTGGCCTGACCTCGTGGGCACCTGCTCATGTCTGCTGGCATGGGGGGGGGGGCAAGGGCTGCACTGAGCGGCTCCTGTTTACTCACCTGGTTCCACTTTGTGGGCCGCCATCCATGTCTGTGAGGTGCTGGTGGCGGGGGGTCCAGCCTGTGGCTACAAGGCCAGGAGAAACCATGCCCCGGCACCTTGCTCTAATCACCGGAGACCACCAGTGACAGCCCTGGCCACATCCCTGTTCAGAGAGGAAGCCACACCGCATTCTCATTCAGAACAGGGGAACCGTCTCTAATGTCACGGGGATTCAGTATCATTGGGTCAAGCCCCAGTTAAAATTAATTTAGGGTTTGGGGTGATCACAAGAGGCTCCGTCACTGAATTGTTAAAATCTCATCGGCCGAGGGCACCTGGGTGGCTCAGTGGGTTAAAGCCTCTGCCTTCGGCTCAGGTCATGTTCTCAGGGTCCTGGGATCGAGGCCTGCATCAGGCTCTCTGCTCGGTGGGGAGCCTGCTTCCCCCTTTTTCTCTGCCAGCCTCTGCCTACTTGTGATCTCTGTCAAATAAATAAATAAAATAAAATAAAAAAATCAAGTGACTCAGTGGAACCACATGGACCTAGCTTGTTTCAGGCCCTTTAAAAAACAAGCAAAAACCCCACAAAAACCAGATTCGAAATATTTTAGGAACATTCCACGTCTCCCTTGTTTCTGCTGAATAAAATCTCAAATTAACTTAGTCCCTCTTGAATTGCATTCTCCGATTCTCCTAGCTGAGCACGCTGCCTGTTAACCCCTAAAGTTTGGAGGAAATGTCACTACATGGTGCACCAGGGCTAGCAAATCAGAGCTGCTTAGCCACATGTCACCAGGTGGCCGAGCTCCCACTGACAGCATCATCAACCCCTTTTGGCCTCCCCGACAGGGAGTTCTCTTCAACTGAGTATTTTTTTTTAAGATTTTATTTAATTTGAGAGACAGCACGCACACACAAGCGCTGGGGAGGGGCAGGGGGAGAGGGGGCGGCAGACACCCCACAAAGCAGGGTGTGGTGGCCATCAGCACGGGATCGCAGTCATAGCTCAGAAGCGGCACTCAATGAGCTGCTGGCACTCTCCTTCCAAGAGTACGGTGGATGGCATTTGTGCCGTGCCTGGTTTTAAACGATAACTTCCTAGTTGATGGGGAGCAATCTTAGAGCAAATCCTGCCCTCCACTCCTCTCGTTTCCTTCCTGCCTGCCCATTTCGGCCATTCAGGAAACAAGATTGGACCTGAGTGCGGGGCTGCGACAAGAGCGGTATCTGAAAAGAGCTCTGGTGTGACAGTCAGAGGACCGTGATTCCAAGCCTGGATCTGTCACTGCTGAGCAGCTGTGAGCACCTTGGGAAAGTCACACCACTTCTTTTGCGGCTCTGTTTCCCATCTGGAAAGTGAGAGATGTTTTTGGCCAGACCAGGCACATGGGTTGTGTCCCCAAGGTCCAGATTCTGGTCTTTGATTCTCATGGCTCCTGAGAGTGGGCTCAGCCTAACCAAGTTCACAAGGGGCCAATGCATCAACCAAATGGCCAGTTTGCTAATTTCTGCTCTATCTTATGGCGAACGTATTACTCTCTCCCAATAGAGAAATCTGCATGGTTAGCCAAATCAGAATTAGAAATTTGGATCGTATGCAATCAAAACAAAAGGAGTCTGGGGTATCACAAGCTAATGTAACTACTGCCTATTTATAAATGGACTTCTTCAAAATGTTATTTTAAAAATGACCCACTGAGTTGCCTGGGTGGCTCAGTCAGTTCAGCATCCAAGCCTTGATTTCAGCTCAGGTCAGGATCTCAGGGTTGTGAGATCAAGCCCCTCGTCGGGTTCTGTGCTGGGCATGGAGCCCGCTTAAGATTCTCTCTCTCTCTCTCTCTCTCTCTCCCTCTCTCTCTCTCTTCAGCCCCTCCCCCTTCCCTCTCTAAAAAAAAGTTTAAAAATAATTAATTGATTAATTAATGACCTATTTATAAGTTCTGGTTCTATCTTGCTGCCATTGCATAGTAGCCTTTGGACGGCGATTATGGACAGCTTTAACCAATCTATGTTCTTTTGTCTCTGGATTTATACAGCGTCATTTTATATAAGTAATGAGGGCTTCTAGACTGCCAGGACCTTACAGAATCCAGAGCCAGGAAGCTCAGCTCCATAGAGCTTCTACGACAGGAGTGAAGATCTGAGTGCAATCCCTTGCCTTTCACCCCTCAACTGCAGCATCACCAAATCCTGTTCCCGAGAGCCACTTCAGATCATCAATCCCTTTTGGCCTCCACGACAGGGAGTTCTCTTCAACTGAGTATTTTTTTTTAAGATTTTATTTAATTTGAGAGACAGCACGCACACGCAAGTGCTGGGGAGGGGCAGGGGGAGAGGGGGCAGCAGACACCCCACAAAGCAGGGGGCCAGGACCCTGGGATCACATGAGCGGAAGGCAGATGCTTAAATGACAGCCACCCAGGCGCCTCTCTTCAGTTAAGTATTAAGTGTTCTGGAAAGAGCGAACGGACAAGGAATGGTACAGGTATCTTGGCCACGACACTCACAGGATTAAAAAGAGAAAGAGGCAGAATAACTGGCTTTGGATAATTTCACCGAGAAGAGAGTAGGCATGGAGCGAAGGAAAAGATGCAATCTCCCTTGTTAACAGGGCTTGCCAAGCCCAGGACAGAAAGCAGGGCGCCCAGCACCAGCTGCTGCTCGGCCGGATGCCACTGCGGCCTGCCCCCACCTCCCACCTCCTCCCGCATTCCGCTCACAGGCTGCCGGGTTCGGGGAGTGGGTGGGTAATTCCTCAGCTGCCACAGCATCTGGGTGCCAGACCTGGGGGTGTCCTCTCCAGGCTCCTCAGCCCCACCCTTCAGGGAAGGGGACTTACTTCCTAGCATTCCAAATTGGAATGGGGACCCATTTTCCCAGACAGAGTCACGTCTGACCCTTAGTGTGTGACTGCTACAGCTCAGCCACACTTACTGAACAGGCTGCTGTGGGCCAGTGGGAAAAGTTAATCAGCACGGAGAACCTGGTTTCTAGGAGGGAAATGTTTTCTGTGTTCCTAACATTAACCTACAAATCAACTTTTGGAAAAGACTTGGCTTTACATTGAAGAATGCCTGGCCGTGTGGTCCCAGATTCATGTTCACATCTATTATACTTTCTCCTTCTCCTTTCAAATAAAGGACGAACAATTACCCTAGCCACTCCAAGCACTATTTATTTTAGAACTGCCCATGATAAGAGAATCAAGTGATACATAGGAAGACGATGAGAACAGCCTCAGAAATCCTAACAGTTGACAAATCCCACCTGTTTACCGGGGCCAGGCAGTCAGGGAGGAAACTCCCATGGGAAGACAGGGCTCCAGCAGCTCCGGCTTTCCCGGGACCCTGCCAGGGCTGGAGCCCGGAATCCTAGCAGAACCACCGGCTTCACTACGGAGTCCACGCATGGGAAGAGACTGTCGTTAAATGAACCCCACACAAAGATCAGCGAGGGAGGAGGGCCATGAAAAGAGGAACCACGGCACGCTGCTTTCCCCGGCAGCTCCTCTAGCCTGTTCATCTGCTGCCTTCCAGAAAATTCTGTCTCACCTTACCCCCAGGCTTCTTTCTTTGGAACTGCCCCAGCCTCCCAGTCTGTAGAGATGCTGGACACTCAAGCCTTCAACTACCTATCACTGTCATGTTCTCCATTTATTCTGTGGATGTTAAGATGAGCTCTGGCTTTCCAATGATAACACGGACTCTCGGAAGCCCAAATCACCCCCCACAGACCCAGCCCAGTGTCCGATGTACGGGAGAGACTCGAGAAAGAATCATTCACTGGCTGATCAACAGGAGGTACTGGCGGAGAAACAAACACAAGTCAGGCCTCGAACGCAAGGCCCATGAAGCCAGTTCTTTTGAAACGTTTTCACTTCTGGATCCTCAGTGTCTAGAAGAGCACCTGTCACACGGGGGCTTCATAAATATTTGATGACTTGAGGAAAGTTCAAAAGCTCTTGCCAACAGATATTTAATCACAATTGAAGAGAAAAAGCATTGCCAAAAATTACAGTAAAGTTCAAAAGAATAGGATTAAGGAAGAAACAATCAAATTTCCATGTGACTTTCCAGGAAACACCGATTAGCTTACCTTCACAATATGCCCATACTCATTGGCAAAGTTAAGCCATGCAACCCTGAGATGGCCAAAGGTGCTTCCAACTTCAAGGCTGTGCGTTTATTTCATGGAGTTATGTGCCCCGTTCGGACCAAGTCTGCAACTGTGGGCCTGTCCCGGGTGGCACAGGCGCCTTTCATTCCCCTCACAAAGCGCCATGGCCTCTGCATTACAGAGAAAGGACGCGGGAAAGAACTGTGGGATTTTACTGCTTTGCTGGAGTTAGCTATGTATTTTGAACTGTTTCATGGTAAACCACTTAAAGGACAAAGCCCGTAAGTCAAACTTACCAAAACAGGCTGAGTCACAGCCAGAGCCCAGTGGGACGTGGCAAAATATGCCAAGGAACTCACGAGAAGCTAGAAGGGGTGCGAGGCAAATCGAAAGCCTACAACCCACACGCCCCAAGTCCCTCTTACACAAGATTTTCTGGGTAGGAAGGATGTTGTGCCAAAGTTACAACCATCTTCTGGCATTCCCTACTTATGTGTATGTGTGAGCCACCTTTTCCAAAGCATGTCATTTTCAGAGATGGCCATCAATGCCTAACCGACATCAATCAATTAGTTAATATTCCTCCATCTGATCTCAAACAAGATTTACACCTAGGATACAATCCAAACGTGGTGAGGTGGGTATTTGGGAGCTCACCTACAGACACGTCAGGAACGGAGGAATTTCCATGAACCTCCATGCCTCTCAGCCTACTGGAACCCAGTCTTTAAGTGCTTTCAAAATCCAAAGCCCAGTCTTCAGGCTGGCATTCAGATTTCTTCTCAAGCCCACCAGTTCTCACCACTGTCACTTTGTATGCCCCAGAATCCACTTTCTTCACTGTGCCTCTCTCCGACATGCACATCTGTCCTCATGAAAGAGTCCCCTCAACCATCTGAATCCCAGCTGTCTTTTGCGGCCCAGACGACATCACTCCCCCTCCACGGGGTCTGCCCCAGACACCACACCTTGGTACACAACGGGCCTCTTCTTCTGAACTCTATGTTACGCTCCAGACTCTGGACCTACTAACTTGGATACCTCGCCATTCACTGCCATCCACGCTGTTGAACCCCACAATTGCCCACAATGCCACAGCTCCCACCATACAGACGGAGAACAAGTACTTACTGACTACTTTTCGCCTTAAAGTGAAACAGGTATGGCGCCTGGGTGGCTCAGTTGGTTGTGGGACTGCCCTCAGCTCAGGTCATGGTCTTGAAGTCCCGGATCGAGCCCTGGACTTCATCCCGCATTGGTCTCCCCACTCACCAGGGAATCTGCTTCTTCCCCTGACCGTCCCCCTCTCGTGCTTTCTCTCTCTCTCTCTCAAATAAATAATATCTTTTTAAAAAGTTGGGTGCCTGGGTGGCTCAGTTGGTTAAGCAACCGCCTTCGGCTCAGGTCATGATCCCAGAGACCCGGGATCGAGTCCCACATCGGGCTCCCTGCTCGGCAGGAAGCCTGCTTCTCCCTCTCTCCCTCCCCCTGCTTGTGTTCCCCCTCTGGCTGTGTTTCTCTCTGTCAAATAAATAAAATCTTTTAAAAAAAAAGTTAAACAGGTATTTCTTCCACCAGAAATACCTGTCCTTCTGGCATGCTTTCCCTGGAAGGAAAGAGAAAAGGTCTTTTTTTTTTCTGATAAAACTTGATCAATCAGGACTCATCTATTTTTCCATCACTTGGTAAAATAGATGCTTCTTCAGTAGACTGTGACTGAGAGTCATGAAGAGTGCTGACGAAGCATTTATCTCACAAAAAGGAAGTGAAGGTATGGCCTGGGATCACCTGGGAGGGTTACAGTTACAGAGTCCCTAAGGTACAAGTGTCACACCCTGAAAACCCAATGAAATCAAGAGAGTTTGGGTAACATAAGAAATAAGAACTGTGGGGCGCCTGGGTGGCTCAGTCATTAAGCATCTACCTTCAGCCCACGTCATGATCCTGGGGTCCTGGGATCGAGTCCCGCATCAGGCTCCCTGCTCAGCAGGAAGCCTGTATCTCCCACTGCCTGCCTCTCTCAATCTCTCTCTCTGACAAATAAATAAATAAAATCTTTAAAAAAAGAAGTGAGCTGAGAACTAGAAAAGCAGAGAAGGTCTTCCATACGACAAGGGACCTAATTCACATACCATTAATTTTCTTTTCTTTTTTTTAATGGAACAGGTACTCTAGCTTGGCATAAAGAAACAGTAAATACTGTAGTGGGAGAGACTCATCTTTCTTTTTATCCTCGGTTTCATTCACTAAAGTGTCATTTCTATGAATGAAAGTCAACTCTTGGTAATCTATACGTAGACTATTAGATATATAAGCTATTTAAAATACATTTTTAAAAATTCATTCGGGGCCTCTGGATGGCTCAGTCGGTTAAACATCCGACTCCTGGTTTCAGCTCAGGTCAAGATCTTACAGTCACAGGATTAAGGCCCTCATGAAGGCTCTGCACTGAGCATGGAGACTGCTTGAGGTTCTCTCTCTCCCCTCCAGCTCCCAATCACTCTCTCTCCAAAAAATAAATAAATAAATAAATAAATAAGAGATCATCCAGTCCTTCTTCATTTAACAAGTATTTTCTGAAGACCTGGTATACCCCAGGCACTAAGAGAGAAATTTGTTGTAAGGTGAGAAATAAAAAGGATACTATGTAAAATCTGGAAAATAAAGGAGTCACCCATGGCCTCACCCAAACCACTGTTTTCCACCCTGTTGTCTTTCCTGGAAGGTATTTTTCCAACCCCCAATCGAGATTTTCCCCAATCCATAACACATTCCTTAACACCAGCGAGTCTTCCAAGAACGCGAAGCTGCTCAGTCATGCTATCATGGCATATACGCCCCAAGGACGTGGTTACATTTCTTTTGTTGTTAAAATACTGCATTCCCTCGCTCTGCGTACATTTCTCACAAATTATTGGTAAATAGCCCCAGTTTGCTGGAGATCTTGCCATGAAGAATAGACAAAGTATAAGATGGAATGTTCCTTAGTGTTCAGGCCGGCTTCACAGGCTGGGCTCTTCATAAAAGATGTGAAGAGCTTGACATCTTAAAGATGCCTCTTAGGGTGCCTGGGTGGCTCAGTGGGTTAAAGCCTCTGCCTTCGGCTCAGGTCATGACCTCAGGGTCCTGGGATCGAGGCCCGCATTGGGCTCTCTGCTCAGCAGGGAACCTGCTTCCTCCTCTCTCTCTGCCTACTTGTGATCTCTGTCAAATAAAAAAAAAAAAGATGCCTCTTAAAATAATGTCCACGCTTCCAAGGGTAGAGAAACCTGCCTGCTGTTCTCTAGAGCGAGACAAGCCCTTAATAACAGTGTCACTCACGTCTTTGCAAACTGCTGCCTTCCATTTTACCTTAATTTAATCCTTTCTTTTCCCTGCTGCAAATTTCAATCCCTCAGCTGATATGTCTGATCTCCGTAATAATATTTGAGTCCCCACGAAAGTATAAAGCTGGGATTTTACTCTATTTGTTTAAGTAGAACTTAATTATGAAGGTAAATCTTCTGCCAGAAGTCAAGTAAAAATGATGTGTGGTAGGGTCCAAGTCAGCCAGGGCACAACGACAAAGCCTGGAGCTCATCAGAGAGATGTCTGGTGTCCTAAGTCATGAGATGAGAGCAGAGGAAGTGGCAATGTCACTACTGAAATGCAGAGGTGGGACACCTTCTGGGCGGGACGGACCTATATCCCCTCTAAAAGGTTGGTACTAACCCCAAAGTCCTCACCAGTGGTAGGGCACACCTTCTGCTGTGCCACTAACGACTGATTCTTGGAGTAGGGGACAGCTGGCCAAGACTGTAGGGTTCTAGTAAAGGGCTATACTGTGCTCTGGGGTCCCCAAAAACAGCTTGGATTTGAATCAACATTAAAACTCAATTAGAGGCAATGAGATTTAAAACAAGGTAAGGGCGACTCAATTGATCCAATTTTCTAACAAAACACATCCCTTTTGGTATTATCAATATACATTCAACCTACTCTGGAAATGACAGATTTATTCCTTATTTTCCACGATGGCAGGGAAGGGGAGACTTTTTTGTTGGTCTTCACCAAAAATAGAAAACCATTTGTTGATTTGTTTAATTTAAGTAAAACAACAAGCATCTTGCTCCGGGGTGTATTTTTAAATCTCAAGCTATTGTAACTATAAAACAAATGTGTTGGTTTTAAAAGACACAAAAATTAAAAATAAAACAAATAAAAGACACAAAAATTAAACTACCTCACCCAGGTAATAAACGTGAGAAATCAAATATATTATTTTATCACCTTCTAGCTTATGCAGAGACTTAGAAAAGAGCAAAAAGCATTCTTGATTTTTTTCAATTCCAAGAGGAATCCATCCAAACTGTTTCTATTATTAGCAAACAAAATGGTACCTAAAGAAACAACTGTGGTTAACAACTGAATAATTCATAGTCTCTTTAGAATTCGGTTGCTTTGTCTTCTCTAGGTCCTCCTTAGAACTGGAGCCCCACACATCTCTAGTCTTGAGTTCTTATAAAGGAAATTATATACAAGGGTGCCTGAGTGGCTCAGTCGTTAAGCGTCTGCCTTCGGCTCAGGTCATGATCCCTGAGACCCGGGATCGAGTCCCGCATCAGGCTCCCTGCTCGGTGGGAAGTCTGCTTCTCTCTCTCTCACTCCCCCTGCTTGTGCTCCCTCTCTCACTGTGTTTCTCTCTGTCAAATAAATAAAGAAACCTTTAAAAAAAAGGAAACCATATACAAACTGTTTTCAGCAGTTAAAAATTGGCACTGCTAAGCATTAAGAACTACAAGACAACCAACTGAAGATCTTAACATGAACTTTTATAATTGGTTCATAAAACTTTTAAGATTATACATAAATTGACATAAATTATCATTAAAGGTTCCAGTCTCTGTTCCTTGGATATCACTGAACCACAATATCACTGATTTAGACTGTCTTTATGGAGCCCTCTAAATAAAATGTGTGAACAAATTAAAGAGGACATATAAATAACTGTAAACACTTTTCAGTACACTCTAAATTCAAATTATTTTCTATGGTGTGAGGCACTGAGAATTTCAAGTACAAGAAAAGAAAAGCACTTCAATTCGTGAGTGAAAGATGTTAATAATGTTGAAAGGCCTGATATGTGCTGGTCAACACGAGAACAGAGGCCACGATTCATCCAAAGTTCCCAGAAAACACTCAACTTGGTTTTGCCTTCAGAAGACGGGTGTCAAGTATTAGAAAATATGTGCATGTTTTACCTTCAATTTCACTTCTAAAAAGATGTTTTTTTCCCCACAAACAAGAAGTCTCTGTCCAATAAAGCATGGAACTATGGAACCAGACAGTCCTGTTTTAAGGTTCCTCCCTGTTTTAATTCTAAAAGTAACTGGTATAAAAGCTCAGAAACCTGGGAGAAGCCATCATCCCACCAAGGCCACAGTTTATCCCTGCCTGTATCCAAGTTTTTGGTTGGTTTATTTCAGCAGGCTCCACACCCAGGGCTTGAACCCACAACCCTGAGATCAAGGCCTGAGCTGAGATCAAGAGTCAGACGCTTAACCAACTGAGGCATCCCCCAAGTTGTTTCCAATGTTAGGATTTCAAAAGAAGGTCTCTCTCTAAAGCATGACTCACTTCTTAGAGTTTGCTTAATGTAACTAAAGACTTAAGTGAACTTTTTATTTTGATAACTCAGTGTTATCATCCGTGAACACTAGATTACTGGGATATATTAAAATTCCAGTTAGGAACTAGCTTTCATTGAATGTGCTCGGTGCCAGGCACTGTCAAGGGCTTTCTCTGCTTTGTCTCATTTACAGCTAAGGGGTAGTGTATACCCGATAACAACAGAGTAGCACAAGTTAGCACCCACCGAAGAAGTGGCCAACCCAGGTCAGTTCAAGTCTGAAGCTCAGGCTTCTCGAGAACACAGGTTTCCCTGACCAGGATTCAAACCCAGACCAAGGTGGGGAAAGTCACAAATTTGAGCCACTGGACCGCAAAGCATGCGCTGAGTTGCCTGACCGCACACCGAGAGGCCCCAGACGGTTATGTATTCGGGGGTCTGCTTTCCTGGCATGCTGCTGATTTCATTTCTTCCATGTTGTACATTTACCACTGCCAGAGCGTCTAGTCCCTAGCGGCCTCCCTTCTCCCTTTATCACGACCTTCCATCTCCTCGCTGTTCTCCAATTTACAAAGTGCTTCCACATATCTTATCTCATCTAATCTAATTTTCTGTTTCTAATCCTTTGGGGATGAACAACCAGATTACCCATAATTCCAATGTGCTTAGATAAGTAAAAGTCATTAGGCTGCAAGTGAGATCCTGAGGCAGTCTCCCAGGAATAAAGTGTAGACGCCTTAGTGCAAAGGGGGGGGGGCATCTCTTCTGCAGTCCAGGCCTTCCCTTGCCACTCACTCGTGCTGCTGGTCATTCAGTCAATCAACATTTACTGAGTACCTGCTCTGGGAACATGTTATATTGAGTGCTGGGAATATAAGAATGATCAAATTCAGCCTCTTGCCTTTGAGAAGTGCCAAGACCAGGAGAGAGAGAAACGTCTCCACAGATCCCTATGATGAGTGGCCCGCCAGCATTAAGACAGCCTGGCACAAAGGATTATGGGAATGAGGATGAAAGTTGCTCCATTCAGCAGAGAAGATTTTCTAGAAGATGCAAGACTCTGGAGGAAGCCTGGTATCTCTATCTTTATGCTTCAGCTAGTTGGCAGACACTGGAGGTTGCTAGATGGCCGAACTCTAGATAAACCATGGAAATGGTTCTCAAATTTGGCTGCACATTAGATTCGCTTGGGGACCTTTCGCGAAACAAACTAATTACAAGATTCAGATGGTTGAGGGGACTCTTATGTACAAATCCAGCATCAGAAGCCGGGCACGAGACACACATGGCGTCCCAAGGCTGGGAACAACCCAGATGTCCATCAGGAGGCGGATGGGTAAACAAAAGATGGTCCATCCACATGATGAGACACCACCAGCAATAAAAAGAACGAAGCGTTCAGACCCACAACATGGGTGACTCGTTCAAATGCTACCCTGAGCAAGAGAAACCTTATACAAATGTGTACCTACTATATGATTCCACTCATATGATATGCCAAAACAGAAAAAAAAATGAATTGTCTTAGGAGTTAGGGCAGTGGGGCCCACTGGGGAGGGGTGTGACTGGGAAGGGGCACAAGGGTGGTTTCTGAGGGCTGATAATGCGCTTAGAATTTGTGCAATTTCCTGAATTCACGTTATATTTCAATATGAAGTTTATTTAAACATTTATTTTTTAATTTATTTTTTATTTTTTTTAAGATTTTATTTATTTGACAGAGAGAAACACAGCCAGAAAGGGAACACAAGCAGGGGGAGTGAGCGAGGGAGAAGCAGGCTTCCCGCCGAGCAGGGAGCCCGATGTGGGACTCGATCCCGGGTCTCCGGGATCATGACCTGAGCCGAAGGCAGTCGCCCAACCAACTGAGCCACCCAGGCGCCCCTTATTTAAACATTTAAAAAAGAAGAAGAAGAAATACCATGGCACCTGGGTGGCTCAGTTGGATAAGTGTTTGACTCTTGATTCCGTTTTTTTGGTTTTTTTGTTTGTTTGTTTCTTTAAAGATTTTATTTATTTATTTGACAGACAGAGAGCACAGGTAGAGGAAGCTGTAGAGAGAGAGGGAGAAGCAGGCTCCCTGCTCAGCATGGGGCTCGACCTCAGGACCCTGGGATCACAACCGGAACCGAAGGCAGATGCTTAACCTGCTGAGCCACCCAGGAGCCCCTGTCTCTTGATTTTGGCTTAGGTCCTGATCTTGGGGTTGTGAGATTGAGGCCAGTGTCGGACTCCTGTGCTCGCTGGGGAGTCTGCTTCATATTCTCGCTCCCTCTCCCTCTGCCCTCCAATGCATGCTCTCTTTAAAATAAATAAATCTTTAAAAAAAAGATTCTCTTTCCCTCTCCTTCTTTCTACCCCTTTCCTCTCTAAAAGAAGGAAGGAAGGAAGGAAGGAAGGAAGGAAGGAAGGAAGGAAGGAAGGAAGGAAGGGGAAAAAGAAAAAAGAAAAAGAAAAAAATAAAGAAAGAGAGAGAGAGAGAGAGAGAGAGAAAAGAAAAAAGAAAAGAAATGCCCAGACCTGTGCCCCATTT
Organism: Spilogale gracilis; assembly: GCA_004023965.1. NCBI lineage: Eukaryota > Metazoa > Chordata > Mammalia > Carnivora > Mephitidae > Spilogale > Spilogale gracilis. Next base: position 138,803 of record PITA01000502.1, read on the forward strand.
ACAGACCAATTTAGCTCGGGGGGGGGGGGCACTCCACATTTGTATTTTGTAGAAACGCCCCAGATGGCTCTGAGGTACAGCCTATCTGAAAACCAAGGGGCTCCATGTTCCTGTATTTATCAATAGCTCCTTTGGGGGGACAGTCTGGCACATGGCAAAGGGAATGAGTTCTGGAGTCAGGCCCATCAGCAATGATGCTCTGATTTGCACTGACGGTGCGGGGCATTTGTCTGGATGATCCCCAAACCTCAGTTTCCTCCACTGTATAACAGGTACAACACCACCTCCCTCCCAGGATTGTTGGGAGGATAAAACAAGGTAATATACTTAAAGCACCTAGCACAGTACCTAGAATACAGTAGGTGCTTAAGAAGTGGTGGCGAAGTGGTAGGTACTCCACTCCTTTTCCTCCTTTGCATCTAAGTTCCTAAGTACAGTGATGAGCAGATCGCTGTAAACGCACAAAACCCACACTCTCCAATTTCTCCTCCTGAATGAGTTTCTTTGTAAAGACTAGAGTAATATTATACCTGGACTGATGATGTCAAACCTGCTATTCCTGAAGATGAATGGAGAGGACACAGACTGTCCCTAAATACAAACCACAGACCCTTTTTTGGAAGGCTTTTCTCCTGCTCTCATCCTTAAGAACAGCGCCAGCCCTGTGCGAGCAAAGACAAGGCCAAGATGTGAGTTGGCAAAAAGAACAGAAAAAACGAGTAGCTTGGAAGACATACCATCTGTAAAATGTGCCAAATGAAACGCTTTTGTATAAAACGTCATAGTTTAGTGAAAACAAACCAAACAAAACCCTGAGCAGAGAGCAGAAGATGCAGGTTGGAGTTTTGATGCTGCAACTAGTAAGCTTTATGACTTTGGTTAACTTTTTCAGTTTCCTACATGCTTTACAAGGGCACTGTGAGTTCCAGGTAAGGTACAGAGAAGGCATTTGAAAAAATTAAGCAGCAAAGAAATGCAAGACCACCATACAAGCTGCAAATTTACTTTGTTCCAAACTCCGATCGCTAACCACCAGCACCTCCAGGGAAGACTGAGAACTCTCTGATATTAACTGCTCGGAGCACACCCAGCCTGAAGCTTGCTTATGTAAGAAGGGACTGCAGCACTGCCTGGCATGTAGCGTAATACTTTGCTTAAGAGAAATCCTTGGAAATGCCTCAGCTGAAGTACAAGGGCAGGCCCAGGCCTTAACGTTTTGGAGAGAGGTGCTCTCAGTCACAGAACACCAGAACTGTGGCTGGAGCAAATGATGTCATCCAAGCTCCTCTTACCATGTCAATGTCAAAATTAAGATAGGAAGTTCAAGGACAAATTGTGGGCTTTCCAGGCAAACAGAAGTTAGAAAAGCAGTTTGGACCTTAGAATCTTGCTGTTAAAATTGTTAATACTTTACAGAGCATCAACTGAAATGTATTCTATTCTGTGATTTTTTTTCAGGGGGTTACGTGAAGCTTTTATTCACAAAACTGTAAGTAGTTACATAGGCAAATACATTCACTTATTCCATTTGTATTCCCACTACACATTAAGAAAAGAAAGAAATAATCATGTGAGTCACTCGTGCAGTCCCAAACAACAAACCAAAAATAAAAATAAGATTTTTGAAGAGACAGAGATAAAGTTAAGGGCTCTCCACTCTAGAGCTAAGATACGAAATAGCTCAAATACCTGTTGGGTTCCTAAATGACTGGAAAATGAAAACTCGAAATTAACTACAGGCACACTGGTACACCTTGCAGAGTATAGGTCCTTCCCCTATCCACAAACCATTCCTGCGACAGACCTGTGTACTCCACGCTGAAAATATCCCCAAACATGCGGATGCCGGGGACTGAGGGAGTGGGGGCGGGGGGAGTCATCAAATTAGTATCAAAAATAGTACTGTCGACTACTGCCCTGGTTCCGGGGGAAAGAAGGAATCCTGTCCGCTGCAACGCTGGCGGCCAGAGCCGGACAGCTCGCCCCTAAGTTTGGCGCGTCCTCGCTCCTCGCCCTCGGCCCCCACCCGCCCTCCCGCTCCGGGCCCCCGGGTTCCCAGGGCACTGCCAGGCCCTGGCAAGCACCAACCCCGTGGCTGGGGCTGCGAGCCACGGCAGTGGGGAGGAAGGGCGGCTCCTCTGCACCCCGGGTCCTTCGGCACCACCCCGGCCATCGCGTTCTCCCCTTCCCTTGACCCCCTTGCCCCCAGGCAGGTCACCTGGCTCAGCCGCTGCCCGCTGCTCCTCCCGCTGCTCCCTCGCTCTGGCCGCGCCGCCGCCACCGCCGCCGCCGCCTCCTGGAAGCGGCTCGCCCTTGCGAGTCACGGGGCCGGCGAGCGGGAGGGCGAGCCTGTGCCAAGGCTGCGGGAACCGTGCACCCGAGGCAGAGCTGGGACCCTGCCCTGAGCGCGGCCGCCACCCGAAGGAAACTGGAGAGCTGGGCTCGGCTCACCCAGGCGGGGAGGGGCGGCTGCAACTTTGCTCCTGAACGCGGACGAGGAGGGGGCGCCCGTCTCCAAACTCCGTGCCGCGCCCGCCACCTCTCCAGCCTAAGGATTTGCTTTATGCCTCTGTGGGTTTTGGGTTTTTTTTTTGTTTTTGTTTTTTGTTTTTTGGGTTTTTTTAGTCTAAAAGGGAAGCCAGATTCTTGCCCTCAAGTTCTTGCTTCCAGGGCGGTGCGGCTCGGCAGACGGACGAGCGCGGCGCCGAGTGGGCTGCGGGAGACGCGCCCGCTGGGTGCGCTGGCGGCGAGCCGGGCCAGGGCGCGCGGGGCGGCGGCGGCTGGCGGGAGTGGCGGCCCGGCGACCCCACAGGGCTGCGCGCGCTGGCCCCCTCCGGGCCGGGAGCCAGAGCCCGGCAGGGAGAGCGGCCTGGAGGGACCGGGCCAGCGGCGGGGAAGCGGTGACCCGGACCTGGATCGCCGAAGTAGGAACTGGAAGTGACAGCGGCAGGGCAGAGCAGCCACCGCTGCCGCCGCCGCCGCCGCCGCCTGGGTAGCCGTGGCAGCTGCAGAAGCCGCGGTGGAGCGGCGGCGGTGACAGTCACACTGCGCATGCTGCTGCCGCCGGCTCCAGCCCAGCCCGGGGCCGCTGGCGCCTGGCCTGCCGCGGGCCACTGCCCAAGCCTGGGCAGGGAATCCCCGCCTCGCGGACTAGCCCTTCCCGGCGGCCCGCTTCCTCCCGCTGCTCCCCGACGCCAGCTGGAACCCCCCAGACAGCGAGAAAGAAAGCGCTCTGCCCAGACAGCGCTCCGCACAGACAGCGAGAAAGAAAGCGCTCTCCGGCGGCCCTCCACAGCCGTCCCTTCCCCAACTATTCTGGATGCCCTTCCTGGGCTCTCTGATAACAGGACCCAAGTCAGAGGGGCCTGTTACGAGCATAAGAAGGTTCATGATAGATGGGGAATATTTACCGCCTTACTTGAAGTCCAGTTTTTACAGAAATACGACACAGTCGGTAAAAGATTAGGATGGCCAGAGCCCTGGGTGTCAGTCCACGGAACTCAGGGAAATTCCATTAGGAGTGTCAGATTTGCTCAACAGAAAGAAAGGAAAAAAAAAAAAAACTTAACCGATATCCTCTTTACTCTTCCCACTAGCACAAAATGAGCAGCTAAATATACAAAGCTCTGCCCAGCAGAAACTTCTGGCATTGAGTCACTTAAAAACAGAGTGTCCAACAGTTAGACATTACCAATCCCTACTGTAGTCTCCTCTTTCACTGATGAATCAACAGGCCCAGGGAAGAGGAGGAGGAGGTCTCTGACCTCACACAGGTGGCAGACCTGGTCTTGAAGAAGGGTCTGGTTACATCACAGCTACCGTTAGTTACCTGACCTCATGCCTCACTCCTCCAAGATGGATCTGCTCTCCTAGAGCTGGAGCTCTCTTATGGGAGATTGAGCCTTGATTCTTGGTCATGAGTAGATCTGCCTTCCTTCCAGAACTGCCTTCATACAGAGCAGCCCCTGGGAAATGGCAAATCGTCCATCCCACAGGCCCCACTTTGGGGATGGCACCCATGCTGTTCCAGTGACAAGGCAGATGGAGTGACTCAGGGAGACAGGAGGCAGTGAGGGGGTGGGGGCAAAGAAAAGCCATACTGATACCAGCTGGTACTGGAAAGAGAAGGAGAGAGAAAAGAAGGAAGGGAGAAAGAGAGAGAAGCACTAACTGAGCCTCATATATATTCAATGAGCAAAACATCTTTTTATAAAAGTAGGCTTGGCCCAGGAGCAGAAGAGGATAGTAGGGTATCCCCAGCAGTGGGTTGGTAGTGAAGGTGGCAGGGGACGATGCAGGAGGCCCAGCTGGAGATGCGGCCAGGAGCTGAGCATGGCGCTGTAGGCAGAAGAGCATGGTCCAAGAGGTATCACCCAGGCCGCTCTCAACTGATCAGAAGAACTGTATCTGTCCCTCCTCCTCCCAAGTTCAAAGGCAGAACGAAAATAAAACTACCACTGCTAGAATAGTGTTGTCAGAGAACTTCCTGGTCACATTAGTAATACTCTACCTACACATGAAAGTTTTTTACATATGTTTTAGAAGATTTTCTCTTGAGGCCTGAGTGTCCTCCCTATTTTCTCCATTCTATAAACAAGTAAAAAAGACCGAGCTTGTTCACAGAAAAGGAAATACAAATGGACTATAAAGCGGTCAGAAGATACCCAAATTCACTAGAATCATGAACCTCAAATTACAGCGGTAAACGAAATACCATTTTCATGCAACATTTTAGCAAACATGAAAGATATATAATATCCAGTCCTGCCAGGGACATGAGGAAGAAGGCACTTCCTACTCTACTCGTGGGAGTGGAGCTTCATTTTAGCATTTTTGTAGGGGATTTGAGAATATCTATCAAATTTTGACACAGTAATTCCATTTCTGTGAAGAAAAATGCTTCAAGAAGAATCACAGATGTACACAAATCCGTCTCTATGTGCACATACAACCCCATGACCTGCTGGGATTTATCCCAGCAATGCAAGATTGATCTAACATATGAAAATTAATCAAAGTACTATAACATATCAAGATAATAAAGGATAAAAAAAAGAAAAAAGATAATAAAGGATGAAAACCAATGGTCATTTTAACAGATACAGACAAAGCACCTGACCAAATCAGCAAACTTCATGACAAGAAAAGAACTCAAAAAACTAGAATAGAAGGGAATCCTTCAGGGGCACCAGGGTGGTTCAGAGGGTTAAGCATCTGCCTTCAGCTCAGGTTATGATCTCAGGGTCCTGAGATCAAGTCCCACATGGGGGTTCCTGATCAGCAGGGAGCCTGCTTCTCATTCTTTCTCTGCCTGCCTCTCTGCCTATTTGTGATCTCTCTTTCTGTCAAATAAATAAATAAAATGTTTTTAAAAAGGGGGGATCCTTCAATCTGATAAAGGACATCTATGAAAAACCCGTAGCTAACACCCGACTTAATCGTGAAAGACTGCGTTTTCCTCTAAGATTAAGAACAATAGTAGGATGTCTACTTTAATCGCTTCTATTGAACATTGAACTGAAGGTTCTAACCAGGCAAATTAGGCAAGAAAATGAATAAAAGGCATCTAGATTGGAAAGGAAGAAGGAAAACTATCTCTATGCACAGATGACATGATCTTGTACAAGAAATCCATAAGGAATCCAAACAAACATTAGAACTAATGAATAAGTTCAGCAAAGTTGAAGGATATAAGATCAATATGCAAACATACACTTGCAATAAACAATTCAAATATGAAATTACATTTACAATAGCATCAAAAAGAATACAATTCTTTGGAATAGACCGAACCAGGGAGGTATAAGACGTACACACTAGAAACTAAAAATACTGTTGAATCAAATTTTAAAAGAGACAAATAAGCAGAAAGACATCCTGTGTTCATGGATCAGAAGACTTAATATTGTTAGGATGGCAGTACTTCCCAAAGGTATCTACAGATTGAACACAATCCCTACCGAAATGCCAACTGGGTTTTGCGGGGGGGCTTGTTTTGTTTTGTTTTTGTGGAAATGGACAGGTTGATCCTAAAATCCATATGGGCACACAAGGGATCCAAAATAGCCAAAATGATTTTGAAAATGAAGAACAAATTTGGAAGACTCATGCTTTCTGATTTGAAAACTTATTACACAGCTACATTCACTGACTGAGTGGGGGAAAGAAAGTCTTTTCAAAAACAGTATTTAAGAGAATGAATTTGGAAGGTGCCTGGGTGGCTCAGTTGGTTAAACATCTGACTTTGGCTCCGATTGTGATCTCAGGGTCCTGGGATTGAGCCCCACATTGAGCTCTGCACTCAGTGGGGAGTGTGCTTGTCCCTCTGCCCCTCCTCCTGCTTGTGCTCTCTCTTTCAAATGAATAAATAAAATCTCTAAAAAAAAAGAGAGAGAGACTGAATTTGGACCCCTACCTCATACCACATACAAAAATTAACTCAGGGGCGTCTGGGTGGCTCAGTTGGTTAAGCGACTGCCTTCGGCTCAGGTCATGATCCCGGAGTCCCAGGATCGAGCCCCACATCAGGCTCCCTGCTCGGCAAGAAGCCTGCTTCTCCCTCTCTCACTCCCCCTGCTTGTGTTCCCTCTCTGGCTGTGTTTCTCTCTGTCAAATAAATAAAATCTTTTAAAAAAATTAACTCAAAATGATTCAAAGACCTAAATGTAAGAGCTAAGGCTGTAACACTCTTACAAGAAAACTAAATATGAATCTTCATGACCTGGCATTAAACAATGTTTTTTTTTAATACATGATATCCAAAACACAAGCAACAACAACAACAACAAATCAATGTGACTACACCAAATTTAAAAAATTGTGCTTCAAAAGATACTACAAAGCTGGGGAGGTGCTTTAGAGAGTGCTTTGTTTCTTAGGTGTCCCAGCAGACCTCCCTCCCCTTCTTAGATGTCCCAGCAGACCTCCTAGTTACTAGCTGTGTGATCTTTTAGAGGTCCCAGGACACTACAGCCGTCTGAGAACACCAAGACAGAGGTCCCATGGAGAGGCCCACTGGCCACCCAGAGGTTCAGAAGGCAGAAGCTCTTTAATGGGGCTGCCGTGCCCCACAGCCAGTACTTGAGTTGTCGCTGTGCTGCCCCATCTCCGGTTTCATTTTTCTACATTTCCCAACTGACCCTTTCAAGTCAGAACTCCTTCTTTAGATATATAATAATGTGTTCCGGGGGCACCTAGGAGGCTCAGTCAGTTAAGCCTCTAACTCTTGATTTTGGCTCAGGTCATGATCTCGGCGTCTTGAGATCAAGCCCCACATGGGGCTCCGTGCTCAGCAGGGAGTTCTGCTTGAGATTCTCTCTCTCCCTCTCCCTCTGCCCCTCCCCTCACTTTCACTCTGTCTCATGCTCTCTCTCTCTCTCTCTCTCAAATAAGTAAATAAAATCTTTAAAAAGTCAAACTCGAGGGCGCCTGCGTGGCTCAGTGGGTTAAAGCCTCTGCCTTCGGCTCAGGTCATGATCTCAGGGTCCTGGGATGGAGGCCCGCATCAGGCTCTCTGCTTGGCAGGGAGCCTGTTTCCTCTGCTCTCTCTGCCTGCCTCTCTACCTACTTGTGATCTCTCCCTCTGTCAAATAAACAAATAAATAATCTTTTTAAAAAAAGTCAAACTCGAAAAAAAGGGTAAAATGATGGCTGCCACGGGATAAGGACATGAGGAGATAAAAATTGACACTGTTTAAGGGCACAAATTTACAATGAGGACTAAATAAGCCACAGTGATCTAAGGCCTGGCATAATATTGAATATAGACAACAATATTGTACTAGTATTAGGTGATGTGATAAATATCTCTACGATGGCAATCATATTACAATGTATAGAGAGAGCCAAGTAACATGTTGCTTGCTAAACTTACATGTCATATGTCAAATTGTCAATTAAAAATTAATTTAAGGGGCACCTGGTGGCTCAGTCGTTGGGTGCCTGCCCCTCAGCTCAGGTCATGATTGCAGAGCCTGTGATCGAGCCCCGCATGGGTCTCCTTGCTCTGCAGGAAGCCTGCTTCTCCCTCTCTTCCTTCCCCTGCTTGTGTTCCCTCTCTGGCTATGTTTCTCTCTGTCAAATAAATAAATAAAATCTTTAAAACAAAATTAATTTAAAAACCTTTGTAAAGACTTGTGTCTCGGTCTGTCTCCTAGCCACCTGGGAGCTTGAGACTGGATGGGGCGTATTCCTGGCTGCGGGGTGCCTCCAGCTCAGTCTTCAGTCTCAAGCCTTAGGTGTATGATCCCATTTGATCTTTAAGACGACCCCATGCGGTAGATGTTATTAATGTCTACGTTATACAGATGAGGAAACTGAAACAGAGAGAAGCCAAGTAACCTTTGCCCCCCCCCCCCGAGTCCACGGTCAGTAACTGACCAAGCCAAGAGTCTAACCCAAGTCTCTCAAAGTAGATAAAGGTATGTGCTTAGCCCGGGTGCCAGATACCGCCTTCTTCCAATACCCCGAGCATGTTCAGGGCAGCCTCAATGATCAAAGAGAGACAAAAATATGCCCAGCGCCCTTCATTGAAGACATGAAAATTAGCATACACTTTTCAGAAAAATCTGTATCCAAAGTGGGTAAAAGTAGTTTAACCACTGGTACTTAAAGGAGTAAGCACTGGCTATCAGAAAATCCGCTTTCGGAAAGCAACTCATTCTCCCACAGTGCTAGACCCAGGAGGTGTTTCTGGATCACCTGGGATTCTTAGAACTCCAAAGAAGCTCAGGATATCTTCTGGCAGCTTCAAGGCACAGAAATCATGGGCAACTTCACCATGTTTTTATTTGTCAAATAAAAAAAGATAATACCACTAGTATACATTACTCTAGAAGATGTATAGAGAAGTCTCGGGCTACACCTACCTCAAAAGCCACACACACACACACACACACACACACACACAGACACACACAGCTAACAGTGGGCAACAGGGACACCTGGAATAACATACTCTGAGACAACTATAGCCTGATGCTATAGCTAACTTCAGGAAAAATTCTGAAGCAAGCCAAGTTGATCTAGGGCAAAGCAACTTGTAGAACTACTTACTACTACTAATAGCTAACCCTTGGAGAAATACTCTGTTCCAGGCACTCTTCTGGGGACATGAATTCATCGACATCTTATACTGATCCTATGAGATAGGTGCTGTTGTTATTCCGATTTTATAAGTGGGGAGACTGAGGCACAGTCAAGGAACGTGTCCAAGGTCACAAAGCTACTACTGAGAGAGAATTGAGATTTTGAACCCAAGCAATCTAGCATCAGAGTCCATGATCTACCTACTACTAATACTTCTCCACAAATAATACTGCTAAAACATGTCTATACTTCTTATGTCCCTGGTTCTCTGCTGAGCACTCTATGTACATTATCATCTCACAGATCTTTTTCAGGTCCAAGCTCTTAGCTCTAAATTATTATGGAGTATCTCATTTGATTCTTAAAACAACCCCACGAGGTAGCAATTATTGCGTCCATCTTACAGATCAAAACACTGAGGCAAATGAACCCCTGAAGAAAACAAAAACACGAATTTAAAAAGATATGCATCCACACATTTATTAAAGCATTATCTGCAATGGCTGAGACATGGACACAGACATGTAGAATATGCACTAAAAAAGAAGAATGTAATCTTGCCATTTGTGACATGGACAGACCCAGAGGGTACTATGCGCAGTGAAATAAGTCAGACAAAGAAAGACCGTTATCATATGATTTCACTCATACATGGAATCTAAAAACCAAAACCGAACCAAGCAGAAACCGACTCATAAATACAGAGAACAAGCTGGTGGTTGCCAGAGGGGAGGGGATGAGGGGAAGGATAGAAGAAGTGAAGGGGACGAAGAGGCACAAACTTCCAGTTATAAAATAAGTAAGGCACGGGGATGACAAGTACACCGTAGGGAACATAGTAACTTGTAGGGGCACCTGAGTGGCTCACTCGGTTAGGCGGCCAACTCTTGATTTTGGCACAGGTCATGATCTCAGGGTCCCAGCATCAAGCCCCATGTCAAGCCCATTGTCAAGCCCCCCCACCCCACACCCCCACCCCCACCCCCGTCGCCGCATCAGGCTCCACGCTCAGCAGGGAGTCTACTTCAGGATCCTCTCTCTCCCTCTGTCCCTCCCCTGCCCCAAATACACAAATCTTTAAAAAAGTAATATTGTGTGATGACAATTGGTGGCTACATGTACTGCACGGGCATAGTGTAATGTCTAGAACTGTCAAATCACTATGTTGTCCATCTGAAACTAACACAATATTTTATGTCAACTGTACTTCAATTTAAAAAACCTACCACCTTTGTACTGAGGGCACCTATTGCATGGAGCACTGGGTGTGGGGAATGGGCAATGAATCTTGGAATACTGAAAAAATAAAAATATTTTTAAAAATTAAATGAAAACCTACCACCTTTAAAAAATTTTTTAAAAACCTACCATCTTTCTTAAATGAATGTATAACACTTCAGCATCATTTGAATGGACTATAATTTATTTGACTATTCCCCTATTGCTAGATACTGATGTTGTTTCCATGGTTTTTGTTTCTGCAAATGAAGATTTCACACACACACACACACACACACACACACACACTGAGGAACAGAGAAGTTAAGTAATTTGACACTCAGATAAAAGTATCATCTCCTTTCCAGCAATAACCCCATATGTACTCTAAGGATCCATATAATATAAAACAAGGCAATGTAATTTAATATACAATTTCTATCACAGGGCCAGGCTCCCTGGGCTTTTCAAGGCCTCTCTTCTCAAGGGTTAAAGGGGAAGAGGGACAATACACTTTCCTCTCTTCCCAGCTCAGGGGGATTACAGTGACACCCCCCCCCCCAGAGCAGGGGAGCTCCGCACACAACCTCTGTCACCGGAAGCATGCTTTTAGGGCTCAGATGCTGTAGATATCCTATTCTGAGGGTTTTTTTTTTAAGATTTTATTTATTTATTTGACAGAGAGAGAGAGATCACAAGTAGGCAGAGAGGTAGGCAGAGAGAGAGGAGGAAGCAGGCTTCCTGCCGAGCAGAGAGCCCCATGCGGGCCTCGATCCCAGGACCCTGAGATCATGACCTGAGCCGAAGGCAGAGGCTTTAACCCACTGAGCCACCCAGGCGCTCTATTCTGAGTTTTCATTTGGTTTGGCTTGGTTTGGGCACTGGTTTCTGGAAAAGCCGAACCAGCAAGCCACCCCTGGAGACCCGCAGTCTTATCCATGGTTTCCATAAAATGCTACCCCCGTTTAATGGTCAAAATAAACCAAGGCTTACCTCCACCTGAAGGGTCACACAACTTTTCAGGAAGTCACCGATGTTGTTAAGGCATTCAGCTTCAGTTTGGGGCTCCAGACAGTACTAGAGAAACATAGTCAGATGTCACTCGAACACTGTCATCCTATGCCAAGCACATCACAGTCCACGTGTTCTGATAACTAGACAGGGAGGCTTTTTGGGGCAGGGGGCCACATTCCTGTCAATCCAGGAAGAGAAATAACCGCTGGAGGAAGTGATGTAACAGTCTCAACGGTCGGTCTGTTTCAAATGTTTACCAAACTTTCAGTCCAAAGTGCGGGGGCAGCGAATTGGATCCAGACTGGTTTTTGAGGCTGGTTCTTGCTTCTAATCTATTACCTTGCTCCCTCCTCCCCACGATAATCTATTGAAATCCTGTTCCCTGTTCACTGATTGTTACATTTGGTTATATGCTGCACTACCACTTCAGCACTATTTTTTTCAAGTTTAAGGAAATTTAGAAGGAAATCAATTTGCTCAATAAAAGTACAAACTGGTTCAAGGCGGCAAAAGAACTCACATTATGCTCCTACTCATGTCCTCTGTTAACCTTAAGAAAACAGCCGTGGGATTCAATCTTTAAACTTACTTAAAGTGCCTACTTTAGAAATTACCCATCCTTGTGAACATGGCTTTCCAACATTCAAACTTTGGGCTTTTTAAAAGAGACTAAGGTTAGTTTCACTTTGAACACATGCTGCAGTCAAGAATACATCTGGTTTCTCCTGCTTGCCTCTGTTTCAAAGGATATTCTTCTTCGAGAAGAAAATCGGCACTGATTCTAGCCAAACTGTCAATAGACACCATCAGCATGTCATAAATCATCCTATTATTACACAGACTCATATATACCCCAAGTTCAAAATATGCCCTCGGTACACATCTCTACGACAGAGCAAATGATAGGGGAATTTTCTCCTCGTCCCCTGACACCAGTAGCATATTATGGCTTTACTATATTTGGGGGTCAACTGCTAGAGGATAATCTTTCATTTTCTGTGTTTCTCGAACTATAAAAACAAGAGAGAATGCTACACTCTTAAGAAGAGACGCAAGTGGGAGAACATCTCTGGTGGTAAGCAATCGTAAAGAGAATGCCCATTTTTCCCTTACCTTTTCTAGAGAGCCAGGCCTAAGTCTGTTGATCAGTTTACACAGCACCACCCCATTCTTCAACGAGGACTTCAAGAACTCCTCCGGATCACAGATGGTCTTTTTGGGGGAATCTAAAACTCCCAAGGAGATAAGCCATGTCACGATTCGCTCTTCGGGATTCATCGCTGAGGACGGTATGCTCTGCACGGCTCTCTGGGGCAGCTGCAAGGACTAAGCCACATCCGTAATTGCATCTGCCACTGCCTTCCGTTTTTATAAGTTCTCTTCTGGGGCTTGCAGAGCAAAGCGTTTTGACAACTTTTCTTAGATAACAGTAGAACCCACTCAAATTATGGGATCTTAAAGCCACAGAGATCACACTTAAAAGATGCAGAAATAGAAGGAAGAAAAATCCTTGGATAACACTGCGTTTCTTTTCCCAAACCTGCAAAAACAAATTCGTTAGGGTTAAAGAAAAAAAAAAGAAGAAACACACACAACACCCCCCCCCAAAAAAAAAAACCCAACAGCGCAAGAAGCTGTAAAGGAAGGAAGCGAGGAGGATGCTGGGGAGAGAGGAGAGAAGGAAGCAAGTGCTCTTGGAAAACAGAGGGGACCCTGGAAATGAGACACTCCCGGGCCAGTCTGGGAAAACACTGTCAATAAATAGTCTAGCCCCAGTGAAAATCTGGCTTCTGTCAGGAGGAAGATGCCAACTGGCTCTTAGGTCAGACAGATCTGAGCCTCGTGGGGAAGGTAGGCTGAGAAAATTGTTCCAAGAAATGGTCAGATGTCCTCATCCTGTCTCAGGGAGATGGTGTATCAGGATCGTTCCTTGTAGAACACCTTGAATGGCATGGTGATAACGTGCCGAGCGAGTGAAGACCATGCCTGCCGTGAGCCATCACTGCGCAGAAGCAGAAGCTAGAAGAATGGAGTTTAACTTCGCAGCCAAAAAGCTATGTTTAGGGAAATCGGCTAAGGATAACATCTGACATCCTGTTTACTTGCATTCTTTAGCAATTCTTTTTCTGGACCTGGTTCTACTACACAATCCAGCTGCAGGACCCCTAGCAAAGGTGCAGACACGGTCCATGAGCGGGTACAAACACTTGAAAACAGAACTTTTGAGAACAAAAGAGTGCTTGTCCTCTGTTTATACTACAGTCTGGAAAGTTGATGCTTCCCCCCCACACACAAGAAACACTTTGCATTAAAAATGCCGCTCTGAAAAAAAACAAACCTGGTCTATAACAAGAGATCTTGTTATTCTCAAACATTTTCACAACCAGTTGAAAGACTCATACTACTGCGAAAGGTATATGAGAAGACCACTGTGGACAGCATCGCCTTAAACCGGCAAATGCGTGGTGCTCCCCATCAGTCACTGTCCCTCCTCACGCAGGGGATCCTGCTAAGCTTTCAAATTCTTCTCAACACAGCTTTAGACGTCTACTACCAAATAATCAGCTTAGATAATCCTGCTAAATGTTTTCAAAGCTTCCTCTTCTTGCCCTGTTCCTAACACTTATCACACTTCTCTATTATTACTTGTTGGTATGTCTCCCCCACCAGAATGTAACCTCCCTAGAGCAGAGAGAGACAGCTTGTCCACCTGGTTTAACACTTTTCCCGGCAGCTCCAGGTACACAGTAGGCGTTTAAAAATGCTGAATGAGGGACATCTGGGTGGCTCAATCGGTTGAGTGCCTGCCTTTGGCTCAGGTCTCGTTCCCTGGGGTCCTGGGAACGGAGCCCAGGGTTGGGCTCTCTGCTCAGTGAGGAGTCTGCTTCTCCCTCTCCCCATCACCTCCTCTCCCCTCATCCTCCTGCCCCCTGTCCCTGTTCATGCTCTCTCTCTTCCTCTCTCTCTCAAATTAATAAATGAAATCTTTCTTAAAAATGCTGAACGAGGGGCACCTGGGTGGCTCAGTTGGTTAAGCAACTGCCTTCGGCTCAGGTCGTGATCCCAGAGTCCTGGGATCCAGTCCCACATCTGGTTGCCAGCTCTGCAGGGAGTTTGCTTCTCCCTCTGAACTTCTCCCCTCTCATGCTTCCTCTCACTCACTCTCTCTTTCTGTCAAATAAATACTAAAAAATCTTTTTTAAAAAATGCTGAATGGGTGCCTGGGTGGCTCAGTGGGTTAAAGCCTCTGCCTTCGGCTCAGGTCATGATCTCAAGGTGCTAAGATTGAGGCCCGCAGCGGGCTCTCTGCTCAGCAGGGAGCCTGCTTCCTCCTCTCTCTCTGCCTGCCTCTCTGCCTACTTGTGATCTCTCTGTCAAATAAATAAATAAAATCTTATAAAAAATGCTGAATGAATGCATGAATGAACTCATGCCTTAAAACAAAACTTCTTTCCTTGCTAATGATTTTTACTTTTATTGAAATATAATTGACATATATTGCACATATTTAAGATCTCTGATTTAATGAATTTTGGCATATGTATACACCTGTGATCAATCACACACACACACACACACACACACACACACACACACAATCCAGATAAAACTTTGCATCATCCCCCAAAATGTCCCTGTGCCCTTTCAAACCCTTTTTCCCTCCCTTCTCTTCCAATCTGCTTTCAGTCCCTGCAGATTAGTTTGCACTTTCTAGAATCATATATAAATGAAAGCATACACTATGGTACTTCCCTTTCCCTGGTTTCTTTTGCTCAGCATCATCATTCTGAAATTCATTCACATTGTTCGGTCTATCAATAGTTCTCTAACAAAGATGTGACCTCCAAATGTTTGGTTTGATGTAATTACACTTAGAAGCAAAATAAGTATAGTCAATCAAAAGTTTTAATTGACTTTTAACCATAGCCAAAGCTATGTCATACATAGAAAGAAATATAAAATCCATTCATTGGCAAATGAAATTCCCAAGTCAGACCTACTTGAATACATTTTTCCATGTCATTTGGATAATTTTTCACAACTGCTCATCAAAACTGTACTCTAGAGACAAACAAATCTGACAGTATTATTGAGGTATCACTTATATTTTCTGATCAAGAATAAAGCCTAAGTAATTTCAGGAACCCAGCCTAGCCTGAACAGGCTTGAGCCCACCTCCTCAAGGCAGTTCTATTAGTACAAAGACTGGAAGCTAGGGTCAGTATGGAGAGCAAGGGGTGTCGGAGAGCAAGGAATCCCAGGGCCATAGCAAGCATGTGGCTGAATGACTAGCCATGGAACCGAGGCTGGTTGGGGAAGCAAATGACAACACAGAGGAGCTGATGAACTGGGGACATAGGGTGGACCGCTGGAAGCCTACAGGTCACAGCGATACAAAGAGCAACAGGTTTTGCAGAACAGCACGAGTTAAAAGAGAAACGCTTTCTTTTTACTTTACTAAGCCAAGCCTTAGTAGTGTGCACCCTGGGCCGCTGAGCCAGCCTCCTCGCTCACTGGCTTTCCCACCTGCATCCTCTCATCCTAATGGACTCTCTGGTAGAGCACAGTCTGGTCAATTTTCCAGAAACAGCTCTTTGAGAGTGTAATACTCCTGCTCAAAAACCCTCAAAGGCTCTCTCTATCGCCTAAAGCCGTGATTTCCAAACAACAACGCACAAAAATAATCACCTCTTGGGAGGGAAGGTGGAGAAAAGAATGAAGAGTTGGGAGCCCTGGTCCCGAGCACCCTACTTCAGAGGATCTGCAATGGGGCAAAGGAACCTGTATTATTAAATATCCACACTTGGTTCTGAGGCAGGTAGACCAAGGTCACACTTGGAGAAACAAGCTGATTTATAATTTTCCACTCCACCCCAGTTTCTTTTTTCTTTTCTTTTCTTTATTTTTTTTTTTTTGAGATTTTCTTTATTTGAGTGAGCGAGCAAGCACGAGCAGGGTGAGGGGCAGAGGGAGAAGCAGGTTCCCCAGTGAGCAGGCAGCAAGATGTGGGGCTCGATCCCAGGACTCTGGGATCTTGACCTGAGCCAAAGCCTTAACTGAGCCACCCAGGCACCACAATTTCTACCAACATCTGGGTCATGACGGCTCAGTTCCTTGACTTCCCTATTTGTGACTGATGGATTACTTCCAGCCCCTCTTTATGCCTCCTTTGTGAAAACAGACCTGGGTCTTTAAATCATTTTTACTGTGCTGGCCATCACGATAGGAAGTTTTATCGGTAGCTGTTGCTAGAGACATTGCTGGAAGAAGGGGGTTTGCTTCCTGTTTCCTGTGTGCTCCCTCCACAGGCTCCTGCTGAGCTCCCTGGCCTCCTCCAGTGCTCAGTGGGCAGCAGCTTCCCCTGCTGCCGCCTTTGGGGGGCCATTCTTTAGCGAAGTATCTCTGGTGAGACACCTCCCCTGCGCATGGGAAACAGTCACCCTCCCACGGCACATTTTCAGCGAGTTCTAGAGGGCAGATGTCCAGCAAGTTCCACTGACTCAGCCCCATGGCAACTTCTATAATTAGGCGTGGATCTCGGCCGCAGGTGGAGAGGGGAGGTTCTCACAGCTCTAGGGGGGTGACTAGTATGTAGTATTTCACACGGTATCTGCTATCCCTATACTCCTTTGAGTTCTCTTTACTTCTCACCAGTCAATCCCTCCTTACATCAGTCCCCTGTTACTGTTGATAATTATACTAAACTTTTCCTGTTCAAATCCCTTTGTGGTTTCTCTGTCCCCACTGGACCCAGACTGACACGCACGCCTCGTTATATTCAGTGAGCACTCCTGTGCTTCAACCAATCACTCGCAAAGTCACAACTTGTACTTTTTGTCATCACACACATCTCTCTGCTTCCTAAATCATGAATTCAAACGTTACATTTTCTAACCACAACCTTCCATCTTTTCAGCTGGCTTGCTCTGTTTCTCTCATGACAGCTAGCCCTTGACCTTATAGGGATCTTCAAAGCATTGTTTTAGAGATTTTATTTATTCATTTGAAAGAGAGAGCACAAGCAGGAGGAGGGGCAGAGGGACAAGCACACTCCCCTTTTTAATTTTTTTTTTATTTTCATGGGTGTAAAATTTATTTTTCTATGATGACTAAGAAGGTTAAAGCATTTTTTTTAAAGATTTTATTTATTTGACAGAGAGAAACACAGCCAGAGAGGGAACACAAGCAGGGGGAGTGAGAGAGGGAGAAGCAGGCTTCCCGCCGAGCAGGGAGCCCGATGTGGGACTCGATCCCGGGTCTCCGGGACCATGACCTGAGCCGAAGGCAGTCGCTTAACCAACTGAGCCACCCAGGCGCCCCAGGCATTTTTTAAGAATTCTTTTTTAGAGAGGGAAAGGGAGAGGACAGGGGGAGGGGCAAAGGGAAAGGGAGAATCTTAAGCAGGCTCCACGCCCAGCACAGAACCCAACCGGGGCTCAATCACACAACCCTGAGATCATGACCTGAGCGGAAATCAAGAGTCTGATGCTTAACCGACTGAGCCACCCGGGTGCCCCTAAAGCATTTTTTTCATATGTCGATTGGCCACACATATTTCCACTGTCTACTTTTCTACTGGTTGTCTGTCTTTTTGTTACTGATCTGTACAAGTTTTTAATACATTAGGGATACTAAACAATGTGTTTGTGAATATCCTCTTTTACTCTTGTTTTTCATCATGGTGTAAAACATGGTATACTTTAGGAAATAGAAAGTCTTGATTTTCAAAAATAAGATACTTCACTTCACTCTCGTGTGAAAGAAATCCAGAATTTGGCAGTCCAAGGCTAGCATGCAGCTTCATAGTCATTAGAAACCTAAGAACTCTACTCTCCTGCTACGTAACCATCTTTAGCTTCCCACCTTATAGTTCACAATGACTGTTTATGTGAACTTGGACTTAGACTAGGCAATAATGGTTTCTTAGATATCAGACCGAGGCAAAAGCAACAACAACAACAAAAGAACAGATAAATTGGTTGATCTTCATCAAAACTAAAAATTTTGCACTTCAAAGAACACCATCAAGACAGTGAAAAGACACAACTCCAGAATGACAGAAAGTATTTGCAAGACATATATCTAATTAGGGACTTGTATGCAGAATATATAAAGAACTCTTGTAACTCAATAATAAAAGGACAAATAACTAAAAATGGGCAAATTATCTTTTTTTTAAAGATTTTATTTATTTATTTGACAGAGAGAAACACAGCCAGAGAGGGAACACAAGCAGCAGGAGTGAGAGAGGGAGAAGCAGGCTTCCCGCCGAGCAGGGAGCCCGATGTGAGACTCGATCCCAGGTCTCCGGGATCATGACCTGAGCTGAAGGCAGTCGCTTAACCAACTGAGCCACCCAGGCGCCCCTGGGAAAATTATCTTAATAGACATTTCTCAAAAAAAAAGATATATAAATAGCTAATAAACTCAGGAAAAGATCCTCAGCATCATTAGCGGTCAGGGAAATGCAAATCAAAACCACAGTGAGATTCCACTTTACACCCATTAGGATGGCCATAATCAAAAAGACAGATATTCAGGTGCCTGGCTGGCTCAGTCAGAAGAGCATGTGATGCTTTTTTGTTGTTAAGATTTTATTTATTTATTTATTTGTTTGTTTATTTATTTATTTATTTATTTTAGAGAGAGAGAGAGAGCACAGCGTGGTTGAAGCAGAGGGGAAGAGAGAGAGAATCTGAAGCCAGATTCCATGCTGAGCACGGAGCCCCACAGGGAGCTCAATCTCACTGCAACATCGTGACCTGCGCTGAAACCAAGAGTCGAATCCCTAACCAACTAAGCCACCTAGGTGCCCCCAGAACATGTGATTCTTGATCTCAGGATCATAAGTTCAAGTCCTATGTTGGGTGTAGAGATTACTAAAAAAAAAAAAAACAAAAACAAAAAAACTTTTAAGCAAGAAAAAAAAAAACAAAAAGATAGTAACTAGTGTTGGTAAGGATATGGAGAAAATGGAACTCTCCTACATTGTTGGTGGGAATGTCAAATAGTGCAGCTGCTAAAAAAATCAGTTTTGTAGTGCCTCAAAATGTTAACATAGTCACAGTAAGGCCCAGCAATTCCTCTCCAAGGGAAATAAAAACATGTGTCCACATAAAAAGTTGTACACAAATATTCACAGCAGTATTAGCCATAATGACCAAAATGTTAAAACAATCCAACGTCCATCACCTGATGAATGAATAGAGTGTTACAATCAAATATTAGTCATAAAAGTGAATGAAGTGCTGATACATGGCACATCATGGATAAACACTGAGAACATACTAACTGAAAGAAGCCAGACACAAAAGATTGTACATTATATGATTCCACTTACATGAAATGTTCAGAAATAGGCAAATCCATACAAACAGGAAGTAGAATAGCAGTTGCCCAGGACTGGGGTGGCAGTTGAGGGGAAACTGGCAGTGACTGCGAATGGCTATGGGGATTTCTTGTGGGAGGAGGTGAAGAAAATGTTCTAAAAAGGATTATGGTTGCACAATTCTGAATATACTGAGATCATGACCTGAGCTGAAGGCAGAGGCTTTAACCCACTGAGCCACCCAGAGATTTTGTTTTTCTTTCTTTGTTTTTTTTTTTTAAGATTTTATTTATTTGACAGAGAGAAACACAGCCAGAGAGGGAACACAAGCAGGGGGAGTGAGAGAGGGAGAAGCAGGCTTCCCGCCGAGCAGGAAGCCCGATGTGGGACTCGATTCCGGGTCTCCAGGATCATGACCTGAGCCGAAGGCAGTCGTTTAACCAACTGAGCCACCCAGGTGCCCCGAGATTTTGTTTTTCAAAGCAGCATCCAATCAAGTTGTCCTTCCTTAGGGTCACAGCACTGACTTCGTTTCGAGGCAAAAAAAAAAAAAAAAAAAATCAGTGACTGTAGGGTTCTCCATCATGTTTTCTCTTGGGGATCAGTGTTCTGCACTGCTTGTTGTCTCCATGTCTGGAAAGAGTTGGTTCATACATTTTATCCAGTTTTCTAGTTATTCTAGCTGTTTCTATTAGGAGAAAAAGTCTGTACCACATACTCTTTCATGCATAGAAGCAGAAGTTGGTTGGGTCTACTTTTAATTCTTCTTCTACATCATGCAACAAATGAGACCTAATACAGTTCATTGTTGTGATAAGGGCTCTTTAGATATTCAGGATATTGACCTTTTGGTACATATATTTTAAACTTTTTCCTAGGCAGTGTTTGTCTTTTATATATTTCTTAACAGCTACTATATATGTTTAAAATTTTGTGCATAATTAAATATACTCAATCCTTCCCTTTCTGATGCATACTTTTTATATGCTTAAAGTCCTTCCTCAAACTCACTTTAACATACCTGAAGGAAATAATGACAAGTTCAGAAGATATATGTCGATGACAATAAAAAAACCACAATCTGGGAAGCCTGGGTGGCTCAGTGCATGAAGTGTCTGCCTTCGGCTCAGGTCATGATCCTGGGGTCCAGGGATTGAGCCCCACATCGGGTTCCCTACTCAGTGGGAAGCCTGCTTCTCCCTCTGCAGCTCCCCCTGTTCGTGCTCTCTCTCTCTGTCATTCTCTGTCTTTCAAATAAATAAATAAAATATTGAAATAAAAGGGGAGTCTAGGTGTCTCCATTGGTTAAGCCTCTGCCTTCAGCTCAGGTCATGATCCCAGGGTCCTGGGATGGAGCCCCGCATCAGGCACTCAGCTCAGCGGGGAGTTGCTTCTCCTCTCTCTCTATCCCTCCCACCATTCATGCTCTCTCTCATGCCCTCTCTCTCTAAATAAAATCTTAAATAAATAAATAAAACCACAATCCAGAGAACCAAAAAAAAAAAGAATGAATACGGCCTCATAAAAATTAAAGACATTTGCTCTGTGAAAGCCCACTTGAAGAAGAGGAAAAAATAGGCTATAAACAAGGCGAAAACAGCACAAACCACATAGCCAATAAAGGCCTACTATCTAAGGTACATTTTAAACCTCTCAAAACTCAACAGTAAAAAAAAAAGCAAAAACAAAATGGAATCCAAGAGAAAACAGGCAAAGGACAAGAACAGACATTTCATGAAACAGAATCGGTGGATGGCAAATAAACACATGAAAAGGTAATCAATATCATTAGCCATGAGGGAAATGAAAATTAAAAACCACAGTAAGATATCACTACACACATATCAGAAGAACGAGAATAAAAAATGCTGACAACAGCACTCCGGCATTGCTGGTGGAAGGGCCAATGCTAGAGCTCCTCCGGAAAGCAGCTCGCAGTAGCTTGTGCTTGCCGTACAACTCGGCAACGACACACATGGGCATTTATCAAAGGAAAAAATATAAATACCTATACATGGACATTCATAACAGCTTTATTTGTAGCAGCCCCAAACTAGAAACCACCCAAATGCTCTTTGTTCAAAAGGTGAATGGTTAAATGAACTGTGGTGTATCCAGATTATAGAATCCCTAAACAAACATAAAAAGGAATAAATTATTGACACACTCAATAACAGATCGCAAGGGAATGATGCTGACTGAAAAAAGGAAGCCAATCCGCAAAAGTTACATAATGTATGATTTCGTTTATAGAACATTCTTGAAATGACAGATGCCATTTACTTTGCCTTTAAGGTTAAGTTTAAACAGGTATTCTTGGGATGAGTGCAGAAGCACCTAGTTTTGGAGGTATTCTGCTGACAATCTGGCGTCCTGTGTTACACTGGGGTGGGGGCGTCAGGGTCACATCTTTCAGCTTTTTCCCCTACTTGGATTTTGCCAGAACCCACTTGGCAGCCAGTACTGGGAAGTCTATCAAGGAAAGAAAAATCGGCTCTCTCCCTTTCTCCACCATCATGGTGTGCGGGGTTGACTCTGTTCCTCACCGTGTCTTCTTGGAAGACTTTCAAGGTCAATCAATTCTGGCCAAGAAACAAAAGCGGAATCTTCCTGTTCCCCAATGGATTTGGATGAACACTGGTACTAAAATCAGTACACCTCGAGGCGGAGACTTTGGACAAGAACCCAGCCGCGTCTGTGAGGAGTCGCACATGAGACAGCACACACATTTATGTGGCACCGAGGTCACCAACATCTTACTATATCCAGCTGGAACCACCACCACTATCTGGACAGCTGGTCATGTTTCATTGGGGAAGTAACCGTTCTCTTTGTTTCTATGCTTCTGCACTAGTAGGCTGTTTCAGTAATAACTAGTGAGAATTTTCATTTAAAAAAAATAAAAATTCAAAGGCCTAGGAAGACTCTCTTATGGAAATGACCAAACTGGATGGCCAGTGTCTTCTCCCCACCCATATGGGGAAGTGCCAAGTGATGATACAGTCTGGTCACAAATAACTGACATCACATATGATGGGCCCTTCATATATAATGGGTAGAAGATTTTCAGAGATGAATATGGAAAAGCCTTTATCAAGAGTGTATGGTCCAGGGGTGCCTGGCTGGCTTAGTCAGGAGAGCATCTGACTCTTGATCCCGAGGTTGAGTTTGGGCCCCACATTGAGAGTAAAGATTACTTTGAAAAAAATCCCAAAAGCAAAATGCAAAATAGGATATATGGTATGATCCTCCTTTTTAAAAAGAAATGTGAATATGCCTAAAGTTGAAGCATATAGGGGCACTGGGTAGCTCAGTTGGTTAAGCGCCTGCCTTCAGCTCAGGTTATGATCCCAGAGTCCTGGGATCAATCCCTACACCGGGCTCCCTACTCAGTGGAGAGCATGCTTCTCCCTCTCCCTCTTCCCCTTCCCCCCACTTGTGTGAGTGCTCTCTCAAATAAATAAATAAAATCTTTTACTCCCCTCACAGACACCCATTCCAATGTGTGTGATAAATGTCACTAAATATCCATGTTCTCTTATAAAGTTTACAGTGTGCTTTATATAAATGGTATCATGCCATAAATCTTGTTCTCGTTCGTATTTTTTTTTTCATTTAACATAACAGTCTGTAGCATCTGGCTTGCTTTGCTACCTTTCTTTGCACCGTGACAACAGCCACAGTTCTTGATAACTTCCATATCTGTATGGAGGAGCAGTCTAACATTGGCCTCTGACTGCCTTGACTTTCTCATTTCCAATGATCTCTCTCCATCTACCCTGATAAGCATATTCCAAGTCATATCATTACCAGCTCTAAAATCTCAAGTTCAAACATTCAGCACTCTAAATACAATCTTACAGCCTTCCAGATCATTTCTTCTAGTACCCCTATCCAACCATCTTGTTATCCACTTGACCTAACATCCTTTTATGGTCCATCACTGCCTTCCTGTCACCACTCTTTGCTTTTAAAGATTTATTTATTTGGAGGGAGGGAGGGAGGAAAGGAGGGAGAAAGAGAGAAAAAGAGAGAGTGAGCGAGATATGCCCCATGCATGGTGGGGGGGGGACAGAAGGAGAGAATCTTTCAAGCTGACTCCCTGCTGAGCGATAAGCCCACCTTAGGGCTTGCTTAGGGCCTCAATCCCACAACCCATGGGATCACGACCTGAGTTGAAACCAAGGGTTGGATGCTTAATCAACTGAGCCACCCAGGCGCCCTACCACTCTCTTTGTTAACCAGCTTAGATTCCATGGTCCATTGTTAGAATTATTTCCTTGCAAATTCCCTCATCTTTCTTCCTCCACTCTCCCTCCACCATAGTTATCTGCCAAAATCCCAACCCTGGTTAAATTCAACTTTGCACTAGCTGAATGTGACTGGAAGAAATCTTAAATAGTGACAACTGGACTGACTTCAACTTCGTTACGTCACACCTCTCCCTAAAACTTCACACTCACATATTCAACTGCTTACTTGTCATTTCCACCTCACTGTGGCATGTATCTATGAATATACTGAAACCATGAAATGTACACTTTAAATTGATTAATTCCATGGTATATAAATTATATATCTTTTTAAAAAAGATTTCTTTATTTGAGAGAGACAGCATAAGCAGAAGGAAGTGGCAGAGGGAGAGGCAGAAGCAGGCTACTCGCTGAGCAGAGAGCCCAACGTAGGACTCGATCCCAGGACCCTGAGATCATGACCTGAGCTAAAGGCGGACACTTAACTGACTGAGCCACCCAAGTGCCCTGAATTATATCTCAATAAACCTGTTGTATATTTTAAAAATGCAGAGGAGATAAGTTCAACCCATCTCAGGCCCCAAATAGCCGAGATTATTTTTAAAAATAAAAATAAGGGATACTACCCAGAAGATACTGAGACATACTATAAGGCTACAATAATTAAATAAGTGTGGTGTTGACTCAAGATTAGGTGAAAATCAGAGAGCTTGCCCAGCAGTTATGTGGGAATCTGGTATATGACATAGGATTTTAGATCAAAAAGGAAAGATTATGTCCTCAATAAATGATGTTGAGACCATTCACTATCTGTTTGGAAAAGAGGCTGATCACCAACTCATACCACAAACAAAAATAATTTCAGAAGAGATGGATTCAATCCTTATATGTATAAAACAGAACTAAAAACAGAAAAAAAAGGGGTGCCTGGGGTGGCTCAGTCATTAAGCATCTGCCTTCAGCTTAGGTCTTGATCCTAGAGTATCGGGACAGAACTTACATCAGGCTCCCTGCTCGGCAGGAAGCCTGCTTCTCTCTCTCTCACTCCCCCTGCTTGTGTTCCCTCTCTCACTGTGTTTCTTTCTGTCAAATAAATAAATAAAATCTTTAAATAAATAAATAAACAAACAAACAAATAAATAAATAAAAAGAGGCCTCAAAGAGCTCTCTAATCCCTTCCACCAAGTGAGGACATAGTATAAAAGCACATAAAATCTTAAAATAAAATAAAGGTGGGGGGACACCTGGGTGACTCAGTGGGTTAAGCATCTGCCTTGGGCTCAAGACATGATCCCGACGTCCTGGGATCAAGCCCCGCATCAGGCTCCCTGCTCAGCGGAGAGTCTGCTTCTCCCTCTCCCTCTGCCTGCCACTCCCCTGGCTTGTGCACATTCTCTCTATAAATAAATAAAATCTTTAAGAAAAGAAAAGCAAGCACTGGCTCTGAACCAGGAGGAGGGCCCTCACCCAACCCTGATGGCTTCTTGATCTTGGACCTTCCAGCCTCCGGAACTGTGAAAAGTTGTTTATGAACTACCCAGTCTGGGCTATTAAAGCGCCCTGAACAGACTAAGACACCTTCATTCCCTGGCTTTCAGCTCCCTTTCTCCACCTTCAAAGCTAACAACAGCAGGCTGAGTCCTCATATCACAGCTCTGCCCCACCCTTCTGCCCTCACCTTCCATTTTTAAGAACTCATGTGGTGAGTTGGACCCACCTGGACAATCAGGGATCATCTGCCCATTTCCCTTAATCACATCTGCAAAATCCCTTTTGCCAACATCAGGTAAAAATTCATAGGTCCCAGAGATTAGGACATGGACATCTTGGGGAGGGGTCATTATTTTGCTTAATCTGGAGAAATACAATTTAAAAAAAAATGAAATATTCTCCAAACCCAGAAATCGTTCCCATAATGGTAGCAGAGAAAGAGAACACTTTTATTATTGAATAAGCATTAAAACGTGATGTGCATCGTAGGTAATCTACAAAGAAACTGCAATTGGCACAAATATCTATATTAGCTGATTGGCTTCATTGAGATAAGAAATCAACATTCTCAGGGGTGCCTGGCTAGCTTATTTGGTGGAACATGTGACTCTTGATCTTGGGGTTGAATGTGAGCCCACACTGGATGTAGAGATTACTTATAAAATAAAATCTTTAAAAAACCAAAAAACATGGGTGGCTCAGTCAGCTAAGCATCCGACTCTTGATTTCGACTCAGGTCATGATCTCAGGGTTGTGGGGTCGAGCCCTATGTTGGGCTCTGTGCTGGGCATGGAATCTGCTTAAGATTCTGTCTCTCAGGGTGCCTGGGTGGCTCAGTTGGTTGTCCGACTGCCTTCGGCTCTGGTCATGATCCTGGAGACCTGGGATCGAGCTCCACATTGGGCTCCCTGCTTATTGGGAAGCCTGCTTCTCCCTCTCTCACTCCCTCTGCTTGTGTTCCCTCTCTGGCTGTGTTTCTCTCTGTCAAATAAATAAAATCTTAAAAAAAAAAAAAGGTTTCTCTCTCTCCCTCTCCCTCCACCCCTCTCCCCCCCAAAAAACAAAGAAAAACATAAAAACCAATAAACGAAAAAACCAACTTCTCATATCTTTATGGCAGGAAGTAGTTTTGCAACTTGGAGCAAGGTGCCCACCAAAGTTAGGCTCCTACCCTCCTGCAGAAGGTAGGACATAGCTATCTAAGTATTTTTTTTAAAGATGCATTTATTTGAGAGGAAAAGAGAAAGTGCGCTCACACACACAAGAGCAGGGGAGGGAGGGGCAGAGGGAGAGAAAGAGAAGCTGACTTCCCGCTGAGCACAGAGCCCATCTTGGGGTTCAGTATCATGACCCTGAGATCATGACCTGAGCAGAAACCAAGAGTCGGATGCTTAACTGACCGAGCCACGCAGTCAACCCAGGGATGCTATTTCTCTAGATATTCACATCAAAGAGATATTCCCAGGTCCTTGAGAAAGACACTCCTGAGTTACAAAGCTGACAAAAGGTCTATGCAGTCTTCAAAAGGATTTGCATACATTTCAAAGAGATGAGAAAGTGCTTTAAATTACAAGTTTCTAAGGTAAATGCTTTGAGAAAAGAAAAGGGAGGGAAATATCATGCCTTATTTTCAACAGGGAAAATTTAAGCCCCTTATTTTAAATATATTTGTCTTCATAATCTCCTCCCTGTGTTAATATAAAATAATCACATTAAAAATTTTTTAATCATCCCCATTTTTTGCCCTTTCTCTGGGGAAGTTGTAGCCATCTAAAGCAAGAAAATGCATAGAAAAACACAAAGCAAAGCAATCATTAAAAGTGTGATAGAGGGACACCTAGGTGGCTCAGTTGGTTAAGCGTCTACCTTCAGCTCAGGTCATGATCTCAGGGTCCTGGGATCAAGTCCCACATCAGGCTCCCTGCTCAGTGGGGAGTCTGCTTTTCTCTCTCCCTCTACCCCTCCCTTTGCTTGTGCTCCTACTAGCTCTCTGCCTCTCAAATAAATAAGTAGTTTCTTTTTTAAAGAGGTTTCCTTTTAAGGCCAACACATTTCCACTGAGGTCCATCGATTACATAAGCAACATCATATTTACATGATAATTTATGCCCTTCGGTAAATGTTCCATCTTTCCAAATATATTTTTTTTCGGATTTGAAATACAAAGATTCCCATGCCCATCATCTCGTATCAGTCTTATTATGTTTTAAAAGATTTCTTTATTTTAGAGAGAGACACAGAAAGGGAGTTGGAGAGAGGGGCAGGAGAGAATCTTCAAGCAGACCCCCCACTGAGCATGGAGTCCAATGTGGGGTTGGATCCTACAACCCGTAAGACCATGACTGAGCAGAAACCAAGAGTCAGATGCTTAGCTGACTGAGCCACCCAGGCGCCACTCAGAAGTCTTACGATGAGGCAGTGGTTCAAGAGTATGGAGGAACTTCTGGCGTTTACTGCACATGTCTGTAACGTCTTAAGTCTTGTGGACACAGCGATCCTACAGGTCATTTTTCACATGGGTCTAAATCAGTACTTGTATTCTTATAACAGTCAACTGAATATACGTAACAGTCATTCATCTTTGTTTATCCATCTATACTGGCACTGGGGAGAACTTACCACCCAATGTTATCTCATGATATCAGATCAGACTTCTGCAGTCTCTATCTCTAGATGTCTGCTTTCTGTTTGTTAATTCAGTGTTTTTGCTTTTCTATTTTCTCCATCAACCTTCCAATCAAACCAGCCAACAAAAGATACCTGTGTTAAATTTAAAGCTTGAGGGGCGCCTGGGTGGCTCAGTTGGTTGGGCAGCTGCTTTCG
Source organism: Spilogale gracilis (assembly GCA_004023965.1). Lineage (NCBI taxonomy): Eukaryota > Metazoa > Chordata > Mammalia > Carnivora > Mephitidae > Spilogale > Spilogale gracilis. The sequence goes on from PITA01000502.1 coordinate 167,018, forward strand.
GCTCAGGTCATGATCCTGGAGACCTGGGATGGAGCCCCGCATCGGGCTTCCTGTTCAGCAGGAAGCCTGCTTCTCCCTCTTTTGGTCCCTCTGCTTGTGTTCCCTCTCTGGCTGTGTTTCTCTCTGTCAAATGGATAAATAAGGTCTTTTAAAAAATAAATTTAAAGCTTGAGTACACAGATACACAGTAACGACTTTGATGAGTCCATTAGAGTCCAAAATTACTGATAAAGATGGTCCCACGGGTACTGTGCCAATAATCAGAATGTTGGATTCAGAAACTCAGATCATGTCCATTCCAAGAGCATGATGTAGAGGTAACCGGAATATGTGGTTGTGGGAACCATTACTTGGAGTGCAGAAAGAAAAAGTAGCATAACAACACTTGTCTTCTTAGGAAATGTGATTCTTAAAAGGAACTGTAATAAACCACTGCCATGAGAATAGTAACCAATTTACTAGACTATCTCTTTTCAGTAGAGCTTGGTATCAAAACCCATTATTCTAGAAAAGTCCTTTGTGAAAACCACAGTGCAGTCTTCCTGGGGTGCTGACTTCCTGTGGTGAAAGCCTGAATCCAGCTAAGCTTCTCCGTTACTTTGCTGACCATGTGGGTGATTAGCAGCACCTGACCGTATCTTTCAGCTAGGTGACAGCCTTTCTTCCAGAATACCGGCGAAGCTTCCCAACTGATAGAGGGGGTAGACTTCTTCAGACAGGTCCTTCCAAGTCCTATGACCTTAAGTCTCAAGGTTTCTAAGAAAGAGAGAAGCCCTTTAAAGTACTGAACATGGTGATGAGAAGCTTCAGTTAAGTCAGGCACAGGACCTAGCCTCAGACCCAAATTCACAGACCTGCCAAACCAAGTTCAAGGGAGAGAGTCCCTGCTTGCTTACAGGGGTCACATTAACTTTTAACTAAGCCTGTAGGTCACTTTAACCTAGTATACTGGTAAATCTTAGCCAAGGAGTTTGATTCATTCGCTCTGCATATCCAGAGGACTGAGGCTTACAGGAACCTGCAGATACTGTCCTAGTCAGCATGCTCCAGTATCCGCAAAGTAGACGTTATGTGCATTAAGCAAGCCTTTACCACTGTCTGAACACCAGCTTTTGAAGTAGGAAAAATTTCAGGCCATCTAAACGTCATACATATCATAACGAGACAAAATCTCTTACCATCTACAAGCATTACTTAGTTCTATGAAACCCAGCTGCCTCTGGGATCCTGGTAAAATTTGTTGGGGAGATGCTCCGGTGCCCACCTTGGGAGTGCCCTGTAAAGAATTCTACTGCTAAACAGCACATCTCTTTAATATATTTTGAATAATTCCATTTTTTTGGTAGGCATAGTGAGTCAAGTGTTAGGGCGCCTGGGTAGCTCAGTCGGTTAGATGTCTGCCTTCCGCTCAGATCATGATCCCGGCAGTGGGGGGCAGGCACGGGGTGGGAATTAAGTCCCACTTTGGGCTCCCTGCTCAGAGGGGAGTCTGCTTCTCCCTCTGCCCCTCCCCCTGCTTGTGCTCTCTCTTGCTGGCTCTGTCTTTCTCAAATAAATAAAATCTTAAAAAAGAGTCAAGTGCCTTTAAAATGCTTTTATTCAGATGGTTTTCTTTTCTTTTCTTTTTAAGGATTTTATTTATTTGACAGAGAGAGGCACAGCTAGAGAAGAAACACAAGCAGGGGGAGTGAGAGAGGGAGAAGCAAGCTTCCCGCCGAGCAGGGAGCCTGATGCAGGGCTTGATCCCGGGTCTCCGGGATCATGACCTGAGCCGAAGGCAGTCACTCAACCAACTGAGCCACCCAGGCACCCCCAGATGGTTTTCTTGATGATACAACACTGACTGGGGCTAGGTCGTCATGGGTATATATTATGACCTCTGCATTCTGGACAAGAACATCATATAAATCAGGTCAGAGTTTTCAAAATCTGGACTCCTCAATGCTGGGAGAGAGGGTACTACCCATCTCAGTTGTCCAAAGCTTCTTCAGATTCTAGAAACCAAACCAAACCAAACCAGAAGGTCTGGAGGGCTGTCAGACATTTGCTTCATCAGAGGTTGTACCTGGTCCGCAAAAACTGTAATTCCCTGTCTGTGATATTGTACTGGTCTCCAAACTGTCTTGACTCTTTTTTTAGTAGGCTGTTTGATCTGCAGAACGGGTCTCCTGGTCTGTCACGCTCGCGGCCGCAACAACAGACACCCTGAATCTTCCACTTCAATCTGTCCGGAATCTGAGGCTACCAGTGAACCATCTACATTTTGAAAATTACAGATCCCTCTAGTGGAACAAATTTCTCTAAGTTTTCCCATAAATGATTAGAAAAAACAACAGGGGAGTCGCAAAACCCTCGAGGAATTGTCATGAACACCGGGCTCCCTCCTAAGCAAAGGCAAACGAGGTTTGGGATTCTTGTGCTACTGGAACAGGAAGAGGGAGGGAGGTGGGGAGGGACAGGAGGGACGTGTTAGGACTCTGGAGTAGGTGAGGCCCAATAATAGCACTTAAGCTGCAGATGTGCGTGTAATTACCATAAAGGGCAGTAAGGTTGGAATGTCGCCAAGGCATGTCGGACCCACAGGTACCTAATGAGATGAGTCAGAAAACACTGTGTCCTAGGGGCAAGCTATAAGAACGGCCAACAAGGGTACTGCTTTATTTGTGTGTGTGTGTGTGTAATGAAAATCCAATAAGCAGAAGTCTGAGGTGGCTACAGTTGGCTATATCCCCCTCAAAATTCATATGTTGAAACTTAACCCCAATGTGTGGGAATTTGGGTGGAGCCCTCAGGAGTGGGATTAGTACCCTTATAAAAGCCGCCCCGAGAGCTCCCTCGCCCCTTCTGTCACGTGAAGTTACAGCGAACAGGCAGCTTGGCTGTGTATGAACCAGACACGGAATCTGCCATCACCTTGATCGTGGATTTTCCGGGCCCCAGAACCACAAGGAATGAACGTTTAGTTTCTAAGCCCCCCAGTCTCTGGTGTTTTGCTCCAGCAGCCCAAACAGACCAAGGCTGAGTCAAGCGCACCAATGCAAAGGTCGCAACCCCTTTGCAGAACGAAGCCAGTTCGCAGACCCCAGCCCCCATAAAATAAAGGAGAGGCCAGGTTCCGGCGAGGAAGCACCCCACGACATGATAAATATCATCGGTAGTGATTTCCCAGGCCTTTCTCCAAAAACCTGTCTGACCGTTTACTCAGTTAGCCGGAGGAAGGGGAAGACACAGAACTTTCGAGGTGTAGTGCAACCAGGAAGATCAGGAGACATGACACCTAGCCCACTGTGCCACTGCAGCTACCCTCTAGAGAGGGGCTTATGGGGGTCAGGTAGTAATAAGGAGATGAGGAATATTGGCTCAGATCTCAGAGTGGGTCCGGCAGTCATCTACATGGCTCCCAGATGAAGAGGTGGAATGAATACATTAGCAGTTATCAGAATCCTTACATCAGTTCCTTGATCTACACAGTAAGACCTCCTGTAATAGGAAAGGCCCTACGGAAGCCCTGAAATCCTACCTCCCTCCAGAAAAAAATCCTCCAGTGACCAAGACAGTAAATAAAAAACACCACATCCCTGGGCAGGGGTGCCGGGAATGGCAAAAATTAGTGTCCCCCTCAAAACATTAAATGATGCAAGAGTCACAGTTCCCTATCATATCCCCATTTACATAGTCTGGCACCTGCCCAGTAATAGTCCCAGTCACATTTACTGGGCTGGCTGTGGTATCTTCACTGAGCAGATGGACACAGCCTCTGGCGGGTGGCAGGTGGCTACAGATTTGGGAAAGTAAATTCTTTCATGCCCAACTGGAAGAAAAATCAAAAACGGTTTCCATTCTCATGGAACAGACACCAACACACATTCACAGTCTCTCCCCAGGGCTATGTTATTTTTCCTGTTCTCTCTCCTAATATAGCACCCAAGTACCAAAACCGAAGTACCTAAACCACCTGCCTATTTCATAGAACATCATATGGGTCCATCATATTGATAGTATGTTAATTAGATCCGATGAGTGAAAGATGCCCTGATAAGTCACACCAGTGAGGTCCTTAGAGATCCAGAGTCTGGGAAAGGCTAAGGAATTGCTCCAAAGTGATTTGGAACTTTGAAGCTCCTCCCTCTAAGGAAGTGTGTAGAAATGGACTTCTTTGGGTCTGGAAGCAACCTGTTCCAAGACTGGGAATACTGCACTGGTCCATTTACTGGATGAACTAGAAGGCTACTAGTTTTGAATGAGGCCCAGTGCAAGAAAGGGCTCTGCAGCAAGTTCAAGCTGTAGTGAATGCAAATCTGCCACTTGGGTCAGATGATCCAGAAAGTTCCATAATACTGGAGGTATCTGTGGTTTTTTTTTTTAATATATATAGATTTGGTTTATGTTTTGGTGGTTGCTTTGTTGTTGTTTTTTAAAATCTCCACATCCAACATAGGGCTTGAACTCAAAAGTCACATGCTCTTCCAACGGAGCCACCCAGGTGCCCCAAAATGTATCTGTGGTTAAAAAAAAACAAGTGCTGGGGCACCTGGGTGGCGCAGTCAGTTGAGCAACCGACTCCTGGTTTCAGCTTGGGTCATGATCTTAGCCCAGGGTCATGGGATTGAGCCCCGAATTGGGCTCTACACTCAGCACAGAATCTGCTTGGGATTCCTTCTCCCTCTCCCTATCCCCTCACCCGTGCTTGCATGTGCTTGCTTGCTTGCTTTCTCTAAGAAAAAGGTGCTGACAAGCCCAAAACGGAGGAGTGCAATGCACACCGTTAGGGTTTTGGAGCAAAACCATACCAGTTCTCTAGAAGCAGAGAAGTATCATTTGAAAAGGAGCTCCTGACATGCTCTGGGCCATGGAAGAGAGCTGACCATTGACCTTGGGACATCGAGTGACACCATATTCCCAGAACTTCCCATCATGAGCTGGGTTCTGTCAGATCTACCCAGTCAGAAGGCTGCACGGGCCCAGCAGCAATCCACTGTAAGATAAAGCGGTACATGCAGCAGGACGAGGCCCTGGCAGTCCCAGGGGGGCATGAGCAAGCTGCGGGGAACACGTGGTCCAGACACATAAGTCACCCACCACTAGTGCACTAGTACCGCTCCTTCAACTCACACCTATGGGCATGCGGAAGGACAGCATCCCTCATGACCACCTGAGACGAAAGCAAAGAGCTCACACCCGGCTCACAGATGGGTAAGCCCCGTTTGGGTTGAAGCTGAAAATGTGCAGCTGCTTCCCTTTGGCCACATTCAAGGATTTCGACGAAAGCCACAGGAAGAGCTTTTAGTGGTGATCTACTTTGTGTGGAAGAGGTGTCCTGGCATTATGACGCAGACCGGTTCACGGTACAGCGGACGGTCTGGTTGGCTGGTCGGGGGCTTAGAATGGAAAGATTGGGGTCAAGGAGGTCTGAGGAAGAGGCATGTGGGTGGACTTAGGGGAACGGCACAACACGGAGGGTTTTGTCTTCTTCCGTTAACACCCACAGAGGGCAGAAGCAGCACTGAATGGCCAAGGAGACAGGCCTGAGTGGCCAGGTGATAGGAGCCACAGTGACCGAGATGGAGGCTATGCATGGGCCATTCATGGGCCTAAGAGCATGGTCTTCCTCTTGCCAAGGCTGATCTATACCTATTGCTGTGGCCGAATTACGTGGCCTTCCAGCAACAGAGACCAACACTAAATCCTGACTTGGTGTCACAGTGATTTTATGTTGACCCCTTCCCTTTAGAAAGGTCAGTGGCTCACGGTCCACAAATGCCAAGTAAGGTCTGCCTTACCTGCCCACAAGGCAGGCCTCAGCCACCACCACTATCTACAGGGTCACAGAACACGTGACCTATCAACAGACACCAAAGTCCTAGTCCCACACTCACAAGTCAGCATGTCACTCCTCCCGGGGAGGAAAGAAGTGAAGGGACACACAGAAGTGTTACTTTAATAAATGCCCCTCTACCTGAAAACTGGGAGAATAAGGAATAAGTAACCCCGCCTTGTCTCAGGGTAGGTTCCCCGCAAGCAGATGCTGAGATGAGAATTAATGTACATGGAACTTTTTTTTATTGACTGATTTTTTTTTTTAGAGACAAAGAGCACAGGGGAGAGAGGCAGAAGGAGAAGGACAGAGAGAATCTCAAGCAGACTCCCCGCTGAGCACAGAGCCCAACATGGGGCTCAATGTCACAACCCTGAGATCATGACCTAAGCCAAAGTGAGACACTTAATCAACTGAGCCACCGGGCGCTCCCATATACATGCAATTAACTTAAAGTAAGTGTTCCTAGGAGAACCAGACAAGAGAACGGAGGAAGCTTACCAGAAAACAGGAAGAAGCTGAACAAGTGTATAGTTCTGGCAATATCCCTGTGGAGCACTGCTTCAGCGTGATCCACCAGGGGCACTCAGTGCAAATTTTGCCTCAGAGTTTGTCCCCGCTTGAGCCAAAGGAACCAACCTTTCATCCTCCCGCATGGGTCAGCCACTGGGTGAGGACCGTCGGTGGCTTGCCGGGGAGGAGGAACCGGCGTGTGTTAAAGGTGACCCTCCGGGGCGCCTGGGTGGCTCAGTTGGTAACGCGACTGCCTTCGGCTCAGGTCATGATCCCGGAGACCCGGGATCGAGTCCCACATCGGGCTTCCGGCTCGGCAGGAAGCCTGCCTCTCCCTCTCTCACTCCCCCTGCTTGTGTTCCCTCTCTGGCTGTGTTTCTCTCTATCAAATAAATAAAATCTTTAAAAAAAAAAAAAAAAAAAGGTGACCCTCCAAGGCCAGCTCTCCAGATACTGGTATTTACGTCTTCTCTTTTTATCTTTGTCAAACTTGCTAGAGGCTTATCAATTTTATTATTTTAGAAGAATCACTTCTTGTTTCATTGATTTCTCTATTGCTTATCTGTTTACGATTTCAGTGATTTTTTTTTTAAAAGATAGTGGGAGCAGGGGAGGGGAAGAGAGAGCAAGGGAGACAGAGAATCTTAAGCAGGCTCCACACCTAGCACAGAACCTGTGCAGGCTTGATCTCACCAGCCTGAGATAGTGACCTAAGCCAAAATCAAGAGTCAGATGCTTGACCAACTGAGCCACCCAGGCGTCCCTCAATTTCAGTGATTTCTGTCCTTATTTTTATTATCTCCTTCCTTCTGCTTTCTTTGGTTTCACTTTGCTTTTCATTTCTAGTTGATTTGAGAACTTTGCTCTTTTCTAGTTTTAAAAATTTCTCTTTCATGGGACTGAAAAATGGTGTCACTTTGGAAAACAGTTTTGTTATTAACTCAAAATGGTAAAAATGAGTTACTATGGGACCCTGGGTGTGCATATCCAGGAGAAGTGAAAAAACACCTTTACACAAAAACCTGCACACGAATACTCACAGCAGCATTACTCTTGACAACCAATGAAAGTGTAAACTATGCAACTTTGCTGAATGGGTAAACAAACAATATAATATTATTTGATTAATAGAAGGAATGAGGTACTGAGACGCCCAGTTGGCTCAGATGGTTAAGTGGCTGCCTTCTGCTCAGATCATGACCCCAGGCTCCCAGGACTGAGTCCCAGATCCGGCTCCTTGCTCAGTGGGAGGCCTGCTTCTCCCTTTGCCTGCAGTTTCCCCGGTTGGTGCGCTCTGTCTCTCTGCCAAATAAATAAAATCTTGGGGGGGGGGGAGGGAGGAACCAAGTACTGATACAACATGGATGAACCCTGATACTGAACTGAACCAAGATACTGCTACAACATGGATGAACCCTGAAAACATGTTAAGCGAAAGAAGCCAGTTATAAAAAGCCACATGTCTTAAGATTCCATTTATATAAACAAATGTTTTCACTTCTCCTGGGTATGCACACCCAGGGTCCCATAATAACTCATTTTTACTATTTTGAGTTAATACAAAATTGTTTTCCAAAGTGACACCATTCTTCAGTCCCACGAAAGAGAAATTTTTAAAACTAGAAAAGAGCAAAGTTCTCAAATCAACTAATCAACGCAAGAAGAAGAGGCATAGCCACAGAAACAGAAAGCAGATTGGTTATTTTTAGGGCTTAGGGGCAGAGAGGAACACGAGGAATGGGAAGTAACTGCAAACAGTTACCAGGCTTCTTTCTGGGGTGATGAAAACAAATTAGTGGTGATGGTTGCATGACTGTGAATACTAAAAAACACTGAGCCGCACAGCTTAAAAAGGGTAAATTATTATCTCAACGAAGCTACTACATAAAAAAATTTCCCTTCCAGCACTGCCTTTAGTGAGTCCCACATATTTTGATATGTTGTATTTTCATTCAATTCTATATATTTTAAAATTTTCCTTTGAGATCTTCTCTTTGATCCATGGATTACTTAAGAGTACTCAAGTTTTATTTCCAAATGTTCACTGATTTCCCTGTTGCATTTCTGTTACTGATTCTAGTTTGGTTCCATTACATTTAGAGAACATATTTGGGTGTGGTAGGCTGTATAATGGCTCCCCACAAAGCTGTCCACGTCTTGATGCTCAGAACCTGTGAAAGTTATGTTACATGAAGAAGAGTTAAGATCGCTGAGGGAATTAAAGTTCCTAATCAGTTTATATAAAATAGGGAGATCACTCTGGATCACCCATACAGGCCCAATCAAAACACATGAGTCCTTAAAAATAGAAGATGGGAGCAGAAAAGGTCAGAGAGATGCAACATGACAAGGACTCAACCTGTCATTTCTGACTTTCAAGATGGAGGAAAGGGGATATAAACCAAAAAATCGGTAGCCTCTAGAAGCTAGAAACATCCCCCAGTTTACAGCCTGCAAGTGACATGGACATTAATTTTTTTTTCATGGACATTAATTTTATAACCTGCAAGGAAAAGAAATCTACCAACAACCCAAATGAGCAAGGAAAGGATCCTCCTGGTTGTTTCAGTAAGTTTGTCCAGTTTTACACTTGTTTATAGCGGGAAAGCAGGTTTCATACCAATTACTCTATCACTTTCAGAAGTGAAAGTTGCTTGGTTACTCTTCTGTGTGTTATACTTCAATTTTTTTGAAAATTTTTTGAAAATTGTTTTCATGTTTTTAAAAAGTTAAAGGAAGGGGCGCCTGGGTGGCTCAGTCATTAAGCGTCTGCCTTCGGCTCAGGTCATGATCCTGGAGACCGGGGATCGAGCCCCACATCGGGCTGCCTGCTCGGCGGGAAGCCTGCTTCTCCCTCTCTCGCTCCTCCTGCTTGTGTTCCTCTCTCATTGTCTCTCTAATAAAAAAAAATCTTTAAAAAAATAATTTTTAAAAACTATGGAAATAAATTTAACGTTTTTAGTTCATATATTGGAGAACATGAAGGAAAGTCCCTAGCGATTTTGCACCTGGGAGTTGAACGTAATTATTCATGAAACTCTAAGGTGTCTCATGGAGATTATATTCTAACAGAGGAAGACAGAAAATAAACAATGGACACAGTAAGTAAGTAAATGACACAGTATGTAAGAAAAGTAATAAGCATTACGGAGGGAAACCAGAGCAGGGTAATGGAACTCAGGCATGCTGGGAATGGGGTGAGATGGGATGGACAGATGCCTATTAAACAGGACAGTCAGGATAAGCCTCACTGAGGGGGTGGGCGAGATGTGAGCAAAGCCTTGAGAGAGGTGAAAGAGGGAGTCGATGACTATCTGTAGCAGGTAGTAGGTTCAAAGTCCAAGCGTTCCCTGCTTTGGGTAACAAGTCAGGCTAAAATCAAGGTGTTGGCCGGGCTGGGCTGGCAGTATTCTCGGGAGCTGCTGGGGGAAGAATCGGCTTTAAAGCTCTTTTGGGCCAATGGCAGAATTTAGTGCTTTCCATCCTTGCTGGTCAGCCTGGGGCTGCTCTCAGCTTCTAGAGGCTGCCTTTATTCCTTGATATGCAGCCTCCCTTCCATTTGCAAGGAAGCAAGGATACACAAAACCCTTCTCATGCTTTAATCTCCTACTTCCTCTTTTGCTAACCGGCCAGCCAATCTCTACCTTTTTTTTTTTTAAATCTCTGCTTTTTTAAAAAAAATATTTTATTTATTTGACAGAGAGAAACACAGCCAGAGAGGGAACACAAGCAGGGGGCGTGAGAGAGGGAGAAGCAGGCTTCCCGCCGAGCAGGGAGCCCGATGTGGGACTCGATCCCGCGACTCCAGGATCATGACCTGAGCCGAAGGCAGTGGCTTAACCAACTGAGCCACCCAGGTGCCCCTAAATCTCTGCTTTTAAAGAGCTCATGCGATTATACTGGGCCTACCTACATAACGTCCCTTTTGATTAACTCAAAGTCGACTGATTAGAAACCTTAATTTTATCTGCAAAATCTCTTTTACTTTTTTATTTTAGTAATCTCTGTACCCAATGGTGGGGCTCAAACTCACAACCCCAAGATCAAGAGTAACATGCTCTCCCAACTGAGCCAGCCAGGTACCCCTCCCTTTTACCTTGTAACATAACACAATCATGACTATGACATATCATATTCACAGCCCTGGGGATTAGAGAGAGAAATCTGGGGAGCCACTTTGGAATCTTGCTTACCAAAGACACAAAAAGAAGTAGGAAACCTGAAGAGACCTACATCTACTCAAGAAATTAAACCTAAGGGGCGCCTGGCTGGCTCAGTTGGTTAAGCCACTGCCTTCAGCTCAGGTCATGATCCTGGAGTCCCAGGACTGAGTCCCGCAATGGGCTCTGTGGGGTGTCCACTTCTCCCTCTGACCTTCTCCCCTCTCAGGCTTTCACTCACACTCTCTCTCAAATAAATATTTTTTTTAAAAAAGAAATTAAGCCTAAAACAACAAAAAGCAAATTAATAAGCAAAAAGCAGAATCAGACCTATAAACACGGAGAACGAACTGCCAGAGGGGAGGATGGGAGGCTGGGCAAAATGGGTGAAGGGACGTAAGAGGTACAGGCTTCCAGTATGGAAGGAATACATCACAGCATAAGGAATATAGTCAATGACACTGTAATAGGGGCTCCTGGGTGGCTCAGTTGGTCAAGCGACTGCCTTTGGCTCAGGTCATGATCCCGGAGACCCGGGATGGAGACCTGGGATCGAGCCCCACATCGTGCTCCCTGTTCTGCAGGAAGCCTGCTTGCTTCTCCCTCTCCCACTCCCCCTGCTTGTGTTCCCTCTCTAGCTGTGTCTGTCAAAGAAATAAATAAAATCTTAAAAAAAAGAAACTTTCCTTTAAAAAAAATGACACTGTAATAACAGTTATCTATGCTTGTACTAAACACAGCATAATGTATAAACGCGTCCAATCACTAAGTTGTATGCCTGAAACTAATGTAACATTGTGTGTCAACTATACTCAAACACAATTTTAAAAAACAATTTAAAAAACGTTTAAAAATAAATTTGCAATGAAAAAAAAATCTTCCCACAGAGAGAATTCCAGGCGCAGATTTCACCAGTGAATTCTGTCAGACATTTAAAGACAATGCCAATCCTAAACACACTTTCTTGGAAAACAGAAAAGGGAACATTTCCTAATTCATTTTATGAGACCAGCATTACCCTTCATACCAATTATTGACTTACTGCCTCTCACCTCCAAATTCACATCTGGCCTGCTCTATGAAAATGAATCTGGGGTGCCTGGGTTGCTCAGTTTGTTAAGCGTCAGTCAGACCAGATTTCAGCTCAGGTCGGAAGCTGGGATGGTGGGGGCGGGACTCCCATGCTCAGCGGGAGTCTGCTTCAGGATTCCCTCCCTCTTTGCCCCTCTACCCGCTCGCACAGGTCCTTTCTTTCACAGCTCTATCAAATAAGTCAGTCTTTTAAAAAAGAGGATAAATCTGAACCTTTCAAATATTTTCCCTTTGCCAGCTGGTATGTAACAGTACATAGAAGGAAAACTTGTCTACTTTCAATACCTCTGGTCACCAAATGTGGGGTCCTCCCCCCACATTGAAGTGTCCTCTGGCAATAGCTGGGTGGCCTGAGACCAATTCTATCTACCCGGAGTTAGCATCTACAAGGGCTCGGCCCCACAAGCCTGCCTCACTTAAGATGCCTCCTGTACTTGTCTATAAATCAGAGATTCCTGCTACCCTCTCCCCGGGTTTCATACTTTTCTAGAACAACTCAGGAAAAAAGTTGTACTCACAGTTAACCGTTTATCACACAGGACACAACTGCGGAACAGCCCGATAGAAAAGATGCATAGGGCAAGGTTCAGGGAAGGGACAGGGGGCATCCGTGCCCCCCCCCCCCGGGAAGGGCATACCGCCTCCCCAGCAAAGTGTTCACCCACCAGGAGGCTCTCCAAATCCCCGTGGTTACGTGTTTCAGGAAGGTTTCATCTTGTAGATAAGACCGATTAAATCGCTGGCCGCGGTACTCGGCTCATTCTCCGCTCCCCTCCCTTCCCAGAGGTCAAGGAGGTGGGGCTGAACGTTCTAATCCTCTACAGTCACGTGATCAGTTCCTCTGGCAACCAGCCCCCACCCTTAGGGACTTTCCAAAAGTAAATTTAATTAACATAAACTCGGGTCTGGCTGAAAGGGGCTATTTAGGAACAAACAAAAGACATTGTTTCCACCTTTACCATTCTAGAGCTATTTCAGGAACTGGGGACAAAACCCAAACAGAATAGAAGATGCACCCCTAACCTCTATCCCTCCAGAGCTGTTTCAGGAGCTGGGGATGAAAACCAAAAGATGTATTTCTTAATCTACCACAGTAGCACAAGAGGTTTTACCAATAAAGGGCATCAGCCACTGCAGGGAGAAAAGGGAAAACTTTTGCTTCGGCTTCAGGTATGCTTGCTTGGCAGGCTCTTACCGGATGTGCTTCTCTAATGTGGAGGACTCCTCCAGCCCTCTCCTGCAGTGAGGACGGGTTCCTCCAGCCTCAGCCCTTTCCTGTGTTTGACAAGATGTCCAGGGGTAGCAGCTTCCCCAGGCCTCTCAGTCTGTTTTATAGCCCAGCGCCTCTGGTGAGACCTCCCTCCCTAGGAACAACCTTCTCTGGTACCCTAGAAAATAGTCCTAGGAAGTTGCGCAGGTAGGGGAGGGGGACCACAGTGACTGCTCTAAACCACACCCACACCTCTCCTACCAGGTCTAGATTTCCACCCTGGGCTGGTGGCAGGGCCCTTCCTTAGGTCTATCATTGCCCTTGGCAGAGGTGAGGGGTGTCTTCCTGAGTGCTCCATGTTGGCCTTCTAAGTTACTATTATATGTTATTTCTGTTATTCTAGTATTCTACCTGGTATTTTCATATTCTTTTAAAGATTTTTATTTGACAGAGACACAACCAGAGAGGGAACACTAAGCAGGGGGAGTGAGAGAGGGAGGAGCAGGCAGGCTTCCCATTGAGCAGGGAACCCCAAGCAGGGCTCGATCCGAGGACGTTGGATCTTGACCTAGGCCCCTGGTATTCTTCAATTCTTAAGATTCTCTTTACTGGGGCTCCTGGGTGGCTCAGTTAAGCATCTGCCTTCACTTCAGCTCACGTCATGATCCTGGGATCCTGAGATGGAGCCCTATTGTCAGGGAGCCCCGCCCTCCCTCGGTCTGCCTGCTGTTCTCCCTGCTTGTGCTCTGTCAAATAAAGAATATCTTAAAAGTTTTCTTTACCTAGGGGCACCCTGGGAGCTCAGTTGTTAAACATCTGCCTTCGGCTCAGGTCATAATCTCAGAGTCCCGGAATCGAGCCTCCCATTGGGCTCCCTGCTCAGCGGGAACCCTGCTTCTCTTCTCCCTCTCACTCTCCCTGCATGTGTTCCCTGTGTTTGTAGCAAATAAATAAAATCTTAAAAAGTTTACCTGGTAATCCCTCATTTTCCCTACGCATATTGTATCTTTTTATCAAACCTTCACTGTTCAAATGACTAGTTATTTGTGTGGTTTCTTTTCTGACTGGACCCAAACACTGAACTGACCTAGTGATAGACCCTGGAATGACAACTGGAGGATCTGAGGATTGGTTTGTTCCTGCCTTTGGGCTTGAGTGCAGTGTTCCTTGCAACTGGAACTGGGATGGCTCAGCATATAGGAGCATCACAATGAATCTCTAAGTGCTAATGGAAGCGCATGCTTTGAGAGCCCTAATGCTTGCTGCACTTAACCCTTAACAAGTAAGGTGACCAGAAAAACTGTAGTGTTGGGCACCACGGTGGCTCAGTGGGTTAAAACCTCTGCCGTGGGCTCAGCTCAGGTCATGATCTCAGAGTCCTGGGATCAAGGCCCGCATCGGGCTCTTTGCTCAGCAGGGAGCCTGCTTCCTCCTCTCTCTGCCTGTCTACTTGTGATGTCAAAATAAATAAAATACTTAAAAAAAAGAAAAGGGGCGCCTGGGTGGCTCAGTTGGTTAAGCGACTGCCTTCGGCTCAGGTCATGATCCCGGAGACCCGGGATCGAGTCCCAAATCGGGCTCCCTGCTCGGCGGGAAGCCTGCTTCTCCCTCTCTCACTCCCCCTGCTTGTGTTCCCTATCTGGCTGTGTTTCTGTCAAATAAATAAAATCTTAAAAAAACAAAAGAAAGAAAAGACCGTAGCGTTAGGTGGTTTGAATTCACCTGAATGCTTAAAGAAAAAAAATTACAAGCTCAAGTCCATTAACTGCTCCAATGACTGCTGAGAACCAAAGAGCTTCCATGACTCTCCTAGTCACAGGCCTGATAGTCCTGAACATTAGCTGTACAGGGTGCGGAATAACAGTTGAATACAGGCTCGTTAAGCTTCTCATATGAAACGGCAGGGACTGATAAGGAATGAGACCCTGTTGGCCACTTCTATTTGGACCCAGATGAGATACACAATCTTCAACCTCCAAGTCATTCCGAATCTCCCTTACCAGCTGAAGCAGACTGCCCTGCAATGCCTAGAAATAAGCCTTCCTCTGCTTAAAAATCCTGGGAGAACCTCACATGGGGCACACTCCTTGGAGGGGGGTGCTATTCTCCTTTGGATCCACCACAATCCCCTCTACCTGCCACTAGAGTTTCATAACTTAGGTTAAATCTCAGCATGCTCCAGGCAGCCAAGTGTACACTATAACCCAGGAAGAAATGGCTTCTACACCAAACTGGAATGGACAAATAGGGGGATGCACACCATTAAATACTATAGCTAGAGGCAATGGACTAGATAAATATTGGTAACATGGCTAAACGTTCAAAACAGGGTAAGTTACAAAGAAATAGGAGATACAACATTTAAGTAGATTAAGGCACATTAAATATATTAGAATGGTTGCCACTGCAGGGGGGGGTCATTCGGTTGAGCATCTGCCTTCGGCGCAGGTCATGATCTTGGGGTCCTGGGATTGAGTCCCATATCAGGCTCCCCGTCCCACAGGGCGTCTGCTTCTCCCTCTCTCCCTTTCCCCATGCTCCTGCTCTCTCTCTCTTTAGGAAAAAAAAAAAAGAATGGTTGTCACTAGGGAGGGGAAAGTGGTAAATGGGAGTGCAAACTAAAAATGTGAAAATGAAATGAGAAGGGCCCTGTATGGCTTAATCACCATAATGTACCAAAAAAACCTAAAGATTATGACTCAGGAAAAAAAGGAAGAACCTTGGCTTATAATAGGGCCTTCCAGTCCTCAACAAGATTCTAACATAAGGTGCTGGGCTCCTTCCCCCAATTCCAGCCCCGAAGATGACACACGAGGAAAATGGACAGATGATGAAATCTATTTATGCAGCATTTAGCGCATGCCAGGCACTATTAACTCATTTAACCCTCATGCTCTGAGAGCTCATGCTAGGAGACAGATACTCCTCTCCCCATTTAACAGGTGAGGAAACCAGGAGAGATGAAGTGCCTCAGGTCACACACTGTTAATGCTGGAGGCTGAATCTGAACCTGAGATAGTCTAGATAAAACTGAGGAACACCTAGAGACTCGACAAGGGGAGCCTTGGCAGGGATGGAGGTCAGGTTAAGAGTAGCCTAAAATGTTAAGAGGACAGGAGGCCAGAGAACAAAGTTCTAACTATAACCCCTTTTATCCCTTCCCCTACGTTACTCTGGAATGAACCTTCTCCACCTCCTCACCATGTCAAGACAAAGAACAGAGGTGCCAGGCCAGGTGGAGGTGGGTCACGTTAAGGAAGCACTGAAGCTACTGCAGTGGGGAGCACGGTGCGTGTGAGCACACGGGCCATCGGCTTCCCACCACGTGCCAGCACGCAGAGCGAAACCCCAACCTCACATCAGACACCAGTAAACACACCCTAGACTCTCAAAGGCAGGAATGTGGCCCAGATTTCCTCCAGGAATCTGACTAGCCCAAGAGAAAAAGCCTGAATCCCTCTTAACCAGGGGAAGAAACAGCCCCCACAGTGAAGCTCAGAGCTGAAGAGCCCTCGGAGCTTCCAAACAAGTTCATCTATTAGAACCATGAACACAAAACCAAAAATTTCCACTTAAGCCTCTAAACATGGAAGATGGAATCTGAGTGAAATAAAAACCCAGCAACAATAACTTTGAGGGAAAAAACATTCCACAGGAAAAAAAAAAAACCTTTTAATAAATTAGTTATCTTTTGAGGCGCCTGAATGGCTCAGTTGGTTAAGCATCTGCCTTCCGCTCAGGTCATGATCCCATGATCCCAGGCTCCCTGCCAAGCAGGGAGCCTTAGAGCCTTGCTTCTCCCTCTGTCTCTTCCCCTCCTCGCTCAGGCTTGTGGGCTCTCTCTGGTTCATTCACTCTTAAATGAAATTTTTAAAAAAGAATAAAAGGGGCGCCTGGGTGGCTGAGTCATTAAGCGTCTGCCTTGAGCTCAGGTCATGATCCCAGAGTCCCAGGACCGAGGCCTGCATCAGCAGGAAGCCTGCTTCTCCCTCTCTCACTCCTCCTGCTTGTGTTCCCTCTCTGGCTGTGGTTCTGTCAAATAAATAAATAAAATCTTAAAATAAATAAAATATTTTTCTTAATTTTCTTAAAAAATGCCTTAAAATTTTTCTTAATGAAGAAAACTTAGCATCTTTAGACAGCTTACAATATACAACTACAATATCAAGATCAGACATGTCAGTAAAGATGTATAGTAATGGTTCCTACAAAGACACAGAGGTGATAATTCAATATAAGAGCAGTCTTTTCAACACATAATAGAATGGACATTCTTTTAAACATTTTTCAACTCTTACAAAAAAAAAATCAATTCAAAATGAATTACAGACCGAACAAAGTTAAGACTACCAGACTTGTAATACATATACCAATGTCAACCTCTTAATTTTGACAAATACACCGTAACTAAGATGCTAAAATTAGGGCAAACCGGGTGTAGGATATATAGTTTTGTCATCTTCGCAACTTTTCTGTAAATTTAAAATCATCCCAAAATAAAGTTTTTTGTAAGTGTTCAGCATTAGTCATCAGGGAAATGCAAATTAAAATCTCAGTGTGATACCACCCCACCCACCCACTAAAATGGGTAAAATGAAACGGATCAACAGCAGTCAGTGCTGGAAGGCAAGCAGTAATACTCATAAATTGCAAGGAGGGCATAAAATGTACACTCTTGGGACACTTCAGAAGTTTAAAAATTAAACATGTACAGTCTACCCTATTACCTCACCAATTCCATTCCAAGTTTTACCCAAAAGAAATGGAACTATATACCCAAGGAGTGGACAATATTCGTAGCAACAGTATTCGTAATAGCCCCAAACCAGAAGTCCATCCAAACAGATGAATTATACATACGCTGTCAACTGCACACTGGAATTCTCTGCACCAAAAAGGAACTAATACAAGTACATGGGTACATCTCAAAAACATGCCGAACATAGCTAGACACAAAAACCACACTGTGAGATTTAACTATGCAAATCTACCCTGCAACAACAGAAACCAGGTCAGTGTTGTTTCCCTGGGCCTGGGAGAAGAGACACTGGTAAGGGGCACAAAGGAACTTTTCGAAGGGAAATATCCTCCCTCTTGATAAATGGGTTATCAGCTTTTTTCCAAGACTGATCAAACTGAACACAAAATGTCATTTCACTGTAAATAAATTGTACTTTTTAAAAAATAGAAGTGGTACTTATTCATCAGATACACAAATTTAAACGATACACAATGTATCGGTTGTACCCATCAGAATGGTTACATTTAAAAGCACCAAATAGTGATAAGGGCAGAGTAACCTCAATTCCATGTGGGTGGCAAGTAAAATGTTAAAACTTTGGAAAAATAGCAACTTCCTACTTAAGTATCTACCATATGATCCAGCAATTCCAAGCTTAAGTGTTTTTTTTTTTTGATTACACACTGAATGTTCACGGCAACTTTATTCCTAATAGCCAAGAACTGGAAAAGGCCCAGATCTCCATCAATGGGTAAACTACCATAAGCTTGTACTTGGCCACAAAAGGGAACTACGGATACACATGTGGCATAATCTTTAAAGGTATTTTGCTTAAAAAAAAAAAGCCTTATGCAAGTAGTCTCCACTTTTATGATTGCCATTTAGATGCTCCTGAATAGGCAAGGGTCTAGAAGAGTCAGAAGGCAACTTTGCTTGGGTGATAGCAATGTTCTCTATCTTGATGGGGTTTTGTTGAATTTCATGGTACACTGATTTAAACATTTCAAACTCCAACATTCCTCTTCAACATCTGTAAATATCGAGCTCATCGATACAGGTGTCTTTAGGGAAGCACATCGATGTGCACAAAATTGACGGGAAAGACTGATTTTCTAGAACAATTGGTGTGGAGCTAGGAAATTCATCTACAGGACAATACTTAGGGCTTTGTTAAGCCATCCTAACAGACATTACTTCCCCATGTGATTTCTTCTCAACTGGCTATATAACCTAAATACCAAGTTTTAGGTGCAGATGAATTTAATGCATATAAAGCGGACCCATAAAATGGAGGCTGCCCAGTACTATGGCCCACATCACAAACCTAAACCTGTCAGAGGAAACCTGAGACACCAAATCCAACTTGGCTTCACCTTCTATAGGACCTCATAGCCAATCAATGCCTTTCTGCATCACCTCTTCCAATGCTGACTCATTGAGGCCCCAAACTTCCTTGGAAGCAGAGGCTCCACAACAAGGAGGCCCTGCACTCCAATCCATGGATGACCTTGATTTGAATAAAAGACAGAGGTCACTAAACTTTTACTTTTAACAGTATACCAGGAGTCAGAAGTAAATAGAACAGCTGACAGCAGAGGCCCTTACCAATACAGAAGTATGGTAAATCACATGATGCTGAATTAACAGCATGGCTGAAGGCCCAAATTGGGCTTCACTACCAAACGGTGCTAAAATGGACTGTTTTCCCTCAAGAGTTAAGCAGAAGCACCAAGACTACACCCTTGCCTTTCAATTTCTGGTTCTCTGAGGTCAGTGTTCCCATTTACCCATGTATGGATAAAGATCAAATGCAAACACCTCCATTACCTTGATACCTACACCTGAAACTCACTCCCCTAATAAGGGAGCCTAAGTCACAGAACAGGTCACCTTGGTGACCGCTCCATAGCAACTGCTCGAAGTGCCCAGAGTGCATGAGAAGCAGCTTGGGGGAGGTGGACATGTGGAGAGCATATAGAAATGCCTGTAGTCTCATTACAAAAAAATAGAAAACCCAGGGGCCACAAAACATGCATGTTAAGTTTTATTAAGTTCCAAATACAAAACATTCCAAAGAGAAAAATGATCTATAATATCTAAGTTCTATATTCAACTACCAATTAAACAAAACATTCGTTGTCATTGTTTTACAACCAGTATAAAGCCAGAAGAATCAAGATGGATTCTTTTCCCAATGGCGTTATGAGTTAAGTCTGCTGGGTCAGTAAACTATTTGCCAAACAGCTGAATGGTCATTTAGGTATGCTTAATTTGAATTTAGTTTTCATGTTTACTAGGATTAAATTCCTATGTTCTACACTATTTATTTTCAAGGTATCTAAATAAAATCTCCAGAGCCAAAAAGTCATGAGAAGCATGCCCGAGTAGTTCACATTACAGGGCTGAGAAAGACAGCTACTTAAATTTGCTCAATACCCTCATCCTGGTCTGTGTTTAGAAGAGCCTGTCCAATGAGGGTTATAATTTTTGGACTATTTCTCACAACTGCTAAGGTTAAACATGATAGCACTGATTTTACTATGGAAAAAAAGAAATCTCAGAAGTTTTTTGTACTTAGTTCTTCTAACCCAACAACTCAAATCCAGTCCTTTGAGAACATTATTAGCTTTATATACTGTCGGCTCTAGTCTCCAACATGATTGGTTTTTCTAAGACAGGTGGTGGGGGTAAAGCAGGCTTACAAACCAGTTTAAAAAAAAAAAGCCAAGTGGCCCAATTTTGTTTATAGTTTTTCAAGTGTGCTTTCAATCATTTCACCTAGGTTTCCAGTTAAGTTTCCAGACACTACTCCTTTGTTTTATGACTGAACCCCACATCTGGATAAACTACACCAAATAAATGTCCCACTTGCTGAAAAATCAGTTTACTGGATAGAGCTACCACTCATGCCTTTCATTTTTCTACTTCAGCTTTCTGACAGTCAGCGATAATTAGGAAGTTCTAAATTGCAGAGTTGTCCCCTAGGACTTTAACAAAATGAAAGCCAAAGCTGTAAAATCCACACAAAGAACCACAAGAACTTAACTACCTCCACTTACCAATTTCCTTAACTGCTCCCCTTTATCTGGTCAATTACTTTTTTTTTTTAAAGTAACTACCACTCCCTAGTTAAGTGCTAACCAACACTGATGCCCGCCTGCCTGCCTTCCTTCCTTCGATCCACAGGAACCCTCGAAGGCAAAAATCTATTGCCTGCACCAAACCAATTCTGATGAGTACTGCTTATGCAACTGTGGTGCCTTATCGACAATCAGCATTCTTCTGCTTCAACAACTCTGTAAAATGAAAAGCATATGATCAGACCACAAGATACTCTTTTACACTGGAAATTACTCCCCTCTCACCCATTCTTTAAATACATACTTTTTTTTTACTGCTGTAACTGGCAACAAAAACATTTGCTTTAAATTGCAAGCTCTAAAATGCGACCCAAAATACTCATTACGACTTGTCATAGCACTGTGGTAATACCGAGTGCGACTAGGTCATCAGTACACGAGTAACACTGCTACTCTGAGCAGGAGCTGAGCAGCAGTGGCATCTGTGGCCCTGGCAGTCAATCTGCACTGTGGCTGAGGTGGCACCATTGTATGGGCGCAGGCTTAAACCTCATGGTCAAGTCTGTTCACATGCTAACCCAGTGCACAGTTCGATTCAACCACTGCTTATGGGGGCCATACTAGCAAGCTATTATACATTCAAAAATAAACCATTAAGGAGCTTAAGAGGTACAAACTTCCAGTTACAGGATAAGTAACTCCACTGCAAAGTACAGAATATAGGAAAAACCACTAATACTGCATGACTGAGCCACTAATGGAAATATTCTGTTTTAAGATCACTTTTCCCTACATTCCAACGGGTAAGTTACATTACAGCACTTTATCCCCCTAATCCACAGGTTAGATTATACCCTCTTCACAGAGAAACTTGAAAATACCACAGATATACAAAGTGGAAAAGCTGTACTTAAACCTATAAATGCCACAGCTTTTGAAGCTTACCTTAACATTTGATTTCTCTTGCTGCCAGCTTTATCTAGTGTGAATAAATCAGCACTCCAACCATAATGACCAAAATCCTCAACCTGCAAAAATTAAATATGTAACTAGTTATCGCTCTTAAAGGGAAATCTTCAAAACTTGCCTAACTGCTCTTTTCCAGAAAGAAAAGGCAAGTTCAGACTTGCAGCTTAATGTTATTTCATGTTCTACTAATTCTCAAAGTGGTGGAAGATTCACTGGCTTGGGATGGACTGGAATGGCTTAAAATGGTTAAGTCGCATGGCTTATGGATTCTCATTCTGTTCCAATGGTGCACTGCCATGTTAAATCCATAAGTTGAACGGACAAAACTTATTTGAAGGAATAAGTGCAGTGTAAGGATTTTAGTTGGAGGTCTTCAAGTTTACTATATTCAAGAGCATCTTTTTCAACTTCATGGCTGGACCTGGGTCATGCTGCCTCAGGTTTTGCTTTTTAAAGACCACTTGCAATAGATTTTCTCCATACAGTGTAGTTCCATAGAACTAAAAACAAGTCAGGCATCCAACTAAATGTCAAGTTTGCAATGGCTTATAGGGGCAGAGATTGGGACCCCAAACTTAAGCCATTTCCTGTATTGACTAAAAGGCTATTTTGAAAAATGTTAAAACATATGAAGCATGTTTAAAGGTCTTCATCAAAAATACTTAAAAAAAAAAGAAAAAGAAAAAAGAAAAAAAAAAAGACACCCCCTCCCAAGCCCCAGATCGCCATTGGTAAACAACAGCTGTTATTATTAAGGCCTTTAACTGTCATACATGCTTTAAAAAAAAAAAAATCCATGAGTTGAATTTGGAGGACTTTTAATATGCTATCGAACACTTTGCTTTTCCAAAAGTTTTTTAATCTAGAAAGCATTTCCACTGCCATGAGGTACAGTATGTCTCACTGTACTATGAGGAAGGTAAGTGTTCAATCTCGACTTAGACGGAAAAACTAGTTTGCTTTGCTTACCATCTTTGCTGTTTCACAGGCATTTGATGCTTTAAATCTGATGTGGAATGCTGATAGATTCACTTTTTAGAAGTCATAAGCCTTTGAGAAGTTGGAGATAACTTCATTGCTTATCTATTTTCTCCTTTGCAATCAAGCTGTTCCTTAAAAGTGAAACACTACAGAGTTGCAAAAATTTGAAACAGTAAGAGCAAGCACCGTTTGCAGCTTCATGGTTGGTTTTGGCCAAACTTTTTATTTAGTATTCTGTAGTTGCTTAACACACACTTATATGGTCTTATTGGGGGAGGGGAAAGGGGAGGTTCTTGTAGATTCCCAAAGAAATGTCAGAAAGGCAAAATATGGCCAGCATTATCCATCTGTTTTTCTTTTGGGGGGGGGGGGTTTACTGGGCGAATAGCACTTTCCTTACATAAGCATGTGATCTCAGGTTTTTCATACTGAGAACATTGAGATTTCAGTTTGAAGACACTCTGAAATCCTAAGAGTAGCATACCCCGACCACCCTCTAATAGCTAGCTTGTTTGTATAGGCAGAAGGATTCACCTTTCCATTTTAGATGGCTAGATGTTTTTGGAAGGCCTTAGAATTGCTTTGCCTCATTTACTGGGAAAAAATCAGGTAAAGGAAGTGGCCTTTAGGGACACTTTTAACTTGAAAAATTACAACACTAGTACACAAGTCAAGTCTTAACACATTTTAACATTTGCTTATTGAAAGCAATGTCATAAAGTCAAATAAGATTAAACAGGTTTTACTTTTTTCCCTCACAAGAACATAAAAATTATGGAAGGGGAACTTAACAGGAAATTTAAAAAAAGGTAACACAATTTTTCCTTTTAGTAGTCCTTGGGTAGTTATGACAGAAAAGGTTCCACTTTTTTTTGTTTGTTTCTTTGAACAGGGATTTTGGTCCAAAGTTTTGTTTGTTTTTAATATCTGCTTCTGCCTCCCCCTCTATCAGATCGGCTTCCTCCACGGCCACCACCTCTTGGTGCTCCGCGGCTTGAACTGCTGTAGGAATCACGTGGAGGAGGGTACCCCCTTTCCATAGAAGGGGGAAGCCCTCTTTCTTGTCTGCCAACCCGATCACGACCACTTGAGTAGAGATCACTTCGGCTGCTTGAGTAACTGTCTCGACTTCCACCATATCCGTCACGTGAGCTGCTGTAATCATCATAGCGACTGCTTCCACCATAAGATGGCGGGGGCCCTCGTGTAGGTGGAGCACTACGTGAGTTACCTGCAGGGTCAATGGTCAGGTAATATGGCAACACTATAAATTGTATATATACAACATTTAAATCTGAATTTACAGAATTCTTGTATTAAACGTTTACTTTCTTATATGGGAGGTTTTAAACTCTGCCATTGCTGGCCATTAACAGGGATTTGCTCATCTGCCGAGATACGGAAATGGATGGGTTTTTAATGTTTGTTTGAAAAGACTGAAGACGGTGTGTATTTCAAGAGGATATTCCAGACAGCTTGTTATTTTATAGTAGACACTCAGACACTTTCCAGTGATAAGTTGCAATTTTGAACTGTAGACTTTCCTTCATATTGCAATGGTAAACATTTGATCTTGTTAATAAAATTTTTAAACTGTATTTTCACTGTTGGGGGAAAACACATAAGGCTGCCAATTTAAGCAAGCAAAATCCCCTCCAAAGCAAGCAAACAGCCTCAAAAAAAAAAAAACTTAGAAAAAACAAAAGCCCCTCACAAAACTAGGAAAAGCCCAGCTGATAGTTACCCCTTAAGAGCAAGCAAATATCCCTTAAAAAGCAAGCACCACACAGCCTAATAAAGTGGCTCATGAACCTAAAAACTCAAGCTGGTGATACTCAAAGACCCTCAACCAGTATCTTACCATAACTCTCATATGAATCTCTGTAGGAACCTCCACTTGGATGATCTGAATAGTCACGATCACGACCATAGCCATCTCTATCACTAAAGAGAAAAACTTATTAAGTCGTAAGGCATCAATTTCAGAGCAATTTCATTTTTTTACAGCAAGCTGTGGCAGGCAATATTACTTTACCTATAGCCTCTTGATGGGTAATCATCACGTGAACTGGAATGACCATAATCACGGTAAGTATAATCTCTTGGTGGTGGTGCATAATCTCTTGTATCACGAGAACTTGGGTAATCTCTGCTTGAATAGCTACAAAAACAAAATTTAACTCAGTTCATGCTTGTGAAAAAGTTCTCCCGTCAACTTCAATTACTAATAAGACAAACTACTGCACTTGTATCTTACCTGTCCTTAGTAGAGTATCCATCATCTCTTGGGGACAAATAAACATCTCTACGAGAGGGCAGGGGTTCCCTTCGAGGTGGGCCTCCATAACTATCTCTTCCACGTGACACAGGAGCTTATGAAAAAAAAAAAAATTTTAAAAATATACCCAAAATGTGCATTCAATGAAAAGCAGGGATTCAAGTAAAATAGTATGAAACTAAATCAGGAATTTTCTTCTTTAAAATTTCCTACTCAGAAACCAATGCTTTTCAGTACTTACCACTTTTTGTACCTAAGCTTCACCTCTAGTCCATGAGTCAGTTTCATAAGCATCATTTTTTATTTAACGTTTTAGGGTTTTTAAAAAAAAACTTTTTTTACATATTTTATTTGAGAGCAAGTGAGCAAACAAGAGCGAGCATAAGCTTGGGCGCCTGGGTAGCTCAGGTAAGTGTCTGCCTTCGGCTCAAGGTCATGATCCCAGGGTTCTGGGATCAAGCCCTGGATTGGGCTCCCTCTTCAGCGGGAAGCCCACTTCCGCCCCTCCCACTTCCCTTGCTTCTGTTCCATCACTGTGTCACTCTGTGTCAAGTAAAATCTTAAAAAAAAAAAAAAAAAAAAAAGGAAAGCATAAACAGTAGGTTCGGAAGAGGGAGAAGCAGGCTCTCCCCTGGGCAGGGAGCCCCACGTGGGACAAGGAAGACACTTAATATTGACTGAGCCACCCAAGCACCCCTATATTTATTTTAAAGCATCATTTCTGAAATTCACTTATCAATCCTTTGTCATAGTGGTAGAACAGATTGTTCTGTAAATCTAGCATTTACCTCTTCCTCCCATTCCACTGCTGCTGCGAACTGGTCCTGAAGGGGCAGATCTTTTAGGAGGAGGACCACCACTTCGTGGTGGTGGTCCTCTTTTTACTGGAAGTGGTCCCCTGGAAGAACTCATGTTAAAATTCATGGAATAGCCACCATCATCTACGTTGAAATAGAAAGAAAAACATGTTAACTACGGTATCAATTAAAGCTTTAAGTTTTCTTTGTTGTATCAATAACCATTTTCTGTTTAGTTAGGGAATCTTGCTTTTCACTTGCCCAAGATCACCAAGCACAAGGGAGTCTACACAAACAAAATAAAAAATAATAAAACAAGTGTAATCTAAGCTGCTTCTAAGAAAAATACAAATTGTTTCATTTTTATACAGTTAAGTACGCATTATCAAAAACTTTCAGCAAATTCTGGATCATTTTGTTGTCCATGGTTTTTATTTATTTTTACTATTTAGATGTCTACACCCAACGTGGGACTCAAACTCATGACCTGACATCAAGAGCTGTTAGGCTCCCATCCATCGCTTTTTTAAATACTGACTTTGGATGCCTTCTAGGTTTCTCTTAAGTCATGACTGATAAATGAGGTGTTCTCAGTATCAAAAGCTGGCGAACGTACAGCAGGACTTAACCCATGCACAGGCTGGAATGGGGTTTACAGTTCCTAAAATTCTACAAGTCTGAGGTAGACTCAAGTCTTTACCCATGTGCCCTCCACGTGAGGGAGGTCCCCTGGTTCCTCCACTTCCTCCTCTTCCGCCTCTAAGACCTCTTGGAGGGCCTCTGCTTCTTGGAGGTGGAGGGGGTCCACGTCTACCAC
This sequence comes from Spilogale gracilis, assembly GCA_004023965.1. Classification (NCBI taxonomy): domain Eukaryota; kingdom Metazoa; phylum Chordata; class Mammalia; order Carnivora; family Mephitidae; genus Spilogale; species Spilogale gracilis. The sequence continues at coordinate 193,471 of PITA01000502.1, forward strand.
TTTCAAATGATGGTTTAGTGGCTTGTTCTACTTTGATGGCTTTTCCATCTAAGGACTAAAGAATATCAAAACGGTTAATTGCATCAATATTTAAAGAAATCTTGCAGATCCATCACTATGCATTGTGACACCAACGTGCCCTTCAAAATGAAGATTTTAGGTAAATCTAGCTCACCAATTAATCTGAGAAAAGCAATAAAATATAGGGTCATTTCTCCTTTCTAAGTTTTTTAGAATGACACTGATCAGTTCAACTCCAACATAAGGTGAATCCATCAAATTGCGGGTCAATAAAATTTAAAAAGCCAGACAGTCAACTTATTATTAAATGTGATAACCGAAAAGCCAAGACACCAAGTCATTTTATGGATTCTAGAGAACACATAATTTTCTGAACTGAAACAATTTAAGAGTATAATCCACAACTCGGCAAAATTTGAAATTACAAAGGACCGAGGATCAGAGGGTTCTGGAAAGGTATACATTCAAACACAACTCACGAACTTTCCTTGACCAAACTTCAATGAACTGTTTATGCACTAGGAAACAATATCATCCTGCAATCTCACCTTTCCATTCATGTCTCTGGCTGCATCCTTAGCATCTGCGGGGCTCTCAAAGGTGACAAAAGCAAATCCTCTTGATTTGTTGGTTTCACGATCTTTCATCAACAGAACTAAAAAAGTAGATTTGGGGGGGTGAGCGTTACTCTAGTTCGAATTAAATAACAAAGTGTGCCTACAAAATGTAAGCTCAGAACTTCTTAGAGGACAAAGTAATGTATCATTTCTTTGATGATCAACGCAATCAAATACATCACAGCTTACATTTTTAACGTTCACAACTCCCTTATATGCTTTCAGATAACTCACCTTCCACTATTCGTCCATACTTGCCGAAGACTGCTTCAAGGGCTTTTTCATTTGTTTCTGTATTGAGGCCACCAATGAAAAGCTTTCCTGGGCGATCTGCTTCAACCATTTTTTCCCCCTGGTGAGAGTCTGTTAGAAAGAACAGTTATTCCATCTCCCTATAAAAACTTCAAATTTATGGGGCAAATGCGTATTTACTGGTGCATCTTTGTTTTACTAAAATCATCATTCCTTAAAAACTGCAGACACCAAAGAGTATACTTTCCTAAGCCTCAGTGGGAAACGAAGTTCAGTAGTTTAGTGATACCACAGTTTACAGTAAACTAGTTAAAAGGACCAACTTAACTAATCCCTTCACCCTTAATCCACCTTTGCAATTTTAATAAAGTAACACCTACTCAGCGTCTGAAAAAGCAATTCCAGTTTTAATTCTAGATGTGTTCCCTTTTAAAGATTCGATCATCACATTTCAATTACCCTAATGGTTTTTTAAAGTGCATCGCCTCATTCAAGGTCATAGGCGAGACGCAGGTCCTCTTCCAAGAACCCTGCCTTTCCTCATTAGGATTCTCTAGTCAATCAAAGCAGAAACTGGAAGTTTGAGCCAAGTTATACCACCTCTTCTTCACCAGCCCCTAACCCCACGTGAAAGGTTCTTTTAGAAATAAAAAAAGGTTTCGGTATCGTTTCATAATAACGGAAGGTGGAAGCGCGCATCGTATCACTCAACACTCCATGACTACAGCAGAATCCAATTAAAACCCGTCATTAAAAACCGCGTGGAAAACACAAAATGGCGACACTTGGAGTCAACCCAGAAAAGCCCACACTGGTCATGGGAGTAACTTTTGCCATCAGCAGTGGCTGCGGAAATTCAAAGGGCTTCGTCTCCTGGGCTGCCAATGAACAAGGACCCGCGTAAAGGTGCACGTGCCCATCCGTAGCGCCAGCGCCATCCCAATGCAGGTACCGCGGTGGCGCGGTCTGCCCTCGTCCCGTTCCAGCCCCGACCTTCGGCACCACCCCCGCAGGCGACAACCAAACTTTGCCGAGAGGCACACAGCGGAACGGAGCCCCCACGTCTGTCCTCCGCGGACACGCGCGGCTTTATCGAAATAGGTCGGCACCTTTCGGTTCTTAAAATGGCGCCCGCCACCCCCATCTCCAGGGAGATAATCCCGAGTTCGAACGTGGCAAGAAGGCACGCGAAACGGGCGAAGGAAAGGGTAACACGTACCGGAGGGGTGACGACGGTTCCAAGCTCCTACGAGCTCGCCGGCGGGGGCTTCGGGGCAGCACAGCACGAGGGAGTGCCGCCGGCTCCGAAAACGGAAGAGGGAAGCCGCTAGCACTACTGCGCAACGAGGGCGAACAAAGGAGACAGCAAACTTTATACTGCCCGGGAACGAGGCTGAAGGACCCGGATGGAAACCGAGCTTAGAATTTGAAACGCAAACGGAGGGGGAGCGGTTCCCAGCCGCCCCATTTGCTGTCTTCTCTGTCATTCACTCCTTGCTCCTCCCCTTACCCCGGGCCCTCCGCGTTCCAGCCGGCGCCCGCTTGCAACCGTTTTCCCAGCCCCCACCCGTGCACCACAGACCCGCGTTTTTGCTTTCCGCTAAAATGGTTCAGGGGTTACGTTTAATACCGAACTGAAATTTATTGCATGTTCCAGGGGGCCGGACACGGTGCTAGACTTTATATCCATTAACTCATTTAATCCTCAAAACAATATGATGAAGCTTGAGCCTCCTAAGTGTGCTAATTTTGCGTCAAGGGGAAACAAAGAAGTTTAGATACTAAAATACATCTTCCCAAAATATCTTCAACAAGAATTTTTAGTGAGTGGGGAAAAATTCTGATAAATGAATGTCACTTAGGGGGATACAACCCAGAACAAGCGGAGACATGGGCAAGAAGGCAGTCACTTCGAAGGTAAAACTACCAAATTTGGCAAATAAAAATATAGGATGCCCAGTTATGTTTGAATTTCAGATACTTATTTTAGCATAAAACTATATACAAAAAAAAACTTGCTTAATGTTTAACTGAAATTTAAGTGGGCATTGTGTGTTTTATCTGTGCCAATCTACTTGTGTTGGGGGGCACATATTACAAAAATTAAAAATTCTCAAATTTATTTAAAAATCAACAAAAAAAATTGCAGTACAAATAACAAAACAATTCCATGTTGTGATTAGTGCCAGGGAGGAGGATATTTTGGTGGACAATATATGGGAGACCAGATTTGATTTTAGACATCACAGCAGATCTGAACGGAGAAAAGAAACTAGCCATGGGAAAGCTTTGCAAGAAGAGAGAGCACTAAGCAGAAAGTGAAGGAAAAGAGCCTGCATGGATCAAGAGACAGAAAGAGGGGTGCCTGAATGGCTCAGTCGTTAAGCAGCTGCCTTCGGCTCATGTCATGATCCCGGAGTCCTGGGTTTGAGCCCCGACATGGGGCTTCCTGCTCTGCAGGAAGCCTGCTAGCAGGAAGCCTGCTTCTCCATCTCTCACTCCCCTTACTTGTGTTCCCTCTCTAGCTGTGTTTTGCTGTGTCCAATGAATTTAAAAGAGAGAGGGAGAGAGAGAAAGAGATCCAGGGTGACAGGAATTAAGAGGACATCAAGAAAAGGAACCCAGGAGGTAGGCAGAATCTTTGAACCCATTAAAAGATTGCAGAAAGTTAAGTGTGAAAGCAGGGATACCACTAGGACTGTGTGAACAGACCTAGAAAGAGAGGACAGGGGCCTTGAATTAGGGTGGTGGCCGTGAAGATGTGGAGGAAGGAACAGGTGTTAGTGTAGGGGGCAGGTAGTGTGCCCAGAATTTGCTAATGAATCAGACGGGAAAGGGCTGGGGTGGAATTGAGGCAACAGAAGTCAGTATGGATGACTAAGTAAAAGGATCTGGCACAAATGGTGGTGACCACTTACCAAAATGGTTGCATAGAAGCAAGTTTGGGATGGAGACGTGGAGAAGCTTGACGCTCAAAGATCAGGGCTAAATTGTCGCTTACAAATGGTAATACAAGAATGAGACCACCAAAAAAGAGAACACGATGGGAAAAGTAGGCCCAAGATCACTCTTTATTAACTAGAAAACCCCTGTATGGAGAGAAGCAACTGGAAGGAAATACGCTAAAATGTTTACAGTTTATCTTGGTAGGATTTATTAACAATTGTTACTTTTCTTCTTCAGAGTTACAATTACTCTGCGGAGGGACGCCTGGGTGTCTCAGTTGGTAAAGCGTGTGTGGAGCGCGCGGGCCTTTGGCTCGGGTCATGATCGCAGAGTGTTGGGATCAGTCCTGCATGGTTCAGCAGAAGTTGGCTCCTCCCTCTGCCTGCTGTTCCCTCCTGCTTGTGCTCTCTCTTGCGCTCTCGCTCTCTCTCACCCTCTCTCTCTCTCTCCTTCCCTGGCAAATAAATAAATAAAACTTAAACACACACACACACACACACACACACAATTACTCTGCCCGTGGTGTTTTATGGCACATGCCAGCTGGGGGGGGTAGTAAATGATGTTTAGGTCATGGGTAAAAACCCCAAGGAGCCTTGGAACCAGCTCTGAATTATTAACATTACGGGAGGGTATAGCACTCAGTAGTACTCAGCAGGGCAAGAATATTGGTTCCTTTATTTCCTAGCCAAATAATGACAAATAAAGCAAAAGTCCTGTCCTTTTGCCTTCAGGATGAATTATGTAAACTACTGGCTGTGGCAACAGTTGGGAATTGGCCGGGTTGGCAAATTGGCAAAAACTCCTTAAATGCCCAGCTCTGGAAGCCATCTGCGTCTCCAGGAGGAATCAGGAGAAATCCCTCCCCCTGGATTGTGAGGCACTGTCTTTCTCTGTCTCAAATCAGATGGAGCCGTTTCAGACCTTCACCCCACCCCGTCTCTGAGACTCAGCCAGGCCTCCTCCAGTCCAGAGTAGAACAGGGCCAGCTCTACAAGAAATGTCCCTGTCCCCCTGGGTCTCAAGAGGGAAATGTGTGTCTATGTGGACCCAATGGGTCCGGTCTTTGCAATTAGTGCCCAGGAGTGTGAGGGTTGGGGGTGGGGGGCAGGACTTGTAAGGACAAGAAGCCAGAGTGCAAGTCAGGACAGAGGGGACAAAAGAAGCTGGAGAGGGAGGGCCTACTGACTAGATCCAGGTAGCAATGAAGAGAAGGAGCCTTTTTCAGAGGTAGGACGAGGTAATCAGATCCCATCTTAGAGAGATCGCTGTGGCTGCTGTCTGGAGACTATAGTGGGGAAGGGAGGAGCAGGAAGCAGGGAGGTGGGCCAGCCCCGTGTGAAGGGAGCTGGCCAATGGACAGTGCGAGAAGCAGGACTCACACTTCCCAGAGCAATCTGTGAAACCCATCCCTGCCCCTCATGGATCCTCTAGATTTTTCTCTTTGCTGTTTTCTTTCGACTTACTCCTTTAGCTTATCATTACGTATAGTTCTAGTTCTCTTTACTGTAATTTTTCCTTGGGTCCGGTTGTTTCTCTCCAGATGCCATCTCGATGATTGACTGATAGACTGGGTTGAGCAATATTACTTCACCGCTAGGCATCCTTGGAATATAATCAGTGCCAAATAAATGTTGGCTGAATGACTTGCAAGGCCTTTTTATTCTCCATGGTACTTAGCATGAGATGAGGGCATAGTGAGTGTGTAATGAATCTGTGGCCTTGTCTTAAATCTCAATTTGCCTGCAAAGGGCTCACATTTTTTTTACTAGAACAAACAACAAAAGGCACTCTATAGTTTTAAAAGCAATTAAATGATTAAAAAGTAACTTTTGCTTCCGAAAAGCGCTTTTTAAAAAAAAATTTGATCATCAAATTAAGGCTCACTCTGAGATGAGTAAATCGCGGCTCTCTGTGCAGGTTTGCATTTTCACATGAAGGGCAGATGTAAGGTCGTTTTGCATCCAGTTATGCCTGTTCTCCAAACGATAGAAAGATTATCCTGCCATGTGTTCTAGAAACATCTGTTATCTGGTGTCGAGCAAGAAGGAAAGGAAGGAAGAAGTTCATGAGATTAAAGATTGGGAGACTTTCCAAACCACTTAAAGTAACCACTGCCCAGAAGATAGGCAATTTAGCTACAATGAGCAAGGAATAAAAACTTTGTAGACCGAAGTGTGGCTCTGTTATCACTACAGAAACTGGTGGAGGGGATGAAGAGCTAATGCTGCTGGACCTTTCTCCGCAATGAAGGAGGTAATGAGTTTTAACAGAACTTAATGCTTGATTAAAAGGAACCGCAGTGTGTCTTCAGAAAACACTTCGAATGAAGGGGTGGAGAATAATGGATTTTGCAATAAATTGTGTCAAAACAATTAGACACTTGAAAGGGGGGAAATCCAGATTCATACCACAGTTTTTACTCTGGAATAAATTCTAGCTCAAAGATTTAAAAGTAAAGGGTAGAACCATTGAGGTACTAGAAGAAAAATGGGTAGGTGTTTTTATATCCGGCTATGAAGACCTTCCATCCATCCATCCATTCATCTATTCATTCATTCATTCATTCATTCATTCATTGACTTAGCAAATCCTTATTCAAATACGGTGTCTATTCTGTGCCAGCACTGTTTCAGGTGCTGGGAATACATCCATGAAGAAAAAGGGCGCCTGGGTGGCTCAGAGGTTAAACCTCTGCCTTCGGCTCACGTCATGATCTTGGGGTCCTGGGCCTGAGTCCCGCATCAGGCTTCCCCCTCTTTCTCTGCTTATTTGTGATCTCTCTCTCTCTGTCAAATAAAGAAATAAAATCTTTAAAAAGAGAGAGAGAGAGAGAGAGAAGAGTACCTGCTGACCTGGAACTAACATTTTAGTTGGGGTGGGGGGAAGGGAAGACAATAAACAATTAAAATCGATCAGTCAATTAGTATGTTTGAAGTTGAAAAGTGCTATGCAAGAAATAAAGGAGGGAGGGTCTGGAGTATGGAAAGGAAGGGTTGCAAAATTGAAAGGGTGGATCAGAATTGGCTTCACTAAGGTAACATTTGTTTTCTTTTTTTTCTCTTTTTAAAAATATTTTATGTATTTATTTGACAGAGAGAAACACAGCGAAAGAGGGAACACAGAGGGAGTGAGAGAGGGAGAAGCAGGCTTCCCGCCGAGCAGGGAGCCGGATGTGGGGCTCGATCCCGCCTCTCCAGGATCATGACCCGGGCCGAAGGCAGTCACTCAACCAACTGAGCCACCCAGGCGCCCCAACATTTGTTTTCTTTTAAGCGTTTATCTATTTATTTATTTGACACAGAGGGAGAGGGTGCGAGAACAAGCAGGGGGAGCGGCAGGCAGAGGGAGAGGGAGAAGAAGGCTCTCTTCCAATCAAGGAGCCCAACATGGGGCTCAATCCTGGGACCCTGGGACCATGACCGGAGCTGAAGGCAGACACCCAACCGAGACACCCAGGCGGTGCACTAAGCTAACATTTGAAGCAGAGATAAAAGAGGGAGTAAACTGTGTGGATATCTGGGGGGAAAGTATGCCAGGAAGTCTGAAGCCTACCCGCCGTGTCCTAAGAACAGCAAGGAGGACACTATCGCTGAAAGGAGTGAAGGGGCATGAGAGGAGGAAGAGAGGATTCGAAGTAGCAGAGGGGCCAGATCTTGTAGATGTTTGTAGACAGTGGTGAAGTCTTCACCTTTGTTAGGAAAAATAATTTTGCTACTACCCTTCTGAATTCTAAGCTGAGGACATACTCCCTCACCCCATAACAAAAGATAGATGAGCAGGAGAAAAACAAGTTTAATAGCATGCATACCTTCTATCCGCAGGGGATAGACCCAGGAAATCTGATTAGCTGTCTGAAATGGCCCTAGCCATTGTCTTAAGTAGCATCTTCAGCTAACAACAAAAGAAAAACATTGGGGATGGGGGGGAGTTGGTTATGGGAGGGGAGTAGACTATGTATGGGAAACAAGGGTAAGGTTGTTTTGTAGGTTTAAGTCATTACCTTCTCCATTGATAAGCGTTTCTAGCGATTAAGCATCATCCTCTTCCTGGTCCACGGAGGGAGACACCCTCATGAATGGAGGGAGATTCCCTTATAAATGTTAATGTGTCTTATGAAAGGGCAACATCTACTTGGGTTTTTAGAGCTTCTCCTTAGTTTGCAGTTCTTTTTTTTTTAAAGATTTTATTTATTTATTTGACAGAGAGAAACACAGGGAGAGAGTTGCTAGACCCTCTCGTCTTTTCATTCTAGTCTCATTCCTCAGGCAATCGTATATGTTACCAGAATTTCCACTGCAGTCAACACGCTTCCTTCTCCCCAGATTTATATTTCTACGCCAGATCTCTCCCTTGAGCTCCTCGACCTGCATAAACAGCTTCCTGTCACACATTACCCCTTAGCTGCGTCAAGTTTATTAATTCGTTCCCTTCCTGAATAAGGATCCAATACCTACTACCAGGCATTAGTCAGCAAGATTGGGATCTGTCTTGTTGGGGAGGAAAAATTTCCTCTGTTCTTCAAGGTTTTTCTGGCTGGTCCAAGAATTAAATTTACATGAGACAGATTAATAGGAGAAAATCGAATTTAACCATGTACGTACAGGGAATCCACAAAAAAATATGAGACATTCCAAAGACAGTCAGGAAAAGTGAAGAAGGTATGTCATTCTAGACTAAGGAGAAGGCAGTAGGGGTCTGCAGCTTCAAAGGGAAGCCAGGCAGTTCACAAGAAGATGAAAAAGAGCAAACATTTGCTAAACAAATGTTTGCTGGACTATTCAGAAACAGTGGGACACGGAAGAATTCTAATGGACTTCACTAAGTTCTTCCCTGTCTACACCTAGTAACTACAGTTACCTATGCTGATAGCTCCTCTGGAGCAGGTCTTTGATCTAGATTCTTTTAGGCAGTTAAGGGGCAAAAAGAAAAACTTACTGAGTCCTCTGCTTTTTCAAAAATAACCAGCATGGACTTCCTGGCTGGCCAGTCGGTAGATCATGCAACTCTTTTCTTTTCTTTTTTTTAAAGATTTTATTTATTTGACAGAGAAAAACAGCCAGAGAGGGAACACAAGCAGGGGGAGTGAGAGAGGGAGAAGCAGGCTTCCCGCCGAGCAGAGAGCCCGATGTGGGGCTCGATCCCGGGACTCCGGGATCACGACCTGAGCCGCAGGCAGTCGCCCAACCAACTGAGCCACCCAGGCGCCCCGATCATGCAACTCTTGATCTCAGAGTCGTGAGTTCAAGCCCCACATGGGGCATATATTTTTACTTAAAAAAAAAATCATCAGCGTAAAGTAACCCACATGCCAGAGAGACATATTCTCGGGTGGCACATTTTGCTCCCCTACAGTATATACAATGGTGAATACAATGGACTTTGTGCTTGCCCTCATGAACTTAAGTTTTAGTTGGTGTGCGTGTGAAAGAGAGAAAAAAAACAGATGAGAAAATAAACAAAAAATAGTGAAAATCGCCATGAAGAACACAAGTTGCAGTGATAGAGAATTTTCTTAAAAGTATGTGTGTGCAAGGGGAGGAAACCTATTTACAACAGCCAGGAAAGATCTCTCTGAGGAAGTGACATGGAAGCTGAGAGTTCTCAATGACAGGAAGCAACCATCGGTAGGAAGAACATTCTAGATAACAGCACAGCATGTGCAAAGGCCCTGCTGATGAAAAGAATTTGATGTATTTGAAGAACTTACATGAAGCCACTTTGACTGGCACATGGAGATTAAAGAAAACAATGACAAGTGGTGTCACTGGAAGCCTGGGGAAATGTCAGAGGATCCAGAACCTTCCAAGTCCTGCCTGAGACTTGGGGGTTTCTGCTAAGAGCAACAGGAAGCTTTCATCCGGGAGAAAAATTTAAGCTGATTTGTATTTTTGGACGATCACTCCGGCAGCTGAGGAGAGAATGAGTGATAAAGGGGGCAGGCGCAGAAGCTAGAAGACCACTTAGGAGTTTAAGGTGGTATTCGGAGCAAGAGAAGACCCCACTTACCCTAGGGTAGTAGTTGTGGAGATAGAGAAACGTGGGTAGATCAGGAAACTAGATCAGAATAGCCTGCCTAAAAACTAAACCTGGTGCTGAGACGCCTGGTATGAAGCCAGGCTTTGCCACTTCCAAGCTGTATGAATTCGAGCAAATTACTAATTTCTCTGTATCTTGGTGTCCTCATTTACAGAATGAAGATAATAATAGTACTTATAGGAAGGGTCTGGATTAAATGAATTTAACATATACAACACATTTATAGCACTGCCTAGAGAAGAGTAAGCACTATATATTTTTAAAAGATTTTATTTATTTATTTGACAGAGAGAAACACAGCCAGAGAGGGAACACAAGCAGGGGGAGTGAGAGAGGGAGAAGCAGGCTTCCCGCGGAGCAGGGAGCCCGATGTGGGACTCGATCCCGGGTCTCCGGGATCATGACCTGAGCCGAAGGCAGTCGCTCAACCAACTGAGCCACCCAGGCGCCCCAAGTAAGCACTCTATTAAGTGTGAAGCATTGACGTTGTGACAGACGGGCTCTGGGGAGGAAGGGAGGAATCCACAGTGAGGCCAGGTTTCTGGCATGAGCTACTGGATGCCTTTCTGAGACACTAGGGTGGCAAAACCTCACTCTTGGGTCAAACCAGTGATTTACTCTCTCCATATCTCCTGGAAAAACTGATGCCAGACCTCAAGTGAGACTTCAGTATTGCCCGGGAATTTTGCTATATCTTTAGTCAATTAACTGTTCTACCTACTGCAATCGTTTTTTAGAATCTTCTCCACTCTTCTCTACCCTCCTACCTCAGCATCACTTCCCTCCACCCCCCAATGTAACCGTTAGGTTTTTAGGTCGCAAATGGAATGGAGACCGCAAGGGCAAACAGGGTCCAAAGAGTGAGTTTTATTGCAAGCACTCTCAGGCGAGGTTCCGCGACTCCAGAGAGGAGAGTTGGGGAAGTTGTGCCCCGGTTGGGGAGTGCGGGGTTTTTTTAAGCCTTATTGGTTCCAGGTCTGGATTCGGGTGGGTTTCTTCCATATTAGGCAAGGGAACATTGTGTCCCTAGGTGATTGGCTGGGGGTGGGGAAGGTCCAGACGATGGTGGGTGGTCCCTGGCTGGAAAGTCCTGGATGGAAAGTTTCGGTTTCCCCGGCTAGGTTTCGATTTACTGGAGATGATGTGGTGGCCACGACTGCTTTGGCGGGAAGATCAGCCATCTTGACCCCGTCTGCGATGTCCGCCATTTTGGGTGCCCCTGTCTCTCAGCCAGCCCAACAGTAACAATATTTGACCTCAGTTCTTTTTTTTTTTTAAGATTTTTATCTATTTATTTGTCAGAGAGAGAGAGTGCGCAAGCAGGGGGGAGAGGCAGACAAAGAGCGAAGGAGAAGGAGAAGCAGGCTCCCTGCTAATAAGCAAGGAGCCCAATGCAGGACTTGATCCCAGGACCCTGGGATCATGACCTGAGCCAAAGGCAGACACTTTACCAACTGAGCCACAGAGGCGCCCCCTTAATTCTTTTTTTAAAATTTATTTTGAAGTTTTATTTATTTGAGAGGGGGGGGAGAGAGAGAGAGAGAGAGAGAGAGCGAGCTCATGAGTGGGGAAGGGGCAGAGGGAGAGAATCCCTCGGAGACTCCCTGGGGAACATGAAGCACGCCGGGCTTGATCCCACAACATAAGATCATGACCAAGAGAGGGTCGCTCAACCAACTGAGCCATCCAGACGCCCCAATATTTGACTTCAACTATTATTTCACAGACAAAATAGAAGGCCATAGATGGGAAATCCCTTATCTTCTGGTTACCAAACATGCATATCTCCACATCTCTACCCATCCTATCTTCCTCTCCTCCTGCTAGGTAGGACAGTGGCTCCCACAGTGTAGTTAGCCTCCATCCCCCAACCCCCAACAGCAGCATTGTCATGGCCTGGGAACTTGTTAGAAATGTAAATTTGTAGGCTCTGCCTGGAGACCTCCAGAATCCCTAACTCTGGAAGAGGTAGGGACAGCAATCAGTGTGTGTGTTTTAAAGATTTTTATTTATTTATTTGGCAGAGAGAAACACAGCTATAGAGGGAACACAAGCAGGGGGAGTGAGAGAGGGAAAAGCAGGCTTCCCGCCAAGCAGGGAGCCCAATGCGGGGCTCAATCCCTTGACTCCGGAATCATGACCCAAGCCAAAGGCAGACACCCAACAACTGAGCAACCCAGGTGCCCCGCAATCTGTGTTTTGACAAGCTCTCCAGGGAACTCTGCTTCACAGTCATGTTGGGGAACTAATGCAATGGAAGATTAACGGTCTTCTCATTTAAAGCCAGTCCTTCCACCTGTGCTTTGGACAATGTCCTCCCCTGCTTTCTTGGGAATTTTATGTCATGAATTCTTCTTTTCTTCTGTATATTCAACCACTCCTCAACTGAAACTTTCTCCGGCACATCAAAACATGCACAAGGCTTTCTTGTATAGAAAACCCCCTCTGAGGGTGCCGGGGTGGCTCAGTGGGTTAAAGTGTCTGCCTTTGGCTCAGGTCATGATCTCGGGGTCCTGGGATCAGGCCCTGCATCGGGATCCCTGCTCAGCCGAAGGCAGATGCTTAATGACTGAGCCACCCAGGTGCCCCTGAGTGTTCTAATGTTTATAAAGGGGAAATATATTTCTCTATTACTTATGCAATTGAATGTTAATCAAAAAAGAGAAAGTTGTCTACCTTCATTTCATCAACTGTTACTCAATGTTCAGTCTATTCCAATCTGGCTTTTCTCTGGATAATTTTCCCTCAGATAGCTCTCTCTCATATCACCAATGACATCTGTGTCATCAAATCAGATAGATAAGATGTTATCTGCTATTTCACTTGGTCTTTTTTTTTCTTGACCACTTTCTCCTTGAAACACTCTCTTCCTTTAACTTCCAAGCCCTTTTATATTGAACATCACACAGTTCTGGTTTTCCACCTATCTCTCCGCCCTGCTCCTTCTCTAGCAACTCTATAGCTTATAGCTTTCTACTAGACTACAGACTATTGACATTTTTCAAAGACTGGCTCTAGATCCTCTGCTGCTCTCATCCTGTAGTCATCTTGTATGTGATTTCTACTATCATAAGTCATCAGTTCCCAAATTGTGTCTCCGTTCTGGAGCTACATATTCATGCTTGATCTCCATTTGTGAAATTTTGCCATTTGCAACAACATGGATGGAACTAGAGGGCATTATGCTGAGCAAAATAAGTCAGAGACAAACACCGCATGATTTCACTCATATGTGGAATTTAACAAACAAAACAGATGAACATAGGGAAAGGGAAGGAAAAACGAAGTAAGATAACAGAGAAGGAGGGGCGCCTGGGTGGCTCAGTCATTAAGCGTCCGCCTTTGGCTCAGGTCACGATCCCAGAGTTCCCTGGATGAGTCCCGCATCCGGCTCCCTGCTCTGTGGGAAGCCTGCTTCTCCCTCTCCCACGCCCCCTGCTTGTGTTTCCTCTATACCTGTGTTTCTCTCTGTCAAATAAATAAATAAAATATTTAAAAAAAAAACAGAGAAGGAGGCAAACCATGAGAGACTTTCAACTCTAGAGAACAGACAGGGCTGTTGGGTGGGGGGTGATGAGGGGATGAGGCTATGAGGGTAACTGGGTGATGGGCATAAGGAGGGCACATGGCATAATGAGCACTGGGTGTTATATGCAACTTATGAAGCACTAAATTCCACTCCTGAAACTAATAATACAATATATGTTAACTAAATTGAATTTAAGTGAAAAAAATAAAAGAAATCTCCATTTGTAACTCTCAGGGTCTCCTCAGGTATAATAGTTCCAAAAAAAACCCTCCTCTTGTCTCCCTCTCTCTCTCTCTCTCTCTCTCTCTCTCTCTCTCTCAACCTAAACCTGGTGTTCTTCCAATGTCATGCCTCACTGAGTGCCTTTGCCACACACACTTCCCTCTCCCTCAGCTCACAGTATCATCCATTAACCACCAAATCCCATCAGTTATGACTCCTAAATACCTCATTATGTCCACAGTTAATGCTAGGTTAATGCTCTAGTCAAGAGGTTCTCAAAGTTTGGTCCGAGAACTCTGGAAGGATCCAGAAACACACCCAGTCTAGTCACAAGATGAAAAAAATTGCATAATAATACCAAGATATGATGTGCCGGGCGCCTGGGTGTCTCAGTGGGTTAAAGCCTCTGCTTCCGCTCAGGTCATGATCTCAGGGTCTTGGGATCAAGGCCCGCATCAGGCTCCCAGGGAGCCTGCTTCCTCCTCTCTCTCTGCCTGCCTCTCTGCCTACTTGTGATATCTCTCTCTGTCAAATAAATAAAATCTTTTTAAAAAAAAGATAGGATGTGCCTTTGTCACTCTTATTCTCTTTTGAATATGCAGTAGTCCTAAAGCTGTGTGACATGTGATATTCCAACAAATTGAATGCAGAAGCAAGTAGGAGAATCTGGCTATCTTCTACTAAGCCAGACATTAAAAGATTGGCAAAAATGAAAAACAATACCACTCTTCTCACTGCTTCCTTTTGTTTTAGAGAATATAGGGGTTTTTTTAGAATCACTAGCCAATAGAAGAAACAATCCTAATATCTTTATGAAACGATTACAGACCCAGAATAGCAATCTTTCTTTTTCTTTTTCTTTTTTTAAAATATTTTATTTATTTGACAGAGAGAAACACAGCCAGAGAGGGAACACAAGCAGGGGGAGTGAGAGAGGGAGAAGCAGGCTTCCCGCCGAGCAGGGAGCCCGATGTGGGACTCGATCCCTGGTCTCCGGGATCATGACCTGAGCCGAAGGCAGTCGCTTAACCGGCTGAACCACCCAGGTGCCCAGCAATCTTTTTTTAAAAAGATTTTATTTATGTCACGCCTGGGTGGCTTAGTTGGCTGGGCAACTGCCTTCAGCTCAGGTCATGGTCCCGGAGACCCAGGATCGAGTCCCACATTGGGCTCCCTGCTTATTGGGAAGCCTGCTTCTCCCTCTCTCACTCCCCCTACTTGTGTTCCCTCTCGAGAGAGAGAGACACAGCGAGAGAGGGATTATTTATTGGACAGAGAGAGACACAGTGAGAGAGAGGGAACACAAGCAAGGAGAGGAGGAGAGGGAGAAGCAGGCTTCCCACCAAACAGGGGGCTTGATGTGGGGCTTGATCCCAGGACGCTGGGATCATGACCTGAGCCAAAGTCAGACGCTTAATGACTGAGCTACCCAGGCACCGCACAATCTTTTTTTTTTTTTAAGCATATACTGTCTGCAGAATAATTTTTTAAAGATTGTATTCATTTGTTTGAGAGAATCAGAGGGAGAGAGAGAGTACAAGCAGGGGGAGCTGCCAAGTGAGAGGGAGATAGAGGTTCCTTGCTGAGCAGGGGCTCCATCCCAGGACCCTGAGATCATGACCTGAGGCGAAGGCAGACGCTTAACTGACTGAGCCACCCCGGTGCCCCCATATCCAAAGCAATCTTGAGAAAGAACAAAGCTTGAGGCCTCATGCCCCCTAATTTCAAAGTATACTACAGAGCTACAGTCATCAAAACAGTATAGTAGTGGCATAAAAAACCCAAACACTTAGATCAATGGAACAAAATAGCCCAGAAATAAGCCCAGATACATGTGGTCAATTATGACAAAGGAGTCAAGAATATAGAATGGGGAAAAGACAGTGCTTTCAGTAAATGGTGTTGGGAAAACTGAACAGCCACATACAAAAGAATATAAGTGGATCACTATTTTACATCATGCACAAAAATTAACTCAAAATGGATCTGAGTATAAGATCTGAAGCCATGAAACTCCTAGAAGAAAATATAAGTGGTAAGCTTCTTGGCGTTGGTCTTGGCAATGAGTTTTTGGATCTGACACAGGAAACAAAGGCAACAAAAGCAAAAATAAACAAATGGGACTCAACCAAACAAAAATGCTTCTGCACAGCAAAAAAACAAACAAAACAAGCAAACAAACGAAAAATCTGCCCAAAAAATGTAAAGGAAACCTACTGAATGAGAGAAAATATTTGCAAATCCTATATCTGACAGGGGCTAATATTCAAAATATATGAAGAACTCATGCAAATAGCAAATGAAATCACCAAAACCCCCCCAAATCAACTGATTAAAAACGGGCAGAAGAGGGGCCTCTGGGTGCCTCAGTAGGTTAAGTGTTTGCCTTCTAGCTCAGGTCATGACCCCAGGATCCTGGGATTGAGCCCTGTGACTGGGCTCCCCACTCAGGGGGGAGTCTGCTTCTCTTCCTCTCGCTCTGCTCTCCCCACCCCCATATGTGTACGTGCTCTCTCTCTCTCTCTCTAATAAATAAATCTTCGAAAAAATAAAAATGGACAGAGGACTTGAACAGACATTTTCCAAAGAAGATATACAAATAAAGAGCAGACACCCGAAAAGATGTTCAATATCACTCATCATCAGGGAAATGCAAATCAAAACCAAATGAGATATCATCTTACACCTGTTAGAATGGGTGCTATGAAAAAGACAAGAAAGAATAAGTGTGGGCAAGAAGATGGAGAAAAGGGAACACTTGTGTACTATTAGAGGGGATGTAAATTGGTGCAGCCACTGTGGAAAAGAGTGTAGAGGTCCCTCAAAACATTAAAAATAGAATGACCATATGTTCTAGCAATTCCATTTCTAGGTGTTTATCCAAAGGAGATGAAAACACTACTTTGAAAAGAATTAGCCCCCCTCTGAAGTTTACTGAAGCATTATTTACAATAGCCAAGATACAAAAGCAACCCGAATATCCATCAGTGGATAAATGGATAAAGAAAATGTAGTATAATATATACAAAGGAATATTATTTAACCTTAATAAAGAAGGACATCTTGCCATTTTTAACAACATGGATAGATCTTGAGGGCATGACGCTAAGTGAAGTAAGTCAGACAGGAAAGACAAATAACCCTATCATCTCACATCATGTGGGATGCAAAACAAAACAGACACCAAAAAAATGCAATGACAAAAAAACGAGTTCATGAATACAGAGGACATATTAGTGGTTACCAGAGGTAGGAACATGGGGGTGGGCAAAATGTGTGAAGCGAGTTAAAAAGTGCAAACTTGGGGCGCCTGGGTGGCTCAGTTGGTTAAGCGACTACCTTCGGCTCAGGTCATGATCCCAGAGACCCAGGATTGAGCCCCACATCGGGCTCCCTGCTCGGCCGGAGGCCTGCTTCTCCCTCTCTTACTCCCCCTGCTTGTGTTCCCTCTCTGACTGTGTTTCTCTCTGTCAAATAAATAAATAAAATCTTTTAAAAAAATAAAGCCTTTCAAAAAACAAAGAAAAAGAAAGAAAAAAATTGTAACTATGTATGGTGATAGATGTTAACTAGATTTATTGTGGTGATCATTTTTGCAATGATTTCTATAATACAGGGGGATCTATGTATCCTTTGATAACAAGTTGACATCGGTGCAAAAACATGATCGTTGGTCAAAAACTCTATAGAACAAAGGGAAAAACTAAAACTCTTCCCTTTCACCCTATCAGAGTACATAAATTACAAGAATAATTACTCAAACAGGAAGCTTAACCTTCAAAGTGTTAAACCCATGAAGTCAATCTGCTTTATTGGCACCCTGCTATACCATGAAAGTGGCAGGTGTGAATAGAAGGGGAAGATCTAGAATTCACAATCAACTTGGGGTGGGGGGGGAAGACAGGACTGTAATACAGTATGAAAGTGACAAATCACAAGCCATACGTAGAGTACCATGGGAACACATTCAAGGGACACTTGATCTAACTCTCTGTGTGGGTGTGGTATGTGTGGGTGGGATCTGTGTGGTGTGGGGGCTTGTCAGGGAACATACGCTGGGAAAAGTAGCTTCCAAATTATGAGCTGAAATGCAGGATCAATATTTCAGCCAAGCCAAAGGTAGGAGAGGGGGCGAGCATCAGCAGAGCCTACTCGACCATACTTGACCGAACAGCAAGGATCAATTTGTTGTTAGAGAGAATGGCCCCTTTCCATAACTAAAAGTAATTCTCTGGAGCAGGATCAGAGGGATTTGGGGAGCGGATTCCCATCCATACCGGAAGGTTGATGCTGGAGACTGGGTTTGGTGGGGCAGCCAAGCTAAGCAAAATTTGGTCTTAACCCTTCGGGGATGGAGACCCAGTAGGAGAGTTTTTCAATTTTTAACTTTGGGATAATTTTAGATTTACAGAAGTGTTGCCAAAATAGTACACAGAGGTCTCATATACCCTTTTCTGAGCTTCACATCTTATGTAGCTATGGTACAATGATCAAAGGAAGAAATAAACATCAGTTCAATGGTATTAAGCAAACTAAGACTTTATTTGGCTTTCGCCAATTTTCTCACTAGTGTCCTTTTTCTGTGCCAGGATCCAGTCTAGGCCCCCCACATTATACTGATCTGTGTAGCAAAGGATGATTTTTTAGATTTATTTTAAAAGTTTTATTTATTTATTTGAGACAGAGAAAGAGAGCAAGAAAGCAGGGAGGTGGAGGGGGGAGAGGGAGAAACAGGCTCACCGCTGAGAAGGGAGCCCAATTCAGGGCTCCATCCCAGAACCCTGGGATCACGACCTGAGCCAAAGGCAGACACTTTACCAACTGAGCCACCCTGGCACCCCAGCAAATGATTTTTTTTAAAATTTTTGTGGAGGTAATCTCTACAGCCGATGTGGGACTCGAACTCATGTCCCTGAGACCAAGAGTGGGATGCTCTACCAACTGAGCTGGCCAGGCCCCCCTGTGCAGCAAAGGATTTTAAGGGAGAGTGTGAAATGATGAGATTGACACTATCAGTTTGAAAGAAATCTATTTAGATTTTAGGAGAACTGGAAGGAAAAAATGAGTCAAGGCAGGAAACCCCAGGGATAAGCTAGACCAACCCTGTCAGCACACTATGAAAGGTATGATTTGGCCCTTAGACTTGGCATCCTGGCACATTAATTCATTTTCTGACATTCCAATATGCTGATTTAGAAACATGGCTAAAAAAAAAAGCATGATTTCATGGAATCACAGTATTCCTTTGTTTCACTACTTAATTTTGGTATGTACGCATCGGAGAGAACTGGAAAGACAAGGGAAACTGTCACTTCGATATCTTTAACTCCAAACAGTTAGAATCGGGGGAAAGAATGAACTATTAAAGAGGAACCATTAAAGGTCTAGTCACTGTATTCATCTGTTTTACACACTGTCTTTACTGCAGTCCAAAGTACCCATTTTTGTGAAGTGCCGTGCTTCGCATTTCTCTCCTTTCCTAAAGTTGTTTGAGTGTCGCTGGATGTCACATATTTCATGGTTGAATCTCTGTGCACCACTGCCAAAGATAGCTCCTAACATCAGGTTCATACGCTTCACTCAAGCTTTTACCTGTGTGTTTCATAGTTGATGTAGCTGTTGAATCTCCAGCTACATAAAATGAATTTCTTTCTTTTTGTATTACCACTTGGCCTTTCCTTTTATTATTTTTAATAAGATTTTATTTATTTATTTGAGAGACAGAAAGACAGAGAGAGCACCAGCAGGGGTGAGTGGTAGATGAATCCCTGCTGAGCAGGGGCTCTATTTTCCAGACTGCCAGATCATGACCCAAGCCAAAGGCAGCCACTTTATTTTTTTTAAAATTTTTTTTTCAAAGGAAACTGCTTAACCAACTGAGCCACCCAGGTGTCCCAGCACTCCTTTTAATTGCATTATATTTCAGTATTAAAGAAAAGATTTTATTTATTTGACAGAGAGAAATACAGCGAGAGAGAGAACACAAGCAGGGGGAGTAAGAGAGGGAGAAGCAGGCTTCCAACTGAGCAGGGAGCCCAATGTGAGGCTCGATGTGGATCTCGATCCTGGGACTCCAGGATCATGACCTGAGCTGAAGGCAGACACTTAATGACTGAGCCACCTAGGCACCTCAATTCCATTATATCTCAGAACTAAATTTTATATCAGGGACCCGCTTCCTAGTCTTGACTTGGTCCTCTATTACTGTGTGAATTTGGACAAGCAAACTAACTACTCTTGGCCTCGGTTATCTCACATAAAATAACTACCCTACCTTACATGGGCACTGGGAGGATCATGTGAAAGATAGCTGGGCAGAAACTATGCAGACTCTACTGCTGTAAATAAAGGGGGATTATCCTGGTTATCTACACTTACTCCCATCTTTTGATTGCATCCTCTTTTGGCTTCTAAATGCAGTAAAATATATAAAAGTTTCCGGGGACAGTGTAAGTCACATGGTATTCATTCTTTCATCTTTTCATTTATTCTGAATCAATGCATTGTGCTTGTTGGGGAGCAAAAGTTAACACCCCAAAATGTGTCTCTTGGGCATGCAGATTATTTTAGTCTGGTTCTTTTTTTTTTCTTTTCAAACATTTTTCTGAAGTTTTATTTATTTAAATAATCTCTGCACCCAACATGGGGCTTGAACTCAGGCGCCTGAGATCAAGAGCCACAGGCTCCTCTGACTGAGCCAGCCAGGTGCCCCTAGGCTGATTATTTTTAATTTTTAAAAAAAGATTTTATTTATTCATTTGACACAGAGAGAGATCACAAGTAGGCAGAGAGAGAGAGAGAGGAGGAAGCAGGCTCCCTGCTGAGCAGAGAGCCAAATGCGGGCCTCGATCCCAGGACCCTGAGATCCTGACCTGAGCCGAAAGCAGAGGCCTCAACCCACTGAGCCACCCAGGCGCCCCTCTAGGCTGATTATTAAGAAACAGACGACTGGGGAAATGTTTTTCTTTTTTTTTTCCAGTTCATTTATTTATTTTAATAATCTCTACATCAAACGTGGGGCTTGAACTCAGGACCCTGAGATCAAGAGTTGTGTACTCCTCCATCTGAGCCAGCCGGGCGCCTCAGGAAGTTCTTCTTCTTTTACCTTCCCCTTAACTGCCTAAAAGAATCTTGGGGTGCCTACGTGGCTCAGTTAAGCATCTGACTCCTGATTTTGGCTCAGTCATGATCTCAGGAGCCTGAAATAGAGCCCTGTGTTTTGGGTTCTACAATTAGGCATGGAGCCTGCTTAAATTCTCTCTGCCTCTCCCTGCATGCAGTCCCCATCCCGAAAGAATCTAGACAGAGGACCTGTTCTAGAAAGGGAGCTATAGTGACAGATAACTATAGTATAACATAATCTAGGTGTGGTAGGCAGGAACTTAGCAAAGTCTGTTAAAATTTTCTGTGTCCCATTGTTTCCATATAGCCTGACAAACATTTCTCACAAAACATTAGCTCTTTTTCAATTTCTCCTGAATTGCCTGCCTTCCTTTTGAAGCCCCAGACCCCTACTCCTTCACCTTAGTCCTGAACACAAACATCATTTTCTCTTGTTTTTGAAATCTCTCGTTTTTGTGGATTCCCCGTATGTGTGTAATTAAATTAGATTTTTCTCCTGTTAATCTGTCTTATGTCAGTGTAATTCTTAGACCAGTCAAAAGAACCTTGAAGGGTACAGAGAAATTTTTATTCTTCCCTATGCTCTTACCAAGTGCCTGGGTCTGTGCTAGGAATATGAAGACAAAAAAGAGACCCGGTGCTTAAGGAGCTTACTTTCAGTAGAGGGCGAGAAACAAGTAAGCAAATAAAATGAATAATGTATTCTTCACTTTCCACTAAAATATTCCTAATGGAGGGAAAACCCATGTCTCCCTGGAGTTTGGGACATAGGCTACATTAAGAAATTAATTTCTTTGAATTTTGTCTTTTTAAAAAAGTTTTTACTTTAATTCCAATTAATCAACAGAGTGTAATATGAGTTTCAGGTGTACAATATAGTGATTCAACCCTTCTATACATCACCAGGTACTCATCACAAGTGCCCTCCTCAATCCCCAGCACATGTTCTCCCCATCCCCCCAACTTCTCTTGTTATAACCATTAGTTTGTTCTCTATAGTAAAGCTTCTGTCTCTTGGCTTGCCCCTCTCTCTCAAATGTTATCTTTTATTTTTAAAATTTTTAAAAAGATTTTATTTATTTACTTGAGAGAGAGAGTGCAGAAGCAAGAGAGCACAAGCAGGGGGAGCAGCAGAGGGAGAGGGAGAAGCCGACTCCCCATTGATCAGGGAGCCCTATGTGGGGCTCTAGCTCATGACCCTCAGATCATGACCTGAGTCACCTAGGTGCCCCTTGAATTTTATATTTAAAAGCCTTGCACATTTTGCATTCCATACCACAGTATAGCCCCATTTGTTTTGTTGGTGGTTTTTTTCTTTTCTGGGAATACATGACTGATTCAAAATTTAAATATCAATGTAATGCATCATGTTAATAGTCTTAATAAGAAACATTGCCAGAAAATTGAATCAAATTCAATATCGAGTTATGATAAAAACTCCCAACAAGCTAGGAAGAGAAAGGAACTTCCTTAACCTGATAAAGGACAAGTTTAAGAAGCCTATAGCTGGGTGGGGGTTGCCTGTGTGGCTCAGTTGGTTAAGCATTTGCCTTCCCTTCAGGTCATGATCCCAGAGTCCAGGGATTGAGTCCCTGTGTGGGCTCCTTGATCATCAGGGAGCTTGCTTCACCCTCTCCCTCTGCCTGCTGTCTTCCTGCTTGTGCATTCACGCTCTGTCTCTCCGACCAATAAATAAATAAAATCTTTAAAAAAAAGCCTATAGTTGATATCATACTGCATGGTTAAAGATCGAATGCTTTCACCTTGAGATGGACAACAAGTAAGGATGTCTCCTCACACTTCTATTCAATATCCTATTGGAAATCCTGTTCAGCGTGACAAGGCAAGAACAAGAAATAAAAGGCATAGATTGGAAAGGAAGAAAAAAAAAATGTTCCTAGTTACAGGTGGCCATCAGGCCTCACTCTGGAAGAGGTCTTCAAATTGGTACATGTAGCAGGGGGAGCCTAGAGTTGGGAAAAGCCAGGCCCGCCTAGTGAATGGCTTGCACAAAATTGCCCTGGGGCTTTTTTGGGGGGGGCGGTTGGTGGAGAAGACAGGACAACTGGTGGAGGACAAGCAGCACAGAGAATCCTCCAGAAGGAGCCACCTCCCTTTCAGGCCCAGCAGGTGGATGGAGCTGTTGATAATCACACAGTGGGGACACCAGGAGGGCTGTGTCTTATTGCTGAGAATGGGGACGTAGCCCTAGGTGATGCTTCACTTCTTGAGTTTAACAGACAGGGCACGGCAGGGAGCTTTTATGGAAGACCTCAAAGCCACAGTTGGAACTATAGATGACTATGGGGATGGGGGCAAAAAGGATCGGAACCCGCTGACTGCTGCTCTTCTTGCTTATCTGTCTCTGCGGTCTTCTTCGCAGGGGCTGGGGCCGGCCTCCTGTAGGTGACCTCGGTGGCACACCGGCCCCAGGGAGCCCCGTCGCCCGCTGTCCCCACATTCGGTGGGCCGCCTGTGCTCGGTCAGTAGGGCACCCAGTCCCGGCTGCAGTCCCGGCCTGCAGGGCCCTAGCTCAGCCGCTAGACGCTGGAGCGCATGCCTGGGAGGCTGGCCAAGCATCCTGTTTATTTTAATATGTACGTTTTTTCAGCCAAAGGGTGACCAGAGAGGGGTGGTAATGCAGTG
Organism: Spilogale gracilis; assembly: GCA_004023965.1. Lineage (NCBI taxonomy): Eukaryota > Metazoa > Chordata > Mammalia > Carnivora > Mephitidae > Spilogale > Spilogale gracilis. The sequence goes on from PITA01000502.1 coordinate 216,865, forward strand.
GTAAAACGCAAGCTTTTTACCCAAGCTCTGGTGACTTGGAATCATAACCGTGCCACCGCTTCCCACCTCCTCTTTCCTGCTCTTCTTCACAGAAGCGGTGCCCCTTCTGATCACCTTATCCCGTTCTCTGAATCTTTACAAGGGCTTCTCCAGTCCGCATGGTCTAGTGCCTTCTCCCCTCTCTCACAATGCCCCGGATTCTGATCATTGGTACACTTTCGCCTGCAACTTTTCCTGCCTCTCTTAGTCCAAGAGTTGCTAAATTCTACAGGCCTCTGCTAACTGCCAGCTCCCTGCCTTTGTTCTGCCTGGAATAGCAGGCTGCCAATCCACAGAGGACCAGACCTCCTCTAGCAAGGACTCAGACCTCTCGCAGCGAGGGAACTCAGACAGAATGGCGAGGCGCACTGGTCTCAGCATAAACAAGTGACCTCTTGTTCTCCAAAGCTCCTGACAGACAAGAAGGAAAAATGATCAGCTCTTCTGCTATCTTTGTTGTATGATACCTACACTACCGTCTAGGTCTAAATACAAGCACTTTGCCTCATAGGACGGCACAAGGAGCTTAAGGTGGGGGCGACAAGGATTCTTACAGAGGTCGAAACATAAGATTCCTGCCGCTAAGAGAAGAAAAACTTTTTTTTTCAAAGACTGAGAACAACCCTTCCCTCTCCCTCCCTCTTCTTTAGTGTTTGTTCCTTCCACCCTCCCCCCGCCAGACCTGCGCTGTCCAATGGAAATGGAATGCCAGTGAACTTGTGGAATAACTATGTTGTACACCTGAAATCGATGTAATATTGTGTGCCAACAATACATTAATGAACATATTTAGGATAAGTTCACCTGACATTCTCTAGGATGTGATTATTGTGGCTTTCCATTCTTCTTTTTTTTTTTGGTGGTTTTCTTTCTTAAGGTGATTTTTAAGATTTTTCAGATTACCACTGAATCACAATATAATAAACATATTCTGCTTAAGTCATGAATGTTAAATAAAAGTTGTGTCTCCCAGGTAGGAATGATGCCAGAACTTATTTCACATTGAGTGATCCATGTATCATCACAGACAACATAAAAATATCGAATAGCTGAACTGGTTAATTTGTATCAACGTATGGCTTTGTTTTGCTGTATTATTTCTGCAGAATTTATTTATATTAAAATTGCTTTAACGAAAAAATAAGAAATAGGATGCAAGCCACATGTCATTTTATTTTATTTTTTAAAGATTTTTATTTATTTGACAAAGAGAAACACAGCTAGAGAACACAAGCAGGGGGAGTGGGAGAAGCAGGCTTCCTGCTGAGCAGGGAGTCTGATGCTGGGCTCCATCGCAGGGCTCCATTGCAGGGCTCCATTGCAGGACTCCGGGATCATGACCTGAGCCAAAGGCAGATGCTTAACCACTGAGCCACCCAGGTGCCCGCCACATGTCATTTTAAATGTTCTAGCAGCCATGCTTTATTTTTATATATTTATTTTACAGTAGGCTCCAGGCCCAACATTGGATTTGAACTCATGACCCTGAGATTAAGAGGCCCGTTCTCTACAGACTGAGCCAGCCAGGCGCCCCTAGCAGCCACACTTTAAAAAGAAACAGGTGAAATTAATTTTAATACTGTTTTATTTGATACAAATGACCCAAAATATTATCATTTCGACATGCAATCAATATAAAACCGCAGAGGTTTGCATTCCTTTTTCCAAGCAGTCTCTGATACTGGCTGTATGGAACATCAGTTTTGGACTGGCTGTATTTCAAGCCCCTAATACTCACCAAACTGGACATCTTGGGCCTGGAATTTCCCCTCTTCCCCCTTCTCGTCCCACCACCCCGCAGGAAGAAGTGAAGATGGTGGGGGGCGGTAACACTGCTACTTCGGGACTGAGGCAAACTCGGGGAGGACGCAACACCCTGTGAAGTTGTGATGTTGTGATGCTGAGGCCTCTCAGCCAGACTCCTCTGCCCCCCTCCCCCGCTCCGCGAGGGACGTCCAACTGCGGTAAAAGTGCCAGGCTGCGGGTGGGGGATGGGGGAGTGGAGGAGGTGGGGGGGGAGGTGGAAGACGCGCGGGGACCCGCACGCATGCGTATTGCGCGCGCTCATAGGGGCAACCTGGCGCCCTAGCAACGGGTTCCAAGCCACTGTTTCGTCGAAGTGGCTTTCCCTGGAGTTCTAATCCCACTAGCCGGTCTCGGTTCGTCCCCGTCCACTCCTCTTTTTTTTTTTTTATCATTTCCGTTTCTCCCCTTTACTGGTTCTATCTCACCTATTTGATCTCGCCTATAGTGTGTGTCCCCGAGCCCTGAGCCGGCTCTTCAAATGAGTATTTGTGGTTTCCGCGTGGGAACCAACCCTTGCCGCCTCGGGCTCGCCCTCTCCGGGCTGAGGTGGCTGCTGGGGCTGTGGCTGTTCCTGGGGCTTCAGGCCACCCCCAGCGCGGCCTTCTACCTCCCCGGGTTGGCTCCAGTTAACTTCTGCGAGGCGGCCCGAGAGACTGCAACCTGCAAGGTGAGGACCAGTGGGAGGCAGTGAGATTTATGGGGAAGGTTTCGGGTAGGGGTTTGGGGTACACCGGGGGAGACCACGGTCGAGAGCTCTTTTGCCTCTGACCCAGAACGCCAAAGCCCTCTCTGTAGGGGTGTGTTGCTGCGACTCTGTCTCTGAGCCTCGCACTTGGAGGATCCGGACCTCTCTTTTTCCCAGATTCTCTTTCCCTCCCTTT
>PITA01000502.1:219690-230761 GCA_004023965.1 Spilogale gracilis
CCCTTCCGCCCACACTCCCCCCCTCTAGGTCTTGCCCTGTCTGCGTGACTCCACCCCTCCCTCTTTCGGTTCCCTCTGGGCCCGCCCTCTTGCTTCCTCCTTCCTGGGCTGCTTCTCCACCGCCCTTCTTAGCTCCTTCTGTTCCTCCTTCCTTTGAGCGCCTCCCTCGTCTATTGGCTGCTCCTCCATCTTAGCTCCTCCTCTTCTGTCTCAGCTCCTTCCATCCCCCTGCTTGGCTCTTTCCTCTCCCTCTCTTCTTCCCTTTCCTATTGTCCCGCTTATATTCTCTCCAACACACTCACTGTGGTCTTTGTTTTTTGTTTTTATTTAAATTCAGTCAGTTCACATACAGCGTAATATTAGGTGTAAAATTCAGTGATTCAACACTTCCATACAAAGACCAGGAGCACATCACAAGAGTGCTACTTAATCCCCACCAGCTGTTTCACCCATCCACCCCCACATCACTGTGGTCTTAGATACGCCCCCACCATGTTTCGTTTCTGTCATTCTTCACTCCTCTAGTCTCCTGCTTTTTACCTCCTTAATTCTTGTTAATGCACATTTGTCTTCCCTTGGCCCTTTACCTGTAAACACCGAGATATTATTTACCTCTTAGACTTGTGAGAATAAAATGAGACAATGTATGAAAAGCACTGACAAATGTACCTGGTGCTTAGTAAGCTTTCCATAAATGGTAACTATTATCTTTATTGGTTTTCTTTAGGCAGAGATTTCTTTTTTTCTTTAAAGTTAATTTAAGTCATCTCTACATCCCACTGGGGCTTGAACTCAAGACCTCAAGATCAAGAGTCACATGCTTCTCCCACTGAGGCAGCCAGGCACCCCTGGGAAGAGCTTTCTGACCCAATTCTTTTTTTGTGTGTCCCTCAACACCCAATAATTTTCTCACTACTTTCTTCAGCAGCTTGGTTTCTGTAACTGTAAGTTGAGTCCAAAAAAAGTATCTGAGGGGCACCTGGGTGGCTCAGTCGTTAGGCGTCTGGCTTCAGGCTCAGGTCATGATCTCAGGTTCCTGGAATCAGGCCCTGTTTCCGGCTACCTGCTCAGTGGGGAGTCTGCTTCTCCCTCTCACTCTCCTCTGTAGTCTCTCTCAAATAAAAAAAAAAATTAAAGATTTTATTGATTTATTTGACAGAGAGATCACAAGTAGGCAGAGAGGCAGACAGAGAGAGGGGGGAGGAAGCAGGCTCCCTGCTGAGCAGAGGGATGCACATCTGATTCTAGGACCCTGAGATCATGACCTGAGCTGAAGGCAGAGGCTTTAACCCACTGAGTCACCCAGGCACCCTCAAATAAAATCTTAAAAACAAAACAAAACAAAACAAGGTGTTATTTTTGGCGATTAATCAATTCAAAAGATATTAATGAATACGACTTATTTTTCTGCCTCCTAGTTGCCTAATGTAGTGAATGGGGGAGTGTTCTGGCATAAGTCACCACAAAGGCACTGGGAACTTGAGAACATCGCTGGTTGTGGTTTAACAATAGACTTAACCAACTTGAAATTTCCAGGGTGTTTTGTTTTGAAGATTTTATTTATCTGCTTGCCAGAGAGCACAGAAGCAGAGGGAGAAGCAGGATCCCTGCTGAGCAAGGAGCCAGATGTGGGACTGGATCCCAGGACCTTGGGATCATGACCTGAGCTGAAGGCAGCAGCTTAATGGACTGAGCCACCCAGGCGTCCCATTTTCCAGGGCTTTTTTAAAGGCCAGTTTTAGGGGCAGCAAGTTTGCCTTTAAAACCTGGAACTTGCCTTTTCCTGTGTGAACTTTTGGTAGTAATGTTTTGAGCCAACATCTTGCCAAACACATGTAATGTAGAAAATGGAATTTACCAAATATTTTTATGTCTGCTTTTCTCTGGTAATTCCTCATCCTGGATGTCTGTTCTTTATTTCATCAGGCTTCTTAGCAAAGAAACATGATCTTTAACCATAACAAATAGCTGGAATTTCTTTTCCATAAGCTCTTTTCTTTTTAGGCTGTTACTTATATCCCTACATGTGTTCTACTTTTTATTCTGAGATTTCGCCTTCTGTCTTTTGACGAGTCTCTCATTTTTAGGTTTAACACTCTAAACTTACTTCATTTCATAGCATCCAGTCCCTTGATTTTTTTTTTGATTTTTTTTAAGGTTTGAAACTTTTGCTATTACAAAAGCAGTAACATGCCTGTTAGATGGTTAGAAAATGCAGATAGGCAAAAATAAGAAAAACATTTCTAATAACTAGAGAATTACTGCTATTGATATCGTAGCATATATTCTGGATTTTTTCTACACATACTTATACCCACATGTGTATTTTTAATAGACTTTAAAAAATTTTTAGAGCAGTTCTATGTTCATAGCAAAATCAAGGAGAAAGTAGGGTTCTCATATATCCCTGCTCCCACAAATGCATAGCTTTCTTCATCAACAGCCCCCACCAGAGTGTTACATTCCTTACAGTTGATGAACCTAGACTGACACAGCTTTACCACCCAAAGCCTGTAGTTTATATTACATTTTACAGGTCATTCTGTGAGTTTGGAGGAATGTGTAATGACATGTGTCCATCATTATAATATCATATAGAGTAATTTCATTGCTTTATACATTCTCTATGCTTTCTGCTATTCATCTGTCCCTCACTTAATCCCTGGCAACCACTGATCTATCTACTGTCTTCGTAGTTTTGCCTTTTACAGAATGTCATATAATTGGAGTCATATAGTATGTAGACTTTTCAGACTTGCTTCTTTCACTTAGTAATATGCATTTAGGGTTCCTCTAAATGCTTAATAATTCGTGGCTTTTCAGTTTTGATTACTATTCCATTATCTGGATGTACCACAGTTCATTTGTATATTCATCTACTAAAGACATCTTGGTTGCTTCCAAGTTTTCACATTGATGAACAAAGCTGCTATAGACATTGTGCAGGTTTTTGGTAGACTTATTTATTTTTTTAAGATTTTCTTTATTTATTTGACAGAGAGAAACACAGCTAGAGAGGGAACACAAGCGGGGGGAGTGAGAGAGGGAGAAGCAGGCTTCTTGCCGAGCAGGGAGCCCGATGCGGGGCTCCATCTCGGGACTCTGGGATCATGACCTGAGCCTAAGACAGACGCCCAATGACTGAGCTACCGAGGTGCCCCTACACATATGTTTTTTAACTCCTCTGGGCAAATACCAGGGAGTATCATTGTTAGATTGCATATTAATAGTATGTTTAGCTTTTTTAAGAAACTGCCAAGCTGTCTTCCAAAGTGGCTGTATCATTTTATATTCCCACTAGCAATGAATCAAAGTCTATATGCATTTTTTACCTACATAAAATCATGGTATCCACGTTATTTTGTAACCTGCACGTTTTTCTTTTCTTTTTTTTAATCAATGCCTTGTTTCTCTACTTTTTTTAGAGAGAGAGATTTTAAAAATTTGTTAGAGAGAGCAGGCCAGCACAAGCAGGGGGAGCAGCAGGCAGAGGGAGAAGCAGGCTTCCTGCTGAGCAAGGAGCCCCGTGTGGGATTGGATCCCAGGACCTGAGCCTGAGTGGGAAGGCAGACACTTAACCATCCCATAACCTGCACTTTTCTATTAACAACTCTTTTTCCACATCAATACATTTTTATCTCATGTATTACCAGATTCATAGTCAGATTTCCCTAGCTATCCCTGAAATAACCAAACCAGAATCCAATCTAGGACCACAAATTGCATCTCTTTGTTATAGTCTATGGTTCTTTTAGTCGAGCACAGACCCTGCTTTTTCTTTTCATAACATTAACTTATAAAAGGGTTCAGTCTGTTTTTCCTGTGCAATATCCCTCCGCAAGGACTTGTCTCTTTGCTGCCTTTTGATGGCATTTATATTGGTTTAATAATTAAACTTGAACCCTTTGGAAAGTAATTTGAAATATATATCAAAGCCTATGAAACTGTTCATCCCCCTGCTTATAATGATCTCACTTAGAATTATATACAAGGGTGGGAAGCCTGCTTCTTCCCCTCTCACTCCCCTTGCTTGCGTTCCCTCCCTAGCTGTGTTTCACTCTGTCAAATAAACAAATAAAAAATCTTTTTTTAAAAAAGAATAATATACAAGGATACAGGCAGATAAGAGATTTTTCCCTGTGAAGGTCTCATCTACCTGGGTCTTTTAGTCACATAGTACCCCTCCCTGGAGAGCACCAATATCATCAGTTTCTCATATCCTGCTAGGATTTCTTGGATAGATAAATGAACAAATATGTATTTAATTCATTTTTTCCTCCCTTTTTTTTTACACAATGGGAGCATACTGTTCTCATCTTCAGGTGCCTTTATCATTTAATCATATAGCCTAGAGATGATTTTATATCATTGTATAAAGAACATCCTTGCTCTTTTTTAATGGTATAACATTCCATTATAAGGCTGTGCTATACTTGGTTTACATAGTCCCTTATTTATGCATTTAGCTTGTTTCTATTCTCTTGATCTTACTAAACGTGGTTACATATGAGAATATCTATAGAATCAATTCCTAGGAATGCAGTTCCTGAGTCATAGAATATATGCACTTAATAGTTTTCATATCCTCAAATTGCTTTCCATGGAGGTTGCATTAATTTACCCTCCCATAGACAGTGTGTGAGAGTTCCTGTCTTTCCACAGCTTGACAACAATGTGTTGTCAAACTTTTAGATCTTTGACAATTTTATAGGTGAAAATTGTGTTTTATGATTTTAATTTGTATTGCTGTTATCAGGAGTCTTTTTAAAAATTGTTTTTATTTGGGAGAGAGAGAATGAGAGAGCATGAGAGGGGGAAGGTCAGAGGGAGAAGAAGACCCCCTCGCTGAGCAGGGAGCCCGATGTGGGACTTGATCCTGGGACTCCAGGATCATGACCTGAGCTGAAGGCAGCTGCTTAACCAACTAAACCACCCAGGTGCCCCTGGAGTCTTTTTTTTTTTTTTTGAGAATCTTTTCATATAAATAAAAGCAATTTATTTTTCCTTTTGGTGAACTATCTATATATCCTTTGCTCATTTTTCTGTTAGGTTGAACATTTAAAACATTTATTTGTGGACACTTTTTTTTTTCTTCCTGTGGACACTCTTAAATCAGGAAACTAGTCCCTTCTCTGTGACATCCTTTTCCCAAGTTTGTCAGTTGTCTTTTAGTTTTGTTTATTGTGTTTTTTTTTTTTTACCATTTAGAAAAATTGGCTTTTGTTCTGATATATCAAAAATTTTTTTGTGGGGCACCTGGGTGGCTCAGTTGTTAAGCGTCTGCCTTTGGTTCAGGTCATGATCCTGGAGTTCGGGGATTGAGTCCTGCATCAGGCTCTCTGCTTTCTGGGAGGCCTGCTTCTCCCTCTCTCACTCCCCCTGCTTGTGTTCCCTCTCTGGCTGTGTTTCTCTCTGTCAAATAAATAAAATCTTTAAAAAAACTTTTTTTGGTTTCTGACTTTTGTGCCCTGTTTTGAAAGGTCTTAACCAAGCTAGCCAAGATTATAAAATAATTCTCCCATGGCTTTTTCCATTACTTTTATGGCTTAAATTTTAACAAATAAGATTGATATTTCCCAGTGTACATATGAGATAAGTATCCAGCTTAACTTTTTTTCCCTTAGATCACTGACCAGTCATATATATTTTTTAAGATTTTATTTATTTATTTGACACATAGAGAGAGAGATCACAAATCAGCAGAGAGGCAGGCAGAGAAAGAGGGAGAAGCAGGCTCCCCACTGAGCGGAGAGCCCGATGTAGGACTCTATCCCAGGACCCTGAGATCATGACCTGAGCCGAAGGCAGAGGCTTAACCCTCTAAGCCACCCAGGCGTCCCACTGACTAGTCATCTTAACACCATTATTGCATAACAGATCTTTTTTCCACTTGATTTGTGAAACCATTAAAGTTCTTTTAAACATAGTAAGCTCCAGATATGCATTTTAAAATATAGTTCAAATCTCACACATTGTGTTTTGGGATTCTAGATGAGAACTATTATCCTTAATTATCTGCTGTCCTTCTAGAAACTTTTCTCTGTTCACCTTTATAAAACTCTGATATATGTTGCTGTTGCTGGATTTCTGATTAGATTTTATTAAGTGCAGATACAATAGTCTTAGAGAGTTAGCGTTGTTCCCAAACCCGATGATTTTCTATATCCTCTTTAAGAAAGTCTAACTGTATGATAAAAATGATAGCAGGTGTTCAATTAAAAAAAAGCAGTTTATGGAATTTTGAACAAGAATAAGGTGTTCACTCAAATTCTGCTGTTCTAGTGGTTTTAAAAATCCTGTCTTGGGGCACCTGGGGGCCTCAGTCAGTTAGGTGTCTGACTCTTTTTTTTTTTTTTAAAGATTTTATTTATTTGACAGAGAGAAACACAGCCAGAGAGGGAACACAAGCAGGGAGAGTGAAAAAGGAAGAAGCAGGAGCCCGACGTGGGGCTCGATTCTCCGGGATCATGACCTGAGCCAAAGGCAGTTGCTTAACCAACTGAGCCACCCAGGCGCCCCTAGGTGTCTGATTCTTGATCTCAGCTCAGGTCTTGATCTCAGGGTTATGAGTTCAAGACCCATGCAGAGCTTCACGTTGGGCATGGAGCCTACTTAAAAAAAATCCTGTCTTGTACATTATCAAGAACACTGCTGAGATCCAGAAAAGTAAGCAGAAGTATCCTGTGAAAAGCCAGAACAGATATCCTAATGTTCACGCACTAACTCTTATGCTCTAAATCTTTGTGATATAGTTTTAACCAATCTGCGATTTATTCCAAAAATTGAGGGCTCACTCTCTAGCAGACTGAGGATGGGGAAGAAGGGAGAAGAGGTGTCACAACAATTGACACTTGAAAAGAAAGCCCTAAAACCTATCCAAAGAAGTTGAAGTTCTTTGGTAGGGGCGAGGGGTGCCGACAGTAGGGGTGAGGGTAACATCTATCCCAATGTAGTATTGGGACAAATAGTTCTCACCTAGGTACCAGGATTGATGCTCAAAATGATGCTGAGCCCTCAAGGAGGGTTAAATTGTGATCACCATGTTCTGTTTAACATAGGAAAACATGAAGTGTATTTTAGAATGATTCTTTAAAAAATGGTTAAAATAATACAAGGAGAGCTCTTACATAGGTAGCTTTAATTATCTCAAGTGCTTAACCTGAATTCTGTGGACTCCAGGGCCCTATGAAGCCTCCTAAAGCTGAACAGAGACTTTGGTGAATATGTATGCTTTTTGGGGGAGAGGGGCCATAGCTTTCATCGCATTCTCAAAGGTTGTATAATTAAAAAAGGTTAAGAATGGCTGAGATGTCTGAAAAATTTATGTATTCAGAGAATCCAATCATGCCACCTAAACGAAATGTTATGAATTTATAGCTATACTGTGTTAAAAATGTATAACTATATTGTTATACATTTATAACACTGTACTAAGTTATAAATTTATAATTGCACAGTTATACATTAATGGGAGCAATAGACCCGATTACCTTTCAGTTACTTCATTATACATTTTGCAAGTGCTACCTTTTTTATTTTGTATTATTAATGATGAGTGTTTTCTTTCTTTTTGTAGTCATCAATAGCACTATTTGTAAATAGATTGGACTCAACAGAATCTGTCCTACCTTACGACTATAATACGTAAGTTATAAGCACTATAATTATATCTGATATAATCGATCTAATTACAGTTATATCATAATTATGATACTGTTGTGTTAAAATGTGTTGTAAGTTTTTAAAGATAGTGCATGAAAGCCCTGGATATATTAAGAAATGCGGTGGCAATTTTGTAATAAAAGTAACAGGAACAAAATGATTAAAATAGAGTGCTTTCAGTGTGAGACAAATGCTTAAAAGTTTAGGAAGTTGAAATACTTGATTTTTGTAAGGAAAACAAATTATAAATTTATTATATTTTGGACTTTAAAAAGTCATGGCAGAGGTGTAGTTTATTTTTAAAACATGGGATAAGGAAGTTTCTAGTGTAAGGGTTTTAATGGATGCAACTGCTTAGTTTAGTAGTGGGCCAGTATCACATAATCAAGGTTAGGATCTGTCATTTGAGAATAGCAACAAATGCTACACTTTTTAGAAAAATGATTGTAGCTCTCTCTGGTATTTACTATATTTCCACGAATTAAACAGAAATAAAATCAGGTCTAATTTTCATTAAAATACCACATTTATTTATTTATTTATTTAGATCTTTTTTTTTTTTTATTTGACGGAGAGAAACACAGCTAGAGAGGGAACACAAGCAGGAGAAGTGAGAGAGGGAGAAGCAGGCTTCCTGCCGAGCAGGCAACCTGATGCAGGGCTCAATCCCGGGACTCCAGCATCATGAGCTGAGCTGAAGGAAGATGCTTAATGACTGAGCCACCAGGTGCCCCAAAATACCAGGTTTAAGTGTAGGATTTATCATGAGCATTTAAAATATGACATAAGCCTACTGTTCATTTTATCTTCTACCATTTTTTTTAAAGATTTTATTTATTTGACACAGAGAAACACAGCCAGAGAGGGAATACAAGCAGGGGGAGTGAGAGAGGGAGAAGCAGGCTTCCCGCCGAGCAGGGAGCCCGATGTGGGGCTCGATCCTGGGTCTCCGGGATCATGACCTGAGCCGAAGGCAGTCACTTAACCAACTGAGCCACCCAGGCGCCCCTATCTTCTACCATTTTATATTTAATTTTATATATTCACATTTACTTAAAGGTCGTTGTAATTCTTTTCATGTCATAACCATTTGATTTGAGAATGAGTCTATGGGCATGCATTTGAGGACGGATTTTGTTGTTTAAGTTCCCCTTTGATCAGAACTGATAGCAGCAGTTTCTAAATGTCTCAGGTTAGAATTAGTACAGATTTTAAATTCATCTTGGCTTTTTTAAAAAATGTAATTTGAAGTTTAACCCTGAAAATGCTGTGAGTTTTTTAAAGATTGTGATTACCTACATTACAAAAGTCAAGAGCAGTACCACGAGCATTTTAAATAATGAATTCATAGTTATAAGAGGTTAAACAATTTAAAAAAGAAGTCTATAATGAGGTCTATAAATCATAATTAGACACCTTCTGGGTCACGTTTTTAGAAGTATCTACCATTAACAGTGGGAGACGCTTGACGATTACAAAGATGAATTTCTTTGCTGATTACACATATATATACATTTATCTATCTATCTATCTATTTATTTATTTACCTTACTTGAACTTCTCCTCTAGCTTTGACTTCTGTCAAGAGTCTGGAAAGAAAAACCCTTCTGAAAATCTCGGACAAATACTATTTGGAGAACGAATAACATCATCTCCCTATAAGGTTATTCAGTGGATCTTATTTAATATTATTTTAAATGGAATATTTTCAGAACTGGCTACTTAAAATTGTAGCAGAGAGTCTGCTTTTTAATTTTATTTTATTTTTAAAGATTTTATTTATTTGAAGGAACAAGACACAGTGAGAGAGGGAATACAAGCAGGGGGAGTGGGAGTGGGAGAGGGAGAATCAGGCTTCCCGCTGAGCAGGGAGCCCTGCCGGGCTGGATCCCAGGACCCTGGGATCACGACCGGAGCTGAAGGCAGACACTTAACAACTGACCCACCCATATGCCCTGCAAAGAGTCTTTTTAAAAGGAGGCAGAGATAAAGGAAGAGAGATAGGATGCGGTGTTGCCAGAAGAATGCCTGAATGTGTGCTCTTTGAACTATCTGCAGTAAAGATTTTGCCTTTCAAATTTTATTTTTGCTTTGTAAAGAATAGCAGTTTACTTTGTTGTCCCTGCATATTTTGGGTAGGGTGGTATCAGCAGATGTCATTGGATTGTCATTGTATATTGATTTTACCTTTCATACCTTAATAGATATGGGGATAGAGTAAGGATGTTTTCATAAGCAGTAATGATTATGAAGACATTGATTTTTTTTCTTCTTTTTTCCAAATTCAATGAAGTCTACTTGGAGTATAATACACTGCACATATTGGAAGTGTATCTTTGGGGGCAGCTGGCTAGTTCAGTCGGAGTGCATGCAACTCTTGGTCTTGGGGACCTGAGTTTGATCCCCATATAGGGTATAGAGATTACTTAAATAAAACTTTAAAAAATGTATGTAGTTTGCTCAATATTAATTTATGTATATTCTTGTGAAGCCATCGGGTATTAGCTTCTTTTAAAATTTCTTAAAAATATTTTTATTCATTCATTTTATTTTTTTAAGATTTTATTTATTCATTTGGGAGAGAGAGCACAAGCAGGGGGAAGGGCAGAGGAAGAGGGAGAAGTAGACTTCCTGCTGAGCAGGGACCCTGATGTAGGACTCCATCCCTGGACCCCGGGATCATGACCAGAGCTGAAGGCAGATGCTTTTTTTTTTTTTTAATTTTTTTTGATATATAAAACGTTTAATTAAAAAATGTTCATAAAGAAAAAGAAAACAAAAGCCACCTTCTTAACATCACTTGGTCAATTATAATATTTAAATATAAATTACCTTTCAAGAAGTACTTTAAAGTTATATTTTTTAATTCAGTGCCCTATGCTTTTTTTTTTATTGTTACTAAAATTTTTTTTTCCAGTATTTGAAGATTCATTCCCCATTCCCCACACCCAGTGCTCCACGCTTTAGGTGTCCCCAGTACCCACCACCAGGCTCTCCCATCCCTCCACCCCCCTCCCTCCAAGTCCCTCAGTTTGTTTCTGTGTCCAAAGTCTCTGTTGTTTCGTTTCCCTCCCTAGATTACCTTAGTTCCCATTTACTTTCCTTCTCCCACTGCCTTCCAGTTTACCCCTCATGCACTGCAAATAAGCGAAACCATGCGATACTTGACTTTCTCCTCTTGGCTTATTTCACTCAGCATAATCTCTTCCAGTCCAGTCCATGTTGCTACAAAAGTTGGATACTCATCCTTTCTGATGGAGGCATAGTATTCCATTGTATATATGTACCACATCTTCTTTATCCATTCATCTGTTGATGGGCACCTTGGCTCTTTCCACAGTTTGGTGATTGTGGCCATTGCTGCGACGAACATTGGGGTGCATATGGCCCTTCTTTTCACTACATCCGT
>PITA01000502.1:230861-271273 GCA_004023965.1 Spilogale gracilis
GATTTGAATTTCCCTGATAGCTAGTGACACTGAACATTTTTTCATGTGTCTGTTGGCCGTTTGTATATCTTCTACGGAGAAGTGCCTCTTCATGTCTCTTGCCCATTTTTTGATGTGTTCATCTTCTTTTTGGGTGTTGAGTTTGAGTAGTTCTTTATAGATCTTGGATACCAGCCCTTTGTCTGTAGTGTCATTTGCAGATATCTTCTCCCATTCTGTGGGTTGTGAAGGCAGATACTTAACCGACTGAGCCACCAGGTGCTCCAAAACTTTTTGAAATAATTGCAGATTCACAGGAAGCTACAAAAACCCCATGAGCAAGGAGCTCTCATGTACCCTGTACCCAGATGCCCAGTGATAGCCTCTTCCATGACTAGTACAATAGCAAAATCCAGGAACTAACATTGGGATGGAGCACAGAGCTTATCCAGATTTCACTAGTTTTACATGCACGTGTGTGTGTGTGTGTGTGTGTGTGTGTGTGTGTGTGAGAGAGAGAGAGAGAGAGAGAGAGAGAGAGAGAGAGAGAATGCAGGGAGAGGCAGAAGGAATCTTTAGACTTCTTGCTGAGCGCAGAGCCTGACCTGGGGCTCAAGCCCCCAATCCTGAGATCATGACCTGAGCCGAAACCAAGAGCTGGATGCTTGACTGACAGAACCACCTCGGTTCCTCTGTCTCTTCTTTTCTATTTGGATTGTTTGTTCCTTTGCTATTGAGTTTTCAAAATTCCTTATATATTCTAGGTATGATTTCTTTGTTGCAATAAGAATTTGCAAATAGTTTTTCCCCAGTCTGTAGCTTTTGTTTTCATTGTTTTTTAAAAAATATTTTATTTTTAAATAATCTGTTATACACAGTGTGGGGCTCAAACTCATGACTCTGAGATTAAGAATAGTGTGCTCTACAAACTAAGGCAGCCAGGCACCACTGTGTTTTAATCTTTTTTACTTTATTTTGTATTTTAAATCTTATTTTATTTTATTTATTTATTTGATAGAGAGTGACACAGCCAGAGAGGGAACACAAGCAGGGGGAATGGAAGAGGGAGAAGCAGGCTTCCTGCTGAGCAGGGAGCCCGATGTGGGTCTCCATTCCAGGTCCCTGGGACCACGACCCAAGCTGAAGGCAGACACTTAATGACTGAGCCACCCAGGTGCCCCATGTTTTCATCTTTCTTTTTTAAAGATTTTTTTATGTATTTGACAGAGAGAGAGCTCATCTTTTTAAAAAAGATTTTATTTACTCATGGAGAGAGAGAGGGAGAGAGAGAGAGGGAGAGAGAGAGAGAGAGAGAGAAGCAGGCTCCGTGCTGAGCAGGGATCCCGATGCTGGACTTGATCCCAGGATGCTGGGATCATGACCTGAACTGAAGGCAGATGCTTAACCATCTGAGCCACCCAGGTGCCCCTCATCTTTTTAACAGTCTTTCACAGAACAAACATTAATTTTTATGAGGTCCAATAAACAAATTTCCTTTATATGGATTGTGTTTCTGGTGTCTAGTCTTAAGGACACATGACATAGCCTTTAGGTCTTGAAGATTTTCTTTTATGTTTTCTTCTGAAACTTTATTTATTTAAGTCTGTGCTTTCTTTTGAGCCATTTTGCTTAGAGTATGAGGTTTGGATTGAAATTATGGGTTTTTTTTTTCCTTTTTCATTTATTTATTTATTTATTTATTTATTCATTCATTCATTCATTTATTTATTTATTTATTTTGCCTGCAGATGTCCAGTTGCTTCAGCACTCTGTGTTGAAGAGACTGTCCTTCCTCCACTGAATTGGTTTTGCACATTTGTCAAAAAAAATCACACAGATATAGTTGTATAGATCTATTTCTGGGTTCTCTGTTGATCTGTTTCTTTGGTCTGTGTGATAGTATTACAAAGAAAAGAAAGACAGTATTAGACTGTATTAGAAAAAAAGAAGAAAGAAAGAGGAAGAGAGAAAGAGAAAGAAAGATGACAGTGTTCTTCTCAGCTGCCAGTAGGGAACTTTTAAAAATATTTTATTTATTTATTTGAGAGAGAGAGACATCACAAGTAGGCAGAGAGGCAGACAGAGAGAGAGAGGAGGAAGCAGGCTCCCTGCCGAACAGAGAGCCCGATGCGGGCCTCGATCTAAGGACCCTGAGATCATGACCTGAGCCGAAGGCAGAGGCTTTAACCCACTGAGCCACCCAGGTGCCCGGGAACTTTTTTTTTTTAAAGATTTTATTTATTTATTTGACAGAGAGAGAGAGGTCACAGGTAGGCAGAGAGGGAGAAGCAGGCTCCCTGCTGAGCAGAGAGCCTGACTTGGGACTTGATCCCAGGACCCTGAGATCATGACCTGAGTCGAAGGCAGAGGCTTAACCCTCTGAGCCACCCAGGCGCCCCAGTAGGGAACTTTTCGTTAATATTTGTAAGATTTCAGGATATGAGGTGCTAACTATAACTTTTTTTCATAGTTTCTTCTTTTTTTAAAGATTTTATTTATTTATTTGAAAGAGAGAGAGATCACAAGTAGGCAGAGAGAGAGGAGGAAGCAGGGTCCCCGCTGAGCAGAGAGCCCCATGCAGGCCTTGATCCCAGGACCCTGAGATCATGACCTGAGCTGCAGGCAGAGGCTTTAACCCACTGAGCCACCCAGGCGCCCTTTCATAGTTTATTCTTGTTGATTATTTCTTGACTAGTAACACTGGTACTTTATCCTGATAATCCCTGATAGCTAGATTTTGTAAATAAGAGGTTTCATATTAAAAGTATGAAATATTTCATTATCACTTTTTTGTTAACAGCTCTGTTGAGAGATATTCACAAACCAAATAATTCACCCATTTGAAGTGTTCACTTTTTTAAAGTAAGCTCTACACCCAAGGTGGGGCTTGAACTCACAGCCTGGAGATCAACAGTTGCATTCTGTCTTGACTGAGCCAGCCAGGCGCCATTTGAAGTATCCAATCTAATGTTATTTATTCTTTATTTTCTGGTTTTTTAAAGATTTTACTTATTTGAGAGAGAGGACAAGCGGGGGCGGTGGCAGTTGGGCAGAGGGAGAAGCAGACTCCCTGCTGATCAAGGAACCCAATGAGGGACTTGATTCCAGGACCCTGGGATCATGGACTGAACTGAAGGCAGACACTTAATTGACTGAGCCATCAGGCGCCCCTTCGATTTAATGTTTTTTTTTTTTAGTATATTCAGAGCATTGTATGACCACCACTAAAATCAATTTTGTCACCACTTTTAAGTGAAGAATTCTATATCAGGGTGGTCTTAGGAAGGTACAGTGCGTATTATGTGTTATTGAAGAAGGCAAATTCTTCTGCTTATGGTGAAAGCATATTGTGTATGTGTGTGTGCATGTGTGTGTAGTGTAGTCATTTTAGGTATGAATTGAGACTTAAAGGAGATAGTGTTTAGGCTGATGGCGTACTGAAGCCTCTGAGGAAAAGTTGTATCTGTAAGGTAAAGTGATTATTTTGTGATACTTGTTTTATAAAATTTAGTCAAATCTTTTACTATATTAATTCTTTCTTAACAGTTTTCTTTTAACAAGACAGAAACATGTAAAAAAGTCTGTGTAAAATCCTATGATAAAGGAAATGATGACCATAAGAAAAAGCTGACTTTTTTGAAGAAAGGAATACTACTAAATTATCAACATCACTGGTAGGTTTGAGATAATATCGAGATAACATAATTTAATTTGTAAAGTCCTTTCAGGAGTAGTTTTTTTTAAAAAAGTAGTTTTAATAGTTGAAATTGTACACTATTTTTGTGATTTTGATTAAAAATTTTAAGTCCCTTCAGTAGTTTTTTTAAAAGCAGTTTTAATAGATACTTGAAATTATATACTATTTTTTTGTGACTTAGATTAAAAATTTGAACTTAAATACATGCAAGATGATGTTGGTATAGCTTGGTGTGACAAGCTTGTTAAATCTTTTATTTTTTAAAATATTTATATTTAGGATTATTGATAATATGCCAGTAATATGGTGTCACGTTATTGAGGATGGAAAGTACTGCACCACAGGATTTCCGATAGGATGTTTTATTACCAATGATAGCATAGTGAAAGATGCTTGCTCTATCCACGTAAGTGTTGAGAATTTACTATAGAATGTAAGTTGCTTATAATCTGCTTTCTATTATAGTCACTTAGCTAACATTCATGGGACCCCTACCATCTTGGGTTTTAGGCTAACTGTTGGGAATATAAACTCAAGAGGTTCACAGTCCTGAGTAAGGAGGTAGCCCCATAGACAAATCAATACACTAAAATGTCCTATGAAAGGAGATTAAGGGACAAGGAGGATATAATGGAGGGAATGAAAAAGTATTTGTGAAATAAATGGGTGGGTGAGCATTTCTAGTAGGGGGATCATTGTGGTCAAGAGCTTAGAAGCCTGAAACAGGATGCTGTGATTGGGGGACTGCGGGGAGTCGAGCGTGTCTGTGGGCATAAGTTTTGGGGTTTGGGAAGTACAGCTAGAGATGAAGCTCAGATGGGGGGGGCACACAGCTAGTTATGTGGCAAAAGTGGGACTCCAACTCCGATCTCTTTAGCTTGGATGTCCTAATCACACCGTTCTGCCTTGTGGTTCTCAGGCAGTCTCCCGCCGGGCCCTAGACTAACAGGAGTGTCATGGGGCTGCCAAATGATGGTCAAAGAACTCAACCACGGCCTCACTGCTTTTAATCTGTTTTCTGTGTGGAGACTTGATGCGGGTCAGCGATGGGGACAAAGGGGACCGGAGAAGGAAGAGTATAGAATAACTGCCCAGTTTCTGCCTTGGTTGTCTGACTGATGGCACTCTTAATTGTCTCTTTCCAGAGAAAAGAGAAATTACTTCTGAAATTTCAGTCATTTATGTACCATCTTGATGATTTTGGTCAAATCTGAGGCACCTATATTAATGTTTATCTCTCTTTTTTTTTTTAAAGATTTTATTTATTTGACAGCGAGAAACACAGCGAGAGAGGGAACACAAGCAGGGGGAGTGAGAGAGGGAGAAGCAGGCTTCCCTCCGAGCAGGGAGCCCGATGTGGGACTCGATCCCAGGTCTCCGGGATCATGACCTGAGCCGAAGGCAGTCGCCCAACCAACTGAGCCACCCAGGCGTCCCTAATATTTATCTCTTAAATTAAAAAAAATTATTTAGTCTTGGGGCTGGAACTCAGGACCCTGAGATCAAAAGCTGCATGTTCTTCTGAGTTAGCCAGGCACCCCTAAATTTTTAAAAAAGTTTTTAGATTTTTTTTATAACTTTTGAAGATTTTATTTATTTATTTGACAGAGAGAGAGAGCACAAGCATGGGAGCAGCAGGCAGAGGGAGAGTGAGAAGCAGGGTCCCCGGTAAGAGGGGAGCCCGATGTGGGGCTCCATCCCAGGACCCTGAGATCACGACCTGAGCAGAAGGCAGACGCTTAACTGCCTCAGCCACTCAGGTGCCCCTGTTTTCTTTTCTTTTCTTTTTTTTAAAATTGAAGTATAGTTGATATACAATGTTACATTGGTTTTAACAGTCTTTAGTCTCTGAGTCTCATCTGTAAAATGAGAGTAAGAGTAGTATATACCACATAGGGTTGTTGTGAAGATAGATGGGATACTGTTACTTAGAAAGTGCTTAGAGGGGTGCCTGGGTGGCTCACTCAGTTAAGCATCTGACTTTGGCTTTTAGGCCCTGATTTCAGGGTCTTGGGATTGAGCCCCAGTCACCCCATGCTCAATGGGGAGTCTGCTTCTTCCTTTCCCTCTGCCCTTCCCTTCACTCCCTCTAGTCCTCCACTCCTGCTCTCTCTCTGTAGCTCAAATAAATAAATAAAATCTTAAAAAGTACTTGGAGCTCTATCTGATACATAGTAGACACTCAAAGAATGATAGTTATTATTGTACAAACATCTGTGTATTCTTATCTAATTATTCCCATAAGATAAACTCATAAGGGTAATTTCTGAGTCAAACAATATGGCTTTTAAAAAAAGGCTTTTTGCTATGAAATACAGATATAAAAAACCACATAGACCAGATATAAAGTTTAATGAATTATTATAAGGGGAATACCTCTGTAAACCTCAAGCACGTCAGGAAATAGAATTTGGCCAGCCAACCCAGAAGGTATCTATTATCCCTACCCATTTGCAACATCCTTCCTTTTCCTAAAGTAACCATTTATTTATTTGACACAGAGAGATCACAAGTAGGCAGAGAGGCAGGCAGAGAGAGAGGAGGAAGCAGGCTCCCTGCTGAGCAGAGAGCCCGCTGCGGGCCTCAATCTTAGCACCTTGAGATCATGACCTGAGCCGAAAGCAGAGGCTTAATCCACTGAGCCACCCAGGCGCCCCATATATATATATATATATATATATATATATATATATATATATATATATATATATATATATATTTATTTCAGAGAGAGCGAGCACGAGCAGGGTGGGTGTGGGGGCAGAGGGAGAGGGAGACAGACTCCCTACTGAGCTGGGAGCCTGACGTGGGGCTCGATCCCAGGACCCTGAGATCATGACCTGAGCCAAAGGCAGAAGCTTAACCAACTGAAACACCCAGGCGCCCCTATATATCTTTTTGAGATCTTTTATTATGAGCCATTTCAAACACACAGAAAACCTTAATTCCTTATATAGTGGACACTCATATATGCAGTACCTAGATTCTATCATGAACATTTTAATTTCTTTAGAGTTTTATTTAAGTAATCTTTACACCCAACATGGGGCTCAAATTCACGACCCAAAGATCAAGAGTTGCATGCTTTTCTAACTGAGTCAGCCAGGTGCCCCCAATTAGCATTTTAAAATATTTGATTTATCACATGTTTATCCATTTGTCTGTTGCTGTATCAGTCACCCAGAGACAAGCTGATTCTCTGCTGAGCAGAGAGAAAGGGAGAGTCTTAAGCAGACTCCTTGCTGAGTGTGGAGCCCGACTTGGGGCTGGATCCCATGATCCTGAGACCGTGACCATGAGCTGAAACCAAGAGTTGGACACTTAACCAACTGTACCACCCAGGCTCCCTGCCCAAATAGATTTATTATAGCTCAATTTTAGGTTCAAAGAAAAGTTAAGAGGCAGGTACAGAGATTTTCCCATGGACCCCTTGCCCCCCACCCCAACATGCATAGCCTCCCTCGTGATCAACATCACACACCAGAGTGTGGTACATTTGTTACACTTGATAAACTTAACATTCATACAATTTATCACCCAGAGAGCGTAGTTTTCAGTAGGGTTCACTCTTGGCATCATACATTTTATGGGTTCCGACAAATGTATAATGACATATATCTGCTGTTATGGTACCCTACTGAGTAGTCTCACAGCCCTACAAATCTTCTGTGTTCTGCCTTCTGCCTTTTCATCCCTCTCTTCCTCCCCAACCCTGATTTCTTTTGTCTCTCTCTTTGTTGTGACACATGGATCTAGTAATTCTTTAGAGGTTGTGTTCACTGGAGAAACCGGAATTTGGAGTGCGAGCTCCCCTCAACCACAAAAAAACCTCTTCTCCCTGGTAATGTCTGTCCAGCGCCCTCTACTGGCAACACTTCATCCAATGCCCGAAAATAATTTAAAAAAAAAAGATTTTTATTTATGTGAGAAAGAGAGAGAGCGCACGCACAAGCACAGGGAGAGGGAGAAGCAAACTCCCCGCTGAGCAGGGAGCCCAATGCGGTACTTGATCCGAGGACCCTGGGATCATGACCTGAGCCAAGTGAGCCACCCAGGCACCTGCAAAGGAAAAAAAAAATTTTAAAGAGCCTGAATAATATTCATAGAGGCCAAAAGGAATGAATTTGGAGATGAGAGACAAGAAGTTGATGACTGGCACACTTTATCTGCATTTACCGATGAAATCTCTGTGCAGCTCTCTTCTCTCTGGTATTCTGCCCCATACCATGTAGTCCCTGGGCATCCGTGGATGGTGGACCTTGTCTCCTCAATTCCAGGAGACTGCAGGACTCTTCTTCGGTACCCTTTCCTTGTACCACAGCCTGGAAATTCTCCCTGGGAAGTAAGCTTGAAGCAATAGTAGAACTCACCTTTTTTCTTGTCTTTCTTTTAGTGATCAGTCTATTTATTATTATTATTATTTATTTGACAGAGAGAAACACAGCCAGAGAGGGAACACAAGCAGGGGGAGTGAGAGAGGGAGAAGCAGGCTTCCCGCCGAGCAGGGAGCCTGATGTGGGACTCGATCCCGGGTCTCCAAGATCATGACCTGAGCCGAAGGCAGTCGCTTAACCAACTGAGCCACCCAGGCGCACCCTATTTTTTAAAAAAAGATTTATTTATTCACTTGAGAGAGAGAGAAAGAGAGAGAGAGGAGGGGCAAAGGGAGAGGGAGAGAGAGTCCCAAGCAGACTCCCCACTGACTGTGGAGGGCAATGTGGGGCTTGATCCCAGGACCTCCAAGATCTTGACCTGAGCAGAAACCAAGAGTCGGTTGCTCAACCAACTGAGCCACCCAGGTGCCCCAGTGATCAGTCTCTTAATGTTCTTTGTTGCCTGAGGTCTAAAAAATGTTGTCTTCATTTATTTTACCCATTTTTTAAAGTTGTTTAAAGTATGGGGCGCCTGGGTGGCTCAGTTGGTTAAGCGACTGCCTTCAGCTCAGGTCATGATCCCGGAGACCCGGGATCGAGTCCCACATCGGGCTCCCTGCTTAGCAGGAAGCCTGCTTCTCCCTCTCTCACTCCCCCTGCTTGTGTTCCCTCTCTGGCTGTGTTTCTCTCTGTCAAATAAATAAAATCTTAAAAAAAAAAAGTTGTTTAAAGTGAAAGGATAAATCTGGTCTTGCATTATTCCATCATGTCGGAAAGAGGAAGTCCAACTCTCTTGCTTTCTTTTTGCCTATGTTCCCTCAGTGTAACTTTGCCCGTCCCTTTTTAACTTTTCAGAACCTCTTTGTTTTAGACGTGTCTTTTGTATACAACATGTTGTTGAGTTTTGCTTTACGTTATCTTCTGAAAGTCCTTTTGCTCTTAATAGGTGAGTTAAACCCATTTACATTTACTGATATGACATTTGGTCTCTCTTCTGTTATATTATTTTACGTTTTCTTATCTTTACATTCTACATTTTATTGATTCTAAAACTCATATTTTCCCATATTTTAACATTTATGAAATCAAGATGTGTCCCTTTCAGTTGGTGGCTTGTCAAAGCTTAATTTGCAATGTTTTTTCTTTCTTTTTTTAAAATTAATTTCTCAATTCCATATAGTTAACATAACAGTGTTTATTAGTTTCATGTGTACAATATAATTCAACAAGTCTATACAATACCCAGTGCTCATCATGATAGAGGCACTCTTAATCCCCTTTACCTATCTTACCCATCCTCCACACACTTCCTATCAGGATGCCACTACACTTTAAAAAAATTATTATTTTTTAAATTAATTTTTATTTTTTCCATAACCCAGCCACCGTGTCCCTCCCGTCCCCACCCCCCAGCAGCCCTCAGTTTGCTTCCTGAGATTGAGTCTCTTATGGTTTGTCTCCCTCCCAGGTCTTCATCTTGTTTCATTTTTTCCCTCTGTACCCCCCACGACCCCCACCCTGCCTCTCAGATTCCTCATATCAGAGAGATCATATGATAATTGTCTTTCTCCAATTGACTTGGCAATGTTTTTTCTTAGCAGAACATAAAATAATATTTTTTAAAAAGATTTATTTACTTGAGAGAGAGAGAAAGTAGAGGTCGGGGGGAAGGGAGCGGCCGAGGGAGAGAGATGTGTAAGCAGACCCTACTCTGTGCGCGGAGCCCAGCGTGGGGTTGGATCCCACAACCTTGAGACCATGACCTGAGCTGAAACCAAGAGTCAGAAGCTTAACTGACTGTGCCACCCAGGCACCCCTAAAATAATGTTTTATAATTGGTGACATTTTGGATTCCATGAAATGGAATTAGTAGTCACCTCTTTCTTTAACGGGTCTCATGCAATTTCATGATTAGGTATCTAGATTTTTGTTTTGCTTTGTTTTTAATCTTCTTTGTAATTTTTTGAGTTTCCTGGATTGGTCCCTCTTATCAGTTCTAGAATTCTCAGCCATTGTCAGATACTGTCTTCTTTCCTTTTTAGACTCCAGTTAAAGCTGTGTTAAATGTTTTAATTTTGGGGGCACCTGGGTGGCTCAGTCGGTTAAGTGTCTGCCTTCAGCTCAGGTCATGATCCCAGCATCCTGGGATTCAGTCCTGCATCGGGCTCCCTGCTCAGTGGGGAGCCTGCTTCTCCCCCTCCCTGCCACTCGCCCTGCTTGTACTCTCTCTCTCTGTCAAATAAATAAATAAAATCTTTAAAAAAACTTAAAAAATGTTTTTATTTTCTCTTCCATGCCTCTTAACCTCCTTTCTTATTTTCTATTTTTTTTCTGTGCTATGTTCTGGCCTATCTTCTAGTCTAAAATTTTCTTCTTCACTTGTTTCTTTTCTTATAAACATTGGCATTGAGGGCATGTGTTGCGATGAGCCTTGGGTGTTGTATGTAAGTGAGGAATCACTAGATTCTACTCCTGAAACTGGTAATTGCATGGTGTTAACTTACTAAAATTTAAATTAAAACTTGAAAAAAAAGAAATGTGTTATTATAATAACATTTATATCAAACATATTGAAATTTTGTTCTCACATTTTTAAGCCCCTTGCCTTGGTATCTGATGATCAATTTATAAGTTATCTCATCCATAAACCTCAAAAATCCTGAAAAAAAACCCATAGGCATTGAATTTTTTTTTAAGATTTTATTTATTTGACAGAGAGAAACACAGCCAGAGAGGGAACATAAGCAAGGGGAGTGAGAGAGGGAGAAGCAGGTTTCCTGCCGAACAGGGAGCCTGATGTGGGACTCGATCCCGGGATATTTTAACCCGGGGCTACCCGTGTTAATCCCGTGGGGCTACCCAAACCTAAGTTCAAGTTTTCCCAGGTGTCCTCAGAGCAATAGCAGCATCAGTGCTCCCCCATCCAGCTTACCTCTCCAGCTTCCGGCTCTCCCTTAGAATTTGGTGTGGCAATTCCTTACTTTCTTGTCAGATCATGTTTTGTTTTTGTTTTTAATTGAAAAGACTTTATTTTTTAGAGCTGAATTGGGTTCACAGCAAAATTAAGAGGAAATGTACAGAGTTCTCTTCTACCCCCTACCCCCATACATACATAGCCTCCCCCATTATCAACCTCCCCCACTAGAGTAGTATGTATATATATATTGTTTTTATTTTAAAGATTTTATTTATTTATTTGACAGAGAGAAGTACAGCTAGAGAGGGAACACAGGCAGGGGGAGTGGGAGACGGAGAAGCAGGCTTTCCGCCGAGCAGGGAGCCTGATGTAGGGCTCGGTCGCAGGACTCTGAGATCATGACATGAACCGAAGGCAGATGCTTAACGACTGAGCCACCCAGGTGCCCCACCAGAGTAGTATATTTTATTTTATTTTTAAAAAATTAAATAAATTATTTTTAAGATTTTATTTATTCGAGAGAGAGAAAGTGTGAGCTGGGGGAAGAGCAGAAGAGGGACAGGCAGACTCTGCACTGAGCACAGAGCCCAATGTGGGGCCTGATCTCAAGACCCTGAGCTCATGACCTGAGCTGAAACTAGGAGTCAGACACTTAACTGACTGAATCACACAGGCACCCCTAAAAAGATTTTAAGTAATTTCTACACCCAATGTGGGGCTTGAACTTATAGCCCTGAGATCGAGAGTTGCATACTTTACCAACTGAGCCAGCCAGCCACTGCAGAGTGGTACGTTTTATGCAATTGATGAACCTGCATTGACACCCAATGTCTGTACTTTACATTAGGGTTGACTTTTGTGTACATTCTGTGTTCATGTTTCTTTAATGAAGGTATTTGTTATGTTATTTTTACCATTTGTAATTTTCAGCAGGAGATTTAGCCCAAAGTGGATTGGAATTGGAAATCTAGTTGAAGTTTTAAAGCACAATTTTAACATCTAGTAGGAAGGAAACTAACATTTAATGATCTCCTTGTTTTGTGCCAGGTGCTGGGTCAGTTCTTTCCCTATAATCTCTCACTTAATCCACTTAACAATTTTGTTTTTCTTCCCCTCCCCCACTTAACGATTTTATAAAGTAAGTGACTTAAGAAAACTAAGTCCAAGAAAGGCTGATGTAGTAAAGATGGTATGTGACAAAATCTGAATTACATCCCAATGTTTTTTGGTCCGAATTCCATTCTCTCTGCAACATATGAAACTACCTCTTGTATTATTTGAATCCTTGTAGGATATTAGCTGTTAGGGCATACTTAAGAAGAAGTGCTTAGCACATAACAGATGTTCAAAAATATTTGCTGAATGAATGAATGAATGAAGCAAAGTTCCTAGCCTTGTGATCTACGGGGGAACAAAATTGACTAGGGAATGTAAACATGGAAATACACTGCCTACAGTTTGATGTGGTGAGTGAGTGGCTGGGATATGAGCTGAGTGCTATGAGAGCACAGAATAAAGAATCCTTTGTAGTCATTTAGCTGGTTACAAGTAGAGGCTGTGGCAGCAGATGAGTCTGAAGAGACACGCAGGATCCAGATCCTTAAGGGCCTTGTTACCACTTTACCTCTCATACTGGGTACTTTATGCCCAAGATTGGCTGAGATGCTTTTCATGGGTTGATTTAATCCTTGCAGATCCCATGAAGAAAAGTACCGTCATGATCTCTACATTATAGGTGTGGGAACTGAGACATTGAGAGTGAGAGGCTAGTACATGCCATACCTGAGCTTTCAACCTAGGCAGCTTGACTGTGGAGACCACATCCTTAACCACAATGCTGGGCTGCTCCTATTGTATATATCATGGACTTCCGATCCCAGTACATGGTATACTCCATGCTAGGACATGTACATCTACTAGCTGCATTTATGATTATACCATATTTCATCTAACCGAGTTGATAGACAGTCTTGGTGGTTTCCAGTCCTTTGCAATTATGGATAGCCCTGCAGTCAGGCATACTTACTCTCCACACTAAGCTGACCGTGATACTCCCACAAAGGATCACTTTTACCTTCCTCTCTATTATGGTTGTACTAAAGGATCTCTCAAATTCCTTCAGGGCCATCACCCTCAATTCTTGGATTGCAGAGCCATAGTGCTTAATCTAGGCGTCCTGCATGTTGTAGATTACTCAGTATGTTAATTGACAAGGTTCATTTGGATTCATTTTCTGAAGATTGAAGGGCCTGGATGATGTAATAGCTAATATTTATTGAAGGCTTCCTATGCCAAGCACTGTACTGAATACATACATTATTTAATCCTCAACCATTCTATAAGCAATCCTATTATAGTCCCCATTTTTAAAAAGATTTTAAAAAATATTTTTATTTATTTATTTGACGGAGAGATAGAGAGAGAGAGCACAAGTAGGCAGAGCGGCAGGCAGTGGGAGAGGGAGAAGCAGGTTCTCCGCTGAGTAGGGGGTCCAATGTGGGGCTCGATCCCAGGACCCTGGGATCATGACCTGACCCAAAGGTAGATGCTTAACCAACTGAGCCCCCCAGGTGCCCCTAGTTGAAGATATTTTTATAAGTAATCTCCACACCCAAGGTAGAGCTCAAACTCATGACCCCGATATCAGGAATCACATATTGTACCAACTGGGCCAGCCAGGCGCCCCTATTGTTTCCATTTTCAAAAAGAGGAAACTGAGGCTCAAAGAGTTTAAATGATTTGTCTGTGGTCATATAGCTAGTAAATGCTGTCTGATTTCAAAACTCATATTAAAAAAAAAAAACCTTTGTTTGCTAGGGCTGCACTAAAAATGCACTAGAAAATGGGTAGCTTAAAACAACAGAAGTTTGGGGCACTTGAGTTTCTTACTTGGTTAAGCGTCTGACTTTGGCTCAGGTCATGATCTCAGCGTCCTGGCATTGAGCTCCCAGCTCTGTAGGAGTCTGCTTGAGATTTTCTCTCTTCCTCTGCCCCTCGCCCCCTCATACTCACTCTCTCTCTGAAATAAATAAATAAATCTTAAAAAAAAAACCCAGAAATGTATTGTCTCATAGTTCTGGAGGCTAGAAGTCCAAGATCAAGGTGTAGGCAGCGTTGGTTTCTTCTGAGGTTTCTGAGGGAGAACTGGTAGTTGCCAAGGGGGAAGGGGATGGGGGATAGGCAAAAGAGGTGAAGGGGATTAAGAAGTACAAAGTGCCAGTTATAAAATAAATAAGTTATGAAGATGAAAAGCATAGAGAATATAGCCAATAATATTATAGCAGATCTTATTTTTATTCAGTGGTCAGATTTTATATTTTTTAGTTTCTGAGAAAAGTTCAAACTTCTTTAAAATTTCTGTGTCTTTTTGCAGCCTGAATTCAATGAAAGTAATATTTTCTACCTCTTCAACCACGTTGATATCATTATTACATATCACAAGGAAAGTGAAAAAAATTGGGGTGCTGCAAGATTGGTTGCTGCTAGACTTGACCCCCAAAGGTAATTATAGAATATATTTTAAATTAGCTCCTTTAATTTAAAGATTAATTCAGAATGTAGAGGTTCTCAACTAGAATTTTCATTTTTAGGATACACATATGAGGTAACCTTAGGCATATGGTTTGAAAAATCAAACAGGCAATTTATTCTTATTTACCTATAGTTAGCATTTGCATACCATGTAACGTGAGGAAGAATTGACAGATCTGGAAACAAAGAGACTTATTGAGAGCATCCTAACTCTGTTCTTTACTTGCTGCCATATGACAAAAGAGCTTAGATTTAGATTTGTGTTTCTTCAGAGGGTAGGTCTATTACTGGAGTCTATCAGGCAGGTATCAGCTGAATATAAGGAAGAATCTACCAAAAATTAGAGTTCTCTAACAGTTAAATAAGCAATCTCAAGAATTAGTGGGTACTTTTTCTCTGGATGTTTATAGAAAGAGCCTGGATGACCCAGCTGTTAGAGAGTTCATAATTAGGCATTGAGCATAGTGTCTGGACCCCAGTATGTGCTCAATGAATTGTAAAGGACAATCAGCACTATGTGAGAGACTAGGCAGGTGACCTTGAACGTTCCAACTAAGATCCTTTGAAACTATAGGATCAATTAGAACTCTTCAATTAAGACAGAGAGGGGAATATAGCACACAACTTATAAAATCATGGTCCATTATGGGCAAAATATTATAAAACCTGAAATACTAATATGGGGGAAATAAGTTACTCCTTGCCATTTCTGTGAGTTTATTAAAGGAGGCCCGTGTGGTATAGTTTTCTGAGACAGAATGAGGAATTAGGAAATTTGGATTTTAGTCTCATCTCTACTGGTTCCATTTTGCAAATCTACCCTAAGTTTGGTAGGTTAACTTGATCTGTCATAGGCTTAACTTCCTCGTCTGTGAAAAGAGAGGACTGAATTAGGAGTTGGTTTTTTTTTTAAGATTTTATTTATTTATTTGACACAGAGAGAGATCACAGGCAGGCAGAGAGGCAGACAGAGAGGGAGGAAGAAGCAGGCTCCCTGCCTAGCAGAGAGCCTGATGCGGGCCTCCATCCCAGGACCCTGAGATCATGACCTGAGCTGAAGGCAGAGGCTTTAACCCACTGAGCCACCCAGGAGCCCTGAATTATAAGTTTATAATATGGTCCCTGCTATATCAAACTCTGGAAAATTTTATTGATATGTATTTTTATGGGTAAAAAGGGCCTACAGGTTTCATTAAATGGACACCAAGTGTCGTGGACACTTGTACTTTCCAGCTCTGGTTTATCTAAGTAAAAGGATATTCTTTTTATTTTTTAATTTTTTGATTTTTTTAAAAAAGATTTTATTTATTTATTTGACAGAGAGAGGAACACAGTTAGAGAGGGAACACAAGCAGGGGGAGGGAGAGAGGGAGAAGTGGACTTCCCACCGAGCAGGGAGCCCAGTGCGGGGCTCTATCCCGGGACTCCGGGATCATGACCTGAGCCAAAGGTAGATGCTTAACAACTGAGCCACCCAGGTGCTCCTAAAAGGATTTTCTTTTTAAATTAATGTCTATGTTGAAAATTTTGAAGATTATTTATCTTAACAAGGTGTTGCAGGTAGGAAATAAAAGAAGAATTAAAGGGAGTGGGACATATTTGTGAAAAATGGGAAATAAGCATAGCTACTCAGAGAGGCCAGGAAATAGTAATCATTGTCAAGGGCAATCATACATGCTTTTTTTGGTGTTTGTCACTTCTGATGTCTGGCAACAGAATGTTAGGAGGATGGACTGTGAGGTCTAACTCAGGATGGCTGCTCGTATTTGAAGTCATTAGGTAGTAAACATACAGAGTATGATCATCCAGGAAGCTAGTCCCATCAGCTGTATGAAAGCAAGCTTAATGCTTTACAGTTATATCTAATATTGTCAGTAAAAAAGCCAAGAAAATAATTTCTTAGATCCATCTATTCTACAGTACACATAGTTTATGTATGCATGCAGTAAAACTTTTATCTAATCATTGTAAAGGTGATTTATGTGGGCCCCTTAAAAGGTGATTTATGTGGGCCCCTTAAGAACAAAACCGTGCTATAAATATATATATATATTTTTACAATTAGGCAATCTACTCAAGGTCATACAAAGTGCATTAGGCTTCATGGTCTTCTAGGCCTACAGTCTTTTGTTTTCTCTCTTTTTAAAAAAAAAAAGATTTTATTTATTTATTTGACAGAGAGAAACACAGCCAGAGAGGGAACACAAGCAGGGGGAGTGAGAGAGGGAGAAGCAGGCTTCTTGCCAAGCAGGGAGCCCAATGCGGGGCTTGATCCCAGGACTCCAGGATCATGGCCTGAGCCGAAGGCAGATGCTTAATGACTGAGCCACCCACGTGCCCCCAGTCTTGTGTTTTCTATTAGGAACTGTACCCAGCTAATTTCCCTGATGGTTACCATAGTTGATCATTCCTTTTTCCTAAAATGACTGGATTCATTTGCCTTTGGATTATCATACTTTACTGATTTTCTCCTGTCTCACTGGTTGCTTATCAGTCTTCTCATTTCTCCAACATCTTCATATTGAAGCCTCAGTCCCAGGACTGAGTCTTTGAACTTTTATTCTTCTTTATATATACTTACACATTGGTAATCTTATCCCATCTCATGGCCTTAGATCCTACAACGACCCTTAGATCTATAAACTTGCATACCTAGTTGTCTACTTGACATGACCACATGGATGTGTAGTAGGCATTTGACATTTTTTAAAAGAATTATTTATCTGAGAGAGAGAGCGCACAAGTGGTAGGGGGAGGGGCACAGGGAGAGACAGAAGCAGGCTCCCCACCCAGGGCTGGATCCCAAGACCCTGAGATCATGACCTGAGCCAAAGTCAGATGCTTAACCCACTGAGCCACCCAGGAGCCTTGACAAATTTAATATGACCAAACATGAATTTATAATCTTTCCTCCAACCTGTTTTACATCCTTTCAGTTGCTCAGGCCCCCACACTATGGAACATCCTTGACTCCTCTTTATCAGTTTTCACTCCTAGATCTATTCCAGTCCTTTGGCAGACCATGGGACTGTTTTTTAAAAAACATTTTATTTATTTACTTGACATAGAGAAACACAGCCAGAGAGGGAACACAAGCAGGGAGAGGGAGAGAGGGAGAAGCAGCCTTCCTGCTGAGCAGGGAGCCTGATGCAGGGCTCGATCCCGGGACTCCAGGATCATAACCTGAGCCGAAGGCAGACGCTCAACGACTGAGCCACCCAGGTGCCTCCCATGGGACTCTATTTTTAAAATATATTCAAGATCTGCCCCTTCTCATCGCCTCCATCTCTATCATCTGGTCCAAGACATCATTACGTCTCACCTGACTGATGGCAACACCCTCGCCAGTCTCCCTAATGCCATCCTTGTCTCCCAGCCATCTGTTCTCAATACAGTGGGGAGGGCATTCTGTGTAGAGCAGTCAGCTCATGTCAACCCTCTGCTCAGAATCTTCCAGTGACTTCCCATCTCACTTAAATGTCCAAGTTTTCAAAATGGCCTAGAAGGCCTTATGCAACCCATACATAAGGCTAGTGGTTTAAAATAGGCCTTTTATATCGATCAGGGATCTTAGTACACTTTTTGCTGCATGATCTCTCATGAAATTCAGGTATCTCCTGTGCTGAGTTCAAGGCCCACACTAAAGCAGTAAACCATGATATGTGTTATCATTTGGTCATGGCATGTTTTCTGTAGATGTTAAGTTTTTATCGGTAGCCTTAACAGTGATGATTTCTTTAGTTCATACCTGTCTTATTTTATTTTTTATTTTTAAAATTTTCTTTTAAAGTAGGCTCTGCACTTAGTGTGGGGCCAATGGGGGGCTTGAATTCATGACTCTGAGATCAAGACCTGAGCGGAGATCAAGAGTCAGACACTTAACTGACTGAGCCACCCAGGGGCCCCAATTCATAGCTGTTTTAAAATATATTGTGGCTTTAAAGAGAATTAAGCCTACAAACACTTAGTAGGGGCATATCATGTGCCAGACACTAGGGTTACAAAAATGAGTAGGAAGAGGGTCAGGTCAATAACTCCTGCAATGTCAGTGAATGGTTTTATTGTACATGTATATACATGTAGAAATAACCATCCCATAAGGACTGCATATTATCCTTTACACAGAAGCCAAGGGATAAGTTGTATGTTGAGTAAATAATTCAAAAGGGAAGCACTACTCTTTCTCCTTTCGATTTTTCTCTCTCCCCTTTATTCTGCTTTCACTTTTCTTTCTTTCTTTTTTTTTTTTAAAGATTTTATTTATTTGACAGAGAGAAACACAGCCAGAGAGGGAACACAAGCAGAGGGAGTGAGAGAGGGAGAAGCAGGCTTCCCACCGAGCGGGGAGCCCGATGTGGGGCTCGATCCCGGATCTCCAAGATCATGACCTGAGCCGAAGGCAGTCGCTTAACCAACTGAGCCACCCAGGCGCCCCTGCTTTCACTTTTCAAGTAATATCACAGTCTCTTTATTCCTGACTAGGCACTTGTTGGCTTCATCAGCCCTGTTTAGTGTCATAGTTCTTTAGTTTTTGCTTTCTATCTTCTATTATTTATAATCCTCTTTTTCAAATACCAAAGATTTGCATAGATTATGTCCTCTCTACCTTTCCTCACTAAGCATGGCATTTTATACACAGTAGGCCCTCAGATCCGATCCGTGGCTGCTTATAAATAGGATTTCTCTTTCATCTATTTGGTTTTCTAAGCCTTCAGCTAAGATTACAAGATCGGTCGTTTAATATATCGGAGAGGGATGAGATGAAAGATGAGAAATAAAGCCATTTGCTAATAGAAAGACTTTAAAAAAATCTATGCACAGCCAAAGAGAAGTTTCTTTTTTTTTTGAGATCTTATTTTTAAGTAATCTCTACATCCAACATGGGGGCTTGAGCTTACAACTCCGAGATCAAGAGTTGCACTCTCTACTGACTGAGCCAGCCAGGCTCATGAGAAGAACCATGAGAAGGTTCTTAGGGACATGTTTTCCCCTGCTATCTGAAGTAAAGCTTTTTTTTTTTTTTGAAAGATTTTATTTATTTATTTGACAGAGAGAACCACAGCTAGAGAGGGAACACAAGCAGGGGGAGTGAGAGAAGGAGAAGCGGGGCTCAAATCCTGGATTCTGGGATCATGATCTGAGCCAAAGGCAGATGCTTAAACCACTGAGCTACCCAGGCGCCCCCTTCTGAAAGCTTCTGAAAGCTGAAATGCCAAAGTGAAGAAACAACTGTCATTAATTTTTATAGAAAAATTTGTGAGCATCCCCTGACTCCCAGATCACCTCTCGTAGGCTTTTCTGATGCCTTAAGACACATCTTACTAATGGATGCGCAAAGTCAACCCAGGGGAAGCACAGATGCTCAGCGACGCAGTTCAAAGCATTGAGGGCTTGAGGTCACCATGCTGTGTAGTTCCCAGGGAAGGGGCTGGGGGGCTCCACTCTCTCGCCGCTGCGCTGCCTTTATGATGGTTCCCTGCAAAAGCGATGATGCTGAATCTTCTTCCTGATTTTCTGTAAAAGTGAAAATCCTCTTCACATTTCTTTCAGTTAGTTTGTGAAAACAGGTAGTGATGTAGGTCTTTTGTTAAAGTGAAGTGGTATAAAGTGGGCTCCGGAAAAGTGGGGGTGCCTGTGTTGCATTTTGGGCAGGATATTGACTCTCATTTAAGCGTTAGGGACATTTAGAAACAGAAGTATTTTAAATCATAAGGAGTTTTAAATATGAAATATAATGAAAGGCATATTTTTTTTCAGTCTGCTATTGTTAAATGCCTGAATAGTGATGAATCAGAAATTTACAGTGGCAGTTTGGTATAAAAATTCCTTTTCCTTCCTCTCCCCCCCCCCCACTTTTCTTAGCTATAAGCATTCAGATGAAAACCACCTAACTTGTCGTGGAGCCCCTATGGAAATTCCTGGAGAATATACAGATAAGTTGAGTATAACGTACACTTACTCCGTGAGATTTGAAGTAAGTATTCCATGCCATCATCTTACTTTTGTTCCAAATCAAGTATATAATTATACCATTTACTTCATTAATAGTAAAGCCTTAGTTTTCATCATCAAAGTTTTATAACACAGCTAAGAGCCCCGGAAAGTAGGTAAGTTCTTTATATTAAAGCCAGTCAGAGGATAATCATGAAAGGAATTCTGTGTTAAATCTCCTGCATTTTAGATACCGTGTCAGGTAACTTACTTTCTCTTATTTTTACGTGGAAGTTTGAAAGCAGTACATGGGAAAGCGGAGGGGTCTCAGCCGGGGTTGGCAGGCTGGCCGGCTGCTTCCGTGGAGCCTTAAAGGACAGAGTATCATGTAGTGAAAAGAGCATCCTTTAAATGGAAAAAAGGATTTTATTTATTTGAGAGAGAGAAAGGGAGGGCAGGGGCAGAAGGAGAGAGAGAATCTCAAGCAGACTCCCATGCAAAGCTCAGAGCCTGACACGGGGCTTGATCCCACAACCCTGAGATCATGACTGAGCCCAAATCAAAGGTCAGATGCTTAACTGACTAAGCCACTCAGGTGCCCCAAAAAGAACATCCTTATTGGGTTCAGACTGACCTGTGGTTCAAATTGAGGCTTGGCCATTTCTAGCGGTTTAAACTTAGGTAAGTCATATCATCTCGGGCTCAATTTTTTTTTTCTCATGTCATTTCATCCTCATTTTCTGAATATGTAAAGACCTTAGCATGACACAGAGTAGGTCCCCAACATAGGGAATTCATTATTGTTTCTACGTCTGTCATTTGTCTCTTGTAAGTAGCTGTTTTTCTGAAGTGGTTCGTATTGGGGGAGGCTAGATAGATAAACAGACTGACTATTAACATTCTAGCAAATAATCTGATGCCCATGTTTCCCAGAGGGTTTTCTGGAAAGTTGTTGCTTTATATTTTATTCCTTTTTGCTTTGTATTTTCAAAAGAGTTATGTGAAAAAGGGATTCTATGACGAGGTTACTTCGGATAATGCTAACTTAAAAAATGTTAAAACAATGGCATCGAGACTACTCATTATGTTAAAAGACACTGTGATTTCTCAGAAGAAGATGATTAGGCGACATGACATTTCATAGGCCATGACAGAACTCATGGGGTTATAATCTGTAAAATATTCAAGGGAAACACTGCATGTGGTACCAAAAAATATGCAAGTTTGTACAAATGAGATATTACATGTGCTATTTTCACTCCATGTGTATGTTATGGACATCTTTCTATGTCAATAAATATAGAATCACAACCTTCTTTTTTTTAAGATTTTTATTTATTTACTTGACAGAGAGATCACAAGTAGGCAGAGAGACAGGCAGAGAGGAGGAAGCAGGCTCCCTGCCGAGCAGAGAGCCCAATGCGGGCCTCGATCCCAGGACCCTGGGATCATGACCTGAGCCAAAGGCAGAGGCTTTAACCCACTGAGCCACCCAGGCGTCCACAACCTTCTTTATATTTACTGCCTGGTACATTTATTTTTTAAAACATTTTAAAAGACTTTACTCATTTATTTGAGAGAAAGAGAGAGAGGCAGAGACAGAGGGAGAAGCAGGCTCCCCAATGAGCAGGGAGCCTGAGGCGAGGCTCAATCCCAGGACCCTGAGATCACGACCTGAGCCGAAGGTGGATGCTTAACAGACTGAGCCACCCAGGCGCCCCTGTTTTCTATTCTTTTCTTTTTTTTTAATTGAAGTAGAGTTGATACACAATGTTACATTGATTTTAGCATTCTTTTGCCTCTTTGAGCCACCTAGACACCTCCTACTATATACACATAATGTGTAGGCCATAGTTGATTTACTTAGTGTACTATTGATAAGAACGACCCAAATATCTAATTTTTTAAGGCTATAAGCAATGATTTAATGAACATCCTTACTTTTTTTCTTGTATGATTACTTCCTAAAGTTAAATTCCTAAGAATAGGCTTTTTTAGGCAAAAGGGCTTACGTATTTTGGTAACACATTGCCAAATTCTTGTCCAGACAAGTTGCTGGGCCTGAGGATCTGCTGTTTCCTCACACACTCAGCAGTACTAGGTTTTTGTTAATTTTTAAAAATCTTTCTTCAGAATTTTAATTCTGTGAGTATGCCAAAGGAAGATTGATTCATACTAAGCAGACTCCTAAGGGTCCAATGTATGAATCAGAATACCAATTTATTAATTTGCACGGAGAAATAAAAATGCCTAGCAGACCACATCATTCATGTTAGCTGGTGAGCACATCTGATATGTGAGAAAGCAAATAGAAATAGAATAGAATAAATAAAGGTTTCTTCATGAGCATAGGACCCCAGAGCATAGGGGAATGGGTATTAAAATATGATATTCGGCACTCTAGTGTTCTGCTTGCCCATGAACCAAATGTTTATATTCATGGGTTAGGGACTCAGCCCTGGACAGTATTAGGGGTGCTTCACCAAAAGATTAACTTTGGGGCTTTCCTTTTATAGAGAAAACCTTTTATGACTATATAGATCCATGTAGTTCTCTTTTTAGTTTTGTTTTAAAGACCCTATCATATTTTTGATTCTGCTTTCATCATACTTGATTTTGTATAAAAGGCTTATTTCTTAAAGCTTTTGATGTGCTTTCTTGAGGCCAAACCCTAATCACATTATTTGGGATTAGGTCGCAAATTTCTTCAAATATTTACAAATTGTGCTCAGTTTGTGTCATTTCTAGAGATGGCCTGACAGCCATTACAACATGATTTTTCCTAATCCCGTTCTGAAAGCAATTCCAGGTTGGGGATGCCTTGCTTTTGTCCCTCTGTATCACCTATGTGGTTATATCCATTTTATAAATGAGAATACTGAAGCCCAGCGAGCTGAAGTAATTTTCTCAGGATCACCACTGGCAGGAGGTGGAAGTGATATTCAAACTCAGATCTGTCTGGCCCCCAGACTCATAGCTTTTCTACTCTACCATTCTGGCTTTGTACATTAAAGTTCAGCTATATTTTCCATTCACAGAGTTACTATGAAGAAAATGAGAAACATTTGTGTTAGAAATATGTGTGTGTGTGTGTGTGTGTGTGTGTGTGTGTGTGTGTGTGTACTTTAGATCATCCAGCTAGAGGTCAGGATTACTTGATCCTACATCCTGTAGTTCACCCAAAGTACAATTGGTAAAAACAGGCAATTTACTAGTCCGATAAGTATAGTCCAATCAGCCTCCTAATCTCGGGATGAAGTGCAGAAGTGTAATCAGGGGGAAAGGGATGAAATACACCCTGAAGATATTAGAATGACTTTCCCCCAGTCATTGAGAGTATTAATATTATTTTAAAAAATATTTTATTTATTTATCTGACAAAGAGAAACACAGCTAGAGAGGGGACACGAGCAGGGGGAGTGAGAGAGGGAGAAGCAGGCTCACCACTGAGCAGGGAGCCTGATGTGAGGCTCCATCCTGGTACTCCGGGATCATGATGCTTAACGACTGAGCCACGACTGAGGATATTATTAGGAGTCTAAGCTACTATCAGAAGTTGATCAAAGAACTGAAGCCCTTCTACATATTTATCTCTTATTCTTCAGCTTCTAAAAATTTAAATTGTGGAGGGGAGGCACCTGGCTAGCTCAGTCCGTAGGGCCGGTGACTCTTAATCTCAGGGTCGTGAGTTCAAGCGCCACGCTGTGTGTGGAACCTATTTAAAAAAAATTAAAAAATTAAATGTAGGAACTTTTATGGTTACAGTAAAAGCCAAGGGAGAACACCTCTAAAAATGAAGTCCAGATTCATAGCAGGCGCCTACATGGTATGGAGCTAGTGGTCTGTCTGCCCGTCAGGAAACTATCATGGCTATCCACAGCTGAAGTACAAGTTCAGATTAGCTATATCAAATGGGGGGAGTATGGGGAATTGCCTTATTTGGGGTTAGGGCTCAACCCCTTGTTTTGTAACCGGTCTCCATCCTGGAAATTCTTCCAGAAGAGGGAATTCTCTCCTCCTATTAAAGCTCATTTAGGGTGCTTAGATGGCCCTTGGCTTCAAGAAGTAGCACGATGGAAAAAACCAGACATGTCTGAGTTTGAATTCTGACTCTGACACTTACTAGCTATGTGAACTTGGGCAGGGTACCCTGTGCATATTTTTCCTAATCTGTAAAATGGGTATAAAATCATATCATCCTCTCACAGAGCTATGTGAGCTAACGTAGAATGTTTGGTACTTGGCCTAGCCTGTGGCAGACACACAATGTTTCCTCTTCCTTCTTGTGGATACAGGAGCCCGTGATTCCTAAGTGTCTTACACAATAGTAGCTCATGTGTGCAGAGAGCACACCGAGCCACAATATTCTTTTCTTTTTTTTTAATATTTTATTTATTTGACACAGAGAGATCACAAGTAGGCAGAGAGGCAGGAAGAGAGAGCAGAGGAAACAGGCTCCCTGCTGAGCAGAGAGCTCGCCGCCGGCCTCGATCCCAGGACCCTGAGATCAGGATCTGAGCTGAAGGCAGAGGCTTTAACCCACTGCGCCACCCAGGCGCCCCAAGCCACAATATTCTTGATCTGAACACCAGAACGTTGCTGTGGCTTTGGGAGGGTGTCAGGAGGAGTGCTGGTGTTATAGCTCACTTGAACTTTCAGTGGCCAAATAGGAAGTAAAGCTTCATACGTTGGTAACTGTAATATAAAACTACATTATGGCTTATGAAGGATTTTATCAACTCGCTGGGTTGACATCATCATTTGTTGAAATGCTTCAGTGGTAATGACTATTTGAAGTGGAAATTGAGTTTGAATTTGAAAACCACCATTTTTCACCCTCCAGCTAAATAATCAATTGAAGCCAGTATTACCAATGGGTGTTAAACTTGGAGGCGAATGAGTATTGGGGAAACTGGTTACTCTCACACTGGCAAAGTATCACCCCACCGATGACTTGCTAATTGCAAGTGGGAAAATAGAAAACTAAGTGAGTGGATAAGGAAATAAGTTAACATGAGTTCATACCAGTGTCTCAGACTTAATTCAGTACCGCAGTGTTCTGGCTAGCCCTTTCCCCCTGACACTGAGAAACCTGGCCCCTATCGTCTACACTATGTTAACTTATTTGTGCAACCCTAGCATACACGTAGTGTCAGCACTGATAACCTACACCTCCATGAGAGACGCACATATGTCAAGCCATGGGGCAGCTGGGGCTCCTCGGCCACCTGGGTTGTGACCTCCCTCCTGCTGGCCTCCCTCTATCGCCTTAGACCTCCTGGTACCTCCTGAACAGCCTCCTGGAGGCCACTGTTTGGAAGCAAAGCCCATGGTCATCGGCTGAGATTGTGGGCCTGAGCCCCTGCTCAGGCAGCTACTAGCTACAGAAAGGTCCAGAGGCAATATAATTTTTAGTTTAAAAAATTCTGTGTTTTTGGTTTTTTAGTTAAGCATCTTGTGTACTTTATGCTTTCAGAAAATGATTCATGTTCCCAAATGGGTATGGAGTTGGGGGTTTATATAATGAGTTTGTTCAGAAGTTATTGAAGGATGGCTCATAAAGATTAATGTCAGAGTGAAGACCTTTTATTGGTCTATTTAGATGACAAATATTTATCAAGTGCCCATTATATGCCTGGCATGGGAATTTTTATAAAGTACTTCAGTTTAACTTCATTTTTCACAATAGTTCTCTGAAAATAGGTACTGTTTTAAATCTCCATTTTATAGAAAATAAGACAGACTCATAGAGGAAAGTCACTTGCCCAAGGTCATGGCTATGAAGGATTATAAACCAAGATTAGTCTGACTGGAGAGGCCAGGCTTGTTTTAACACAGCCTCTAAACTACATGGTGTGACTTTAAAATGGGAAAGAATTGTCATGGGTGAATTGTCCAAGAAGGCTTTATAAGAGAGGGGCCTTGAGCTAGGCTTCTAAGGATGCTGCATGCCATTTGGATGGAAGGAACAGAAGTATACAAGGCATTGTGCAAACAAAGGCCAATGGACTAAGAGATCCGGATTTTAGGAATTTGGACAAGAGCTGGGGTAGGGCTTTCTGGGTAAGATTGTGTGTGCATGGTGTATGTGGAGGACAGCAAACAAACATCCAATTGAAACAAGTGTTTTCATTTGCTTATCTGTCCATCAAAGGACATTCAACACACTTCATGTGCCGGGCGTTAAGTACTGGTCTGTAAAGGCCAAAAAGATTCAGCCTAGCACTCTAGACATTAATTGTTTATATGGTATTGGTAGAAAGTTTAGAAAGACAGATATGGGCCAGATTTTGAGTCTTGAGTACCAAGTTAGGGTATTTCTATTCATAGTACTTTTATTTCAGAAAGTTACCGTTTTTATATGACCAAATGTGTTTTCGTTGCATTCTAATCCCAGTACTTTTAGCTATGTATGTGAGTTATATCAGCTTTCTTTATGGCTAGCCTGGGACCCTAGCCACATTTATAACATTGCTTTTTTTCTTTTTCTTTCTTTCTTTCTTTCTTTCTTTCTTTCTTTCTTTCTTTCTTTCTTTCTTTCTCTTTCTTTCTTTCTTTCTTTCTTTCTTTCTTTCTTTCTTTCTTTCTTTCTTTCTTTCTTTCTTTCTTTCTTTCTTTCTTTCTTCCTGCTTATTTATTTATACACGTTGGCACATGTCTCTGACAGGGGCTTGTGATCTTGAGCCCCACATTGCGCAGAGAAATTACCTGGGAAAAAATACTGGAAAAAAAAAGTTTCAGCGGGCACCTGGGTGGCTCAGTCAGTTTCACAGCTGCCTCTGGCTCAGATCATGATCTCAGGGTCCTGGGATGGAGCCCGTCATATGGCTTCTGCTCAGCAGGGAGCCTGCTTCTCCTTGTTCTGCCTGCTGCTCCCCCTGCTTGTGCTCTCTCTCTCTCTATTAAATAAAAAGAAAAAAAAGTTTCAAACTGAACGTAGAACAGTTTCCCTTCAACTACATGGTAGTTGCAGTCCCCAAAAAAGTCAGTGTATTTTAAAAATGCATAAAAATACTTTATCTGTAAAATGGAATTAGAATCTAGGCACAGATCATAATCATTTTTAAATTTTTTTCTTTTTTATCTTAAAGATTTTATTTATTTATTTGAGGTAGAGAGAGCTTGATCAGGGGGAGGGGCAGAGGAAGAAGGAGAAGCAGGCTCCCCGCTGAGCAGAGACCTTGTCGTCGAATTCGATCCCAGGACCCTGAGATCATGACCTGAGCTGAAGGCAGACACTTAACCGACTGAGCCACCCAGTCGCCCCACAGATCATAATCATAAGCAGTCTTACCCTCACACCACAATGGGTGGTGCCTTTGGAAATTTTTCTCAATTCGTTGTTGTGTTGGTCTCCCACCGCCCTGTAGGAAGTCTGGCATTCTATGCTGAGGAAGACTGGAAGCATCCCTACAACATTTTCATTCTGCCCTCTAGGGGGTGCTGCTCCCCGTGTCGAAAACATCTGGGCTAGAAGAAGCTCTAGTCGTCAGCCCATTTGATTCTTGGAGCCCCTGCCTGAATATTTATTGAGTGAGATCCATCGTGGGACACTGTGTCAGGACTCAAGAAGTCCTGTGTGTGTTTCTACCTTTGCTTCTGTGTCTCCAGTACAGACACCATTAAGGACTTGTTTTAGGAGAATTACCAAGTCTTAGAAAACATGAATGGAAAGAAGCAGAATAACTCATTACTTTTCCGTGGATTAAGGAAATAGGTTCCACCACTTAGTTATCTGTCTGCTTTTGTCATTTTGTTCTCAAGTGTGCGTTAGGATTTTCACGTATTTTCTTAAGGAAGAGTAATATGTGTTATGGTCTGTTGTTTCCGGCAGATGGCAGTGTTTAGTGCAAAACTATTAGGTTAACAACAGATTTTTCTAGGCTCTCAGTATTTAAAATCCAAACTTCCTGGTGCATATTTGAAAGTATCTGTCCGTTTTGAAGGACTTGATATGAGTGAACTTGCTTAAGGCAATGGATAGGCTGGTGAAGAAGAAGGCTTCTTCAATAAAGTATTAATTTCAATAAAGACTTAATTTGTAAAAATTTGAATTTTAAGTCACATTTTACTGTAGAAACAATACTTTATTTTATTATTTACTTATTTATTGAATAATTTATTTTTTAACATTTTGTATTTTATTTATTTTTTATAATAATTTATTTTATTTTTTCACAAATTTCACTATTTATGCACCACCCCCAGTGCTCCATGCAATATGTGCCCTCCTTGATACCCACCACCAGGCTCACCCACCCCGCAACCCACTCCCTTCCAAAACCCTCAGTTTGTTTCTTAGCGTCCAAAGTCTCTCATGGTTTGTCTCCCTCTCTGATTTACCCCAGTTCCCAATTCCTTTCCTTCTTCCACTGTCCTCCATGTTACTCCTTAGGCTCCACAAGTAAGTGAAACCATATGATACTTGACTTTCTCTGCTTGGCTTATTTCACTCAGCATAATCTCCTCTAGTCCCATCTATGTCAATACAAAAGTTGGGTATTCATCTTTCCTGATGGAGGCATGATATTCCATTGTATATATGGACCATATCTTCTTTTTTTAATGGAGAATTATTTTTTTAAAGATTTTATTTATTTATTTGACAGAGAGAGATCACAAATAGGCAGAGAAGCAGGCAGAGAAAAAGGAGGAAGCAGGCTCCCCGCCGAGCAGAGAGCCCAATGTGGGACTCGATCCTAGGACCCTGAGATCATGACCTGAGCTGAGGGCAGAGGCTTAACCCTCTGAGCCACTCAGGTGACCTATCTTCTTTATCCATTTGTCTGTTGAAGGGCACTTTGGCTCTTTCCACAGTTTGGCAATTGTGGCCATTGCTGCTATGAACATTGGGGTACATATGGCCCTTCTTTTCACTACATCTGTATCTTTGGGGTAAATACCCAGTAGTGCAATTGCAGGGTCATAGGG
Source organism: Spilogale gracilis (assembly GCA_004023965.1). Lineage (NCBI taxonomy): Eukaryota > Metazoa > Chordata > Mammalia > Carnivora > Mephitidae > Spilogale > Spilogale gracilis. Next base: position 260,221 of record PITA01000502.1, read on the forward strand.
TAGCTCTATTTTTAATTTGTTAAGGAATCTCCACACTGTTTTCCAAAGTGGCTGCACCAATTTGCATTCCCACCAACAGTGTAAGAGGATTCCCCTTTCTCTATAGCCTCTCCAACACTTGTTTCCTGTCCTGTTAATTTTAGCCATTCTAACTGGTGTAAGGTAGGATCTCAATGTGGTTTTGATTTGAATTTCCCCAATGGCTAATGATGATGAATATTTTTTCTGTGTCTGTTAGCCATTTGTATATCTTCTATGGAGAAGTGCCTCTTCATGTCTCTTTCCCATTTTTTGATGTGATTATCTTTTCTGGGGGGTGTTGAGTTTGAGGAGTTCTTTATAGATCTTGGATATCAGGCTTTTGTCTGTAGTGTCATTTGTGAATATCTTCTCCCATTCTGCGGGTTGCCTCTTTGTTTTGTTGATTTAGAAGCAGTATTTTAATAGAATGGCTTAGATACATGCTTTTATGCAATGAATATCACTTGATTTGTCTATGAATTCTGATTTCCTTATAGGTTTTTTAATTTTAATTTTAATTTTCTTAAAGATTTTATTTATTCATTTGAGCGAGAGAAAGCACAAGGGGAGTAGTAGGCAGAGAAAGAGGCAGAAGCAGGCCCCCCACTGAGCAGGGAGCCCGCGGTGGGGTTCAGTACCAGGACCCTGAAACCATGATTTGAGCTGAAGGCAGATGCTTAACAGATTGAGCCACCCAGGTGCCCCTCCTTGTAGGTTTTAAATAATAATTTATTTTGAAACAGTTTCAGACTATGGAAAGATGGTCAGAACAATACAAAGAACTCCCATAGTCCCTTTAATCAGATGCCCCACTTGTTACCATTTTACTCATTTTGCTGCATTGGTCACCCTTCTCTCTGTGTCTGCTAACCTTAGTCTTTCTCTGAATCTTTGGAGAGCTAGGCATTCCATCACCCCTAAACACTTCAGAGTCTTCCCCCGAAAGATCACTTTCCTACTGGCCTAGCAGATCCGCAGCATAGAACTCTCCAAGTCAGGAATCTGCAGCGCTATCACATTCCCATCTGCTCCAGATGTCGCCAGCTGGCCAAAAATGTTACTTTTTCCCTTCGTAGTTCGAGATCCTATCCAGGAGTGTGTGTTGTTTAGTTTGTGATCTCCAATCCAGACTGGATCTTCTGCCTTTCTCTATCTTCCACATCCTTGAAACTTTTGTAGAGTTAGGACTTGATAACCGGCAGGATGACCATTAATCTGGGTCTGTCTGATGGTTCTTTATGAACAGGCTCAAGCCACATGTTCTGGGCAGAGATGACATGGCAGAAGTGATGCTGCACATTAGGACGCATATGACGTTAACCTGCCTCGTCACTGGTTTTAACTAAAATCTACTGTTGAATCAAAACCCAATTAAAATCTATCATTTGGATATTTTTAAATTTTTATTTTTTTAAGTACACTCCACACCCAGTGTGGGGCTTGAACTCACAACTCTGACATCAAGAGTCTTATGCATGTTCTACCAACTAAACCAGCCAGGTGCCCCTTAGGTTTTTTTTTTTTTTTAAAGCAAGGGGCACCTGGCTGGCTCAGTCAGTAAAGCATGCTGTTCTTGATCTCAGGGTCGTACGTTTGAGCCCTATGTTGGGCTTAGAGTGTACTTGTAAAAAAAAAAAAAAGCAGTGTACATTGCGTTTCTCCATACTCCAACTCTAAACTTCATAAGAAAACACCTAACAAACACCCAGTTTTATTTATTTTATTTATTTGTTTGACAGGGAGAAACACAGAGAGGGAACACAAGCAGGGGGAGTGCAGGCTTCCTACAGGGCAGGGAGCCCTTTTCAGGGCTGATCCTAGGACCCTGGGATCATGACCTGAGCAGTAGGCAAACACTTAACTGCTGAGCCCCCCAGGTGCCCCTATGTTATTTTTTTAATTTAAATTCGATTAATTTACATATAGTGTATTATTGGTTTCAGAGGTAGGGGTTAGTGATTCATCAGGGTATGTAACACCCAGTGCTCATTACATGACCTACCCTCCTTAATGTCCATCACCCAGTCACCCCATCCCCCCACCCCTCTTCCCTCCAGCAGCCCTCAGTTTGTTTCCTAGAGTTGAGTCTCTTTTGGTTTGTCTCCCTCTCTGATTTTGTCTTACAAACAGAGATATTTTAAATAAGTCATTTCAAACATTACTTGGTCAATTTGTACCAGCATTTTCCTTTTGCTAAGAGCATGTTATTGATTTGAGGGGTGATTACTCTGTATTAATGGTGTGTTTATTGGGGGTTACCAGTTAAGATATTTTGTAAGAAAGCTACTGACCTTGAGTTTGATCACACATTAGCAGAAACAGCCTGATTGGTAATTGTATTTCCTTGTGGTTATTTAGTATTGAAAATTACAATATTTGCAAACAAAACATCTTTTATAAACTTGTTGATACTACATCTCAAAATACTCAATGTATGAAAATGTAAGGACGCCTGGCTGGCTCAGTCAGAAGAGCATGGGACTCTTGATGTCGGGGTTGTGAGTTCGAGTCCCACACTGGGTGTAGCGATGACTTTAAGTAAATAAATACATAGTCTGCTTTTTTTTGTAATTTTTATTTATTTGAGATAGAAAACATGCACAAGTAGGGGAAGGGGCGGAGGGACAAGCAGACTCCCTACTGAGTGTGAAGCCTAACTCTGGGCTCTGTCTCAGAACCCTGAGGTCATGACCTGTGCCAAAGGCAGAAGCTTAATTAACTGAGCCACCGAGGTGCCCCTAGATAGCTTGTTTTTTTTTTTAAAAAAGGTTGCTACTTCTGGTGAACAATGGCAAGCTAAAATTACTTTCTTCCTAGTTCCTTCCCAAAATAAAGAAGAATATCAGTTAATCAAAAGAAGATGAAATGCCAGTGTACATCTTGTTATTCCATGAAATTAGTAGTAAAGAAATGGAGAAAGTACATGCAGAATAACTTTTTGTCTGTTTTAGGGTTATAACCAGGAAAAGGTCAGTGACAGTTCGGTCATATAATTGTGTATTTTTGTTTTTTAGGAAAACAAAAGCATCAAGTGGGCATCTAGATGGGATTATATTTTGGAGTCCATGCCTCATACGAACATTCAGTGGTTTAGGTAAGTACTTCATTTTTATTTTTTATCTTTAAATTTATTTTTTTTTTAGTAATCTCTACCCCTAGTGTGGGGTTGAGCTCATGACCCTGAGGTCAAGAATCTCATACTCTTCCAACTGAGTCAGCAGGGGGCATGGGAGAGGGAGAAGCAGGCTTCCTGCTGAGCAGGGAGCCCGATGTGGGGCTCAATTCCAGAACTCTGGGGATCATGACCTGAGCCGAAGGCAGATGCTTAATGACTGAGCCACCCAGGCACCGCAATGGGGGAGAATGTAAATATATACTTGTATTATATATATATATATATATTAAAGATTGTATTTATTTTAGAGAGCATGAGCAGGGGGAGGGGCAAAGGGAGAGGGAGAGAGAGAATGTCAAGCAGAGTCTGCAGTGAGCATGGGGCCTAATGCAGGGCTCCATCCCAGGACCCCAAGATCATGACCTGAGCCCAAATCAAGAGTCAGAGGCTCAACCGACTGAGCCACCCAGGTGCCCCTACACACATATATTTTTAAAATTATTTTGTTACCAGAGATGATCTTGAATGAGATTTTTTCTTCTCCGTGGCTAGTTTCCCCACTCCTTCCTCTCCCCCACCTCTCTACATACACAAAGACAAAGTAAAAAAGGAAGTTGTGTCTTACATAAATGAATGTTTTTGCTGAAGGAAAAGAGCAGCTTTTTTTTTTTTTTTTAAGATTTTATGTATTTGACAGAGAGAAACACAGCCAGAGAGGGAACACAAGCAGGGGGAGTGAGAGAGGGAGAAGCAGGCTTCCCACCGAGCAGGGAGCCAGATGTGGGACTCGATCCCGGGTCTCCGGGATTATGACCTGAGCTGAAGGCAGTCGCTCAACCAACTGAGCCACCCAGGCGCCCCAAGAGCAGCTTTTTAATGGGACATTCTCTCAGCAGGTCAGATAACAGAGGACTGTGTGAGCATAAGGTCCCACAAAGCTTACTACGTTCTAGTGGATTCAGGGGAAAGTGCTTGATTCCTCAGGAATCTTCGACAGGGCCAAGCCACAGAGTTAGAAGTTTCAACCTGAGACAGGGATGGACCAGCTGAGAATGTGATGATTGGGCATGACTGTGGCAAAGTACTAAGGGAGGGATATGGTGACACCTCAGTTTGGGGTGGAAGAAGACTATAAAGTAAAAATGAAAGTGAGGAAAGGTGTGATTCTGAGTATGGGCTTTTGAGGTGATGATTTCCCTTATATTGCCATTGCCTTTGAAGTGAGAATAGTGGAACACCTGGGTGGTGCAGTTGCTAAGTATCTGACTCTTGGCTTTAGCTCGGGTCATGATCTCAGGGTTGTGAGATTGAGCCCCGCGTTGTTCTCCATACTCAGTGGGAGTCTACTGGAGATGGTCTCTCTCCTTCTCCCTCTGCCCCTACGCTGTGCATAGTCTCTCTCTCTCTAAATAAATAAATCTTATAAAAAAGTGAGAACAGCACCCCCCACTCCTATTTTTCTAGATTTTTTTCCTTTTTGTCTTCCCACTCTTCCTCCTCCTCCTCTTCATTATTATGATCATATCATAGCTTTTCCAGAGTCTTTTCTTTGGGCAACTGTCCAGATCTCATTTTGTTATACCCCCAGAAGTCTCTTCAGATAAAATCTATGTAAATGGTTTCTCCAAAGGGATTGTGAAAGCAGAGGGCCTCTGGATACACCGTGGGGGCTAATCTCTAGTAGTAATGATATTTATAGTGTAATGAGGGAATGTATTTTAGTTTCTATCATGAGCTAATTTACTTGCGACATGTAACAGACATTTTAGACATCAATCATTTTATTAAAAAAATTTTAATTGAAGTATAGTTGACAGACAATATTATTAGTTTCAGGCATACCACGTAGTGATTTGATGATTGTGTGCTTGGCAAAATGCTTACCATGATGGGTAGAGTTACCATCTGTCACCACATACAGTTATTACAATATTATTGACTATATTCCCTGTGCTGTACCTTTCATCCCCAGGGCTGGCTGGCTGGCTTATTTATTTATAACAAAAATTCTAGTTGACACACAATGTTACGTTAGTTTCAGGTGTACGATACAGTGATTGGACAAGTCTATATGTTCCGCCGTGCTCCCCCCAAGTGTGGCTGCCATCTGTCCCCATACAGCGCTCTGACAGTACCACTCACGACATTCCCTAAGCTGCACCTTTCATCCCCGTGACTTAGTCATTCCATGACTGGAAGCCGCACCTCCCACTCCCCTTCATCTATTTTGTCCATCCCTCCACCACCTCCCCTCTGGCAGCCATAGACATCAATCATCTTATTGGTATCTTTCTAAAACAGTGCTGGTCTTTTCGTAGATTCTGGTGAAACTTTGTTGATGTTTGGATGGTGGGATGGCAGAGGTACTGGTTTTGATTTGGGGATAATTTTCAACTTTTAGTTTTAGTTTTAGTAACAGTAAGAGCTGGTAGGTAAGTCGTCCATGAGGTCATTACCCTGAAGCTCATAGAATGATGAAAAGACTGTAACATTGCTTTATATTCAGTCTGCCATTAGTTTAGCCTTGGTTCCTGAGCTGAGTTTCTGTTATTGATCTTATTTACTTCTCCTTCCTTCTTTTTGGGAATGCACTCTTAAAAAAAATTCTAAAATCACCTGAAAAATAGTGTTGCTTCTATTGCTTTATTTGTAATGCCCTTTTGTGGTAGAGCTTTAAGTTCATTTACTATATTGATGTATTCAGCATTTGATGCAAGTTGAACCTTGGAAAACTTATCACCGTAATGATAATTTGCATGTCTTTCTTTTTTACGTACACACATGTTCTCTACACTGCTAAGGAACTTGAGATTTAACTTCTTTCTTTCTCTTCCTTAAATTTTCTAGTATTATGAATTCCTTTGTTATTGGTCTCTTCTTGTCTGGGATGGTGGCTATGATTCTATTAAGAACCCTCCATAGAGATATTATCAGATACAATCAGACGAATTCTGTAAGTAAAAATGCACATATTTGATTGAGCACATATCTAAATGCCTACGCTGCCCAGTTGTCAATGCTATGTTACCTTGAATACAGCATATTTTTGATGTCTAGTCATTTTGCATATTATACCAAATCGAAATTATGGAACTGTGTAGATTTTTTAAAAGTACAAGTAAGCTAATTAGAGAAGTATTTGTTACCAACTCTGGTTGTATTCCTTTTTATATGTTTCTGAACTTTCAGAATATTATTATTTAGGGTTTCCATAAATTTGGAGCATGAGATAAATGTACCAAACATTGCAAAATGCTATCATTTAGGTTAAATTTAGTTTTATTTCATTTATACTGTTTTGGCTCTTATTATCATTTGCATATTGGTGTATTTTAAATTGGTGAATTTAAAAAATTTTAAATGTCTATAAAATTGGTTAAATTCTGAGTGTTAATTTATTTTGCTTTTCTTCATGAAATTAAGCCAGGTGTGTGCCCTTAGAGTAAGAGAGCGACTTATTTGTATGGCGGGATCACATACCTTCCAGAGACCTGCTGTTTCCAGTTAATCTGTCTTTAGAGGAAAATTCATTTTCATCTCACTTTTGGAGTTTCGGTAACTTTCTGTCATAGTGTTTACCAAAGGCTTTCTCATCTGCAGGATGAGATCCAGGAGGACTATGGTTGGAAGCTGGTTCATGGGGATGTGTTCAGACCTCCAAGGAACAGAATGCTGCTGTCAGCTTTCCTGGGGCAAGGAACACAAGTCTTGATTATGACGTTTACTACCTTATGTGAGTTGGCTCAGATCAATAAGTGTCATCGTAAACATTCTTAGTCAACTGCTGACATATGTTAAATTTTTTTGACATATGTTAAATTTTGATCCATGTGCAAAAAAAGGACTTTGAAGATACCCCAAAGTTTAAGAAAATGCTTGTTTTATAGTACTTACATTTCCATCTTCTCAAATTAAGGATAGGAGTCTGAATAAGTTCCTATGTTAAGGACCTTTTGTGGCTTCTTCAGTTCTGAATAATTTATTGTACTGTCCAATACACATATTCCTCGCTTTGAAAAATAGATGCTTTCTTGAAAATCAGCATGTGGGTAGAAGCATATTTAGTGTGGACTAAGGGAATTCATAATTAACGACTAGCATTTTGAAATGCTATGGCAAGCCTAGGTGCTGGTCTTTAAATATATAAAGTAAACATGGAATGGTGATTTCCGTAAACACCAGTGTTAAAAAAAAAAAGGCTTATTAGGTGTTTCAGAGGTCAGTGATGACTTCAAAATTCAGCTCTTAAGGTTCTGTTTTCCTGAGATCAAGTCTCACTTTGATTTCTTTTAATTCCTCACCTTGAATAAAAGGAAGCAGAAGGAAATTTTTGTGGGAAAAATGATTTGCTGTTTAGGCCGTGATCCTGGAGTAGGGAACGGGGAGTTAGTTTGTTTAATTTTGATTTAAACAGTGAGATTAAAGACTAGACCCCACTTGGAAACTGACTTCATTTGCCCGGATTTACAAAATCACACCTTTTCGTTCAGAAAAAAATTGTCATTAGATAAGTGAATAACAGTCACTCACGGTGTCACTTAAGAACTCACACCACAGAATTTCCTCGTGTGCTGTTACCCATAATGGGTCTTAATGAGCGGGTCTTTAATTTATTATAAAGTCTTGTGTGCTTTGCTTCTGAGACTGTTATTGTCCTGCTTTGATATTTCTTTTTTGTACCTTTAGTTCTAGCCTGCTTTGGTTTTCTGTCCCCCGCCAATCGAGGGGCCTTAATGACCTGTGCCGTCGTGTTATGGGTCCTCCTGGGAACCCCTGCCGGATATGTGTCCACCAGAATGTATAAGAGTAAGCATCGCAACTGTTATCATTCCAGTTAGTTGGTGTGTTAACTGTAGAAATTAAAAGGCTGTAAAAGAAAACATTTAAAAATTGCATGGGGCATTTTAGCCGGCCTATCAGAATGTAACTGGGCCCTGGGTAATAAAGTAGCTATAAAGTGGACTAAATAAGTTGCTACAGTAACTATTTCTGTCTTTTCCTTCCTCAGCACTTAAAGGTGTTAACTGGAAGATGAATTTTTTGCTGACGGCACTCTTATGTCCTGGGTTAGTATTGCTTGTTCTCTTTTCTCTACACAATTACACCGTTTCTTAGATTTCATCTTGGAAAAAAATCACTGTAGGCGATAATGAGGAGTAGAAAGGAGATGAGCAACCACTGTCTTCCGCACCCAGCATTCTTGCTGTGGTATCTGCATTCCTTTCATCTTTTTGTACATCGTAATCTCTAGGACAAAGAGATAGCCGTGGTGCCTCTGCATTCGAGTTTGGTATTTGGTTTGGAAGCAGATTTCATAAATGCGCATCTCAGTTATATAGCTTGCATTATATGTCACATTAGAATGGCAATTTCTACTCTGCCTTGTGCTGCTCCCCTTGTCACTGGGTCTCACCTGGTTCCTGTGGTGTCATTAGTGACTGCAACTCCCAGGTAGAGTCTGTCATCCCAATGGGAGTGGGCGGGGCTGCACCATGGGTGTGAGCAGCTCCCTCCGCCCCCTAATTATAGAGATGGGGGATTGTGGCCAAACCAGGGAGCAAGTGTCCGAGGTCACATGGGAAGTCAGTGACAGAGCCCACGCTATACATAACTGATTGTACCCACTGCATCCCGTCTGGGGCTCTTCCCACAGAACCTCACTGATGAAGTGCTGACTCGCTTTGGGTTTCTTTCTTTCTCTTTCTTTTTTAAAGACTTTGTTGGCATTCTTTTAAAAAATTTTTATTTAATTATTTGAGAGAGAGAGAGAGAAAGAGAGAATGAGTGAGAGGAGGAGAAGGGGAAGAAGCAGGCTCCCCAATGAACAGAGAACCCCACCCGGGGCTCAATCCCAGGACCCTGGGATCATAACCTGAGCTGAAGGCAGACGCTTAACCAGCTGAGCCCCCCATGCGCCCGGTACTTTGTATTTCATCTCCTTAGTTAGCCTGGGCTACCATAACAAAATACCATAGACGGGGTTGTGGGGGTGCTCAGACAATAGGTATTTGATTTCTCACGGTTCTGGAGGTAAGGGTGTTGGAGATCAGGGCACCAACACGTTTGGGTCCTGGCGAGAGCTGTCTTCCCAGCTTGTAACTGACTGCCTTCTTACTGTTTCCTCACATGGCGGACATAGACGGTGAACCCTGGTGTCTCTTCTTATAAAGGCACCGATCTCATTGTGAAGGCCCTACTCTCATGACCTCATCTAAGCTTCCTCAACTCCCAAAGTCCTCACCTCTAGATAGCATTACATTATGGATTAGGGCTTCAACGTATGAACAGGGGGGTGTACGCAATGCAGTCCATAGCACGTTTCATTTCTAATATTCTTTCCTTGATATATTGTGAAGGACAGCTTTATTTTTTTAAGGAAAAAGTAGTGGATTTTATCTTAATTGTCATGCGGTACGCTAATTTCTATTTGTCACGAAGTCCCCACATCCCTGATGCTAGGAGTATGTCACAATAGTGAAAGAGGTCCATCCTATAGTGGAAGTTATATATAGTAAATTCAGTTACATTATATTCTTATTACTGACAAAGTGAGAGCAAATGCTTTAATAATGGTCTGTGACTGCGTGTCATGCAATAAATCATGCCAATGCACCAGTGGCTTCTGCGGACCCATAATCATTCATCTCCGTGTGGCTGGTTTTTCTCAAAACTCCAGGGAAAAAGATTAGGGCACCTGGGTGTCTCAGTCGTTAACTGTTTGCCTTTGGCTCGGGTCATGATCCCGGGGTCCTGGGATCGAGCCCCGAGTCAGGCTCCCTGCTCAGCAAGAAGCCTGTTTCTCCCAGTCCCACTCCCCCTGCTTGTGTTCTTTCTTTCTTTCTCTCTCTCTCTCTGTCAAATAAATAAATAAATACAATCTTAAAAAAAACCCTCCAGGGAAAAAGATTAGATCATTGAAAGGCTTGACCATTACAAGTTTGCACATCAAATACAGGAACCTCAGAATATTTAACTTATTTAAAATAAGGACAATGCACTGCCCCCTCTTCCCCACCTTGAATAGAGCCATCTGCTTTTACTATAATTCTTTTCAAGGGAACAAGAATGGGTGGTCTTTTCTGAGGTGAATACTTTATTACATTTCTGTAAGAAAGCAATGTCCTTAACAATATTTCAGATATTTGTTGCTTCAAGTTCAAGACTCAAATGAATCCAAAACTGAATAAATTTAGCAATGAAGTGCCATTGTGCAAAAGTCATTATACTGGATTGTAATACAAGGGATAGTGCATGCAAGAGACAGTCAATAAGCCATTCACTATTCTCTGCATTTGCTCATTCAACATATTTATTGTGGTCTTTTTGTTTTTGTTTTTATTATATTTAAGGCATTATTCTAGGCACAGTAGAGGAAATAAGTACAAATTGCCCCTGAATCTCTGCCTTTGTGGCTCAAGATGAGTAATAATGGCCCATTTTTCATCACACAGCTGTTCCATTTTACTGCAAAAAGAACTTACATCATTGAAATAGAAGATGTCAAAGAATTAGATATACCATATCACTAAGCTTGATTAACCAAATTGAACAATTGATGTCTGAAAAGCGTTAGCATTTGCAACGTACTATGAGCTGTTTTTACCATGTTTTCTATGGGATCAGTTTCGAAGAATGTTTTACACAGGACAATTTAAAAATTCGAGTAGAAATGATGCAGTGTCAAGCCACAGTTTTGTAAAAGTGAAAACAAAAGTTCTAATTGAAAAGCAAATTTAAATAACGGTGGTTGTGTTCTGGGTGGGTTTTTGGGTGACTAGGGGACAAGAGTGTAAAGGAGACTATATCAGACTTACTTTTCACTCTTTTTTTTTTAAGTTTTGCATCATACCATATGCATGTGTTACCTATTTTTATTTTCTTCTTCTTCTTCTTCTTCTTCTTCTTCTTCTTCTTCTT
>PITA01000503.1:6032-60652 GCA_004023965.1 Spilogale gracilis
GTCTCCAAAGGCAAAGGAGACAAAAGCGAAAATGAACTTCTGGGACTTCATCAAAATAAAAAGCTTCTGTACAGCAAAGGAAACAATCAACAGAAAAAAGAGGCAACCCACAGAATGGGAGAAGATATTTGCAAATGACACTACAGACAAAGGGCTGGTGTCCAAGATCTATAAAGAACTACTCAAACTCAACACCCAAAAAGAAGATGAACACATCAAAAAATGGGCAAGAGACATGAAGAGGCACTTCTCCGTAGAAGATATACAAACGGCCAACAGACACATGAAAAAATGTTCAGCGTCACTAGCTATCAAGGAAATTCAAATCAAAACCACTCTAAGATACCACCTTACACCAGTCAGAATGGCCAAAATTAACAGGACAGAAAACAACAAGTGTTGGAGAGGCTGCAGAGAAAGGGGAACCCTCTTACACTGTTGGTGGTAATGTAAACTGGTGCAGCCGCTTTGGAAAACAGTGTGGAGATTCCTTAAAAAATTAAAGATAGAGCTACCCTATGACTCTGCAATTGCACTACTGGGCATTTACCCCAAAGATACGGATGTAGTGAAAAGAAGAGCCATATGCACCCCAATGTTCATCGCAGCAATGGCCACCATCGCTAAACTGTGGAAAGAGCCAAGGTGCCCATCAACAGATGAATGGATAAAGAAGATGTGGTACATATATACAATGGAATACTATGCCTCCGTCAGAAAGGATGAATATGTTGTTTGTAGCAACATGGACTGGACTGGAAGAGATTATGCTGAGTGAAATAAGCCAAGAAGAGAAAGTCAAGTATCGCATGGTTTCACTTACTTGCGGTGCATGAGGGGCAAACTGGAGGACTGTGGGAGAAGGAAAGCAAATGGGAACTAGGGTAATCTAGGGAGGGAAGCGAAACAACAGAGACTTTGGACAGAGAAACAAACTGAGGGACTTGGAGGGAGGGGGGTGGAGGGATGGGAGAGCCTGGTGGTGGGTACTGGGGACACCTAAAGCGTGGAGCACTGGGTGTGGGGAATGGGGAATGAATCTTGAAACATTGGGAAAAAAAAAACTTTAGTAACAATAAAAAATAAATAAATAAAATAAAATAAAATAAAATAAAATAAAATAAAATAAAATAAAATAGAATCAAGCTTGTAAATTCAAAAAAAAAAAAAAAAGGATTATTCACCACGACCAACCAGGATTTATTCCTGGACTGCAAGATTGATTCAACATTTGCAAATCAATCAATGTGATACAGTATATTAATAAAAGAAAGAGCAAGAGCCATATGATCCTCTCAATAGATGCTGAAAAAGCATTTGACAAAGTACAGCATCCTTTTTTGATCAAAACTCTTCACAGTGTAGGGATAGAGAGTACATACCTCAATATCATTGAAGCTACCTATGAAAAACCCACAGCAAATATCATTCTCAGTGGGTAATAAGGAAAACCTGAGAGCTTTTCTCTAAGGTCAGGAACACAGCAGGGCTGTCCACTATAACCACTGCTATTCAACATAGTACTAGAAGTTCTAGCCTTAGCAAACAGACAACAAAAATAAATAAAAGATGGGACACCTGGGTGGCTCAGTCGTTAAGAGTCTGCCTTCAGCTCAACTCATGATTTTAGAGTCCTGGGATCGAGCTCCACATCGGGCTCCCTGCTCAGCAGGAGGCCTGCTTCTCCCTCTTTCACTCCTCCTGCTTGTGTTCCCTCTCCAGGTGTGTTTTTCTCTGTTAAATAAATAAATGAAATCTTAAAAGAAGAAAGAAAGGAAGAATGAAAGAAAGAAAGAAAGAAAGAAAGAAAGAAAGAAAGAAAGAAAGAAAGAAAGAAGAAAGAAAGAGAGAGAGAGAGAAAGAAAGAAAGAAAGAAAGAAAGAAAGAAAGAAAGAAAGAAAGAAAGAAAGAACGAAAAGCATCTGAATCAGCAAAGAAGTTAAACTCTCACTCTTTGCAGATGATGATACTTTATGTGGAAAACCCAAAGACTCCACTCCAAAACTACTAGAATTCAGTAAAGTGTCAGGATATAAAATCAATGCACAGAAATCAGTTGAATTTCTATACATCAACAATAAAACAGAAGAAAGAGAAATTAATGAGTCGATCCCATTTACAATTGCACCCAAAACTGTAAGACACCTAGGTTTAAATCTAACCAAAGAGACAATCTGTATTCAGAAAACTATAAAGTACTCATGAAAGAAACTGAGGAAGACACAAAGAAATGGAAAAATATTCCATGCTCATGGATTGGAAGAAGAAATATTGTGAAAATGTCTCTGCTACTTAAAGCAATCTACACATTTAATGCAATCCCTATCAAAGTACCATCGATTTTTTTCAAAGAAAACGAACTATTAATCCTAAAATTTATATGGAAACAGAAAAGACCCCGAATAGCCAGGGGAATGTTGAAAAAGAAAACCAAAGTTGGCAGCATCACAATTTCAGACTTCAGGCTCTATTACAAAGCTATAATCAAAACAGTCAGACACTAGCACAAAAACAGACATGTAGATCAATGGAACAAAATAGGAAGCCCAGAAATGAACCCTCAACTCCATGGTCAACTCATCTTCAACAAAGCAGGAAAGAATGTCCAATGGAAAAAAGATAGTCTTTCCAACAAATGGTGTTGGGAAAATTGGACAGCCACATGCAGAATAAAACTGGACCATTTCCTTACACCACACACAAAAATAGACTCAAAATGGATGAAAGACCTCAATGTGAGATAGGAATCCATCAAAATCCTTGAGGAGAACACAGGAAACAACCTCTTTGACCTCAGCCACATTAACTTCTTCCTAGAAACATCGCCAAAGGCAAGGGAAGCAAGGAAGAAAATGAACTATTGGAACTTCATCAAGATCAAAAGCTTTTGCACAGAAAAAGAAATAGACAACAAAACCAAAAGACAGAATGGGAGAAGATATTCGCAAATGACATATCAGATAAAGGGCTAATATCCAAAATCTATAAAGAACTTGTCAAACTCAACACCTAAAGAACAAATAATCTAATAAAGAAATGGGAAGAAGGGCGTCTGGGTAGCTCAGTGGGTTAAAGTTTCTCCTTTCGGTTCAGATCATGATCTCAGGATCCTGGGATCCAGGTCCACAATGGGCTCTCTGCTTCATGGGGAGCCTGCTTCCTCTTCTCTCTCTGCCTGCCTCTCTGCCTACTTGTGATCTCTCTCTGTCAAATAAACAAATAAAATCTTTAAAAAAAAAAATAAATGGGAAGAAGACATGAACAGACATTTCTGCAAAGAAGACATCCAAATGGCCAACAGACACATGAAAAAGTGTGCAACATCCCTCAGCATTAGGGAAATACAAATCAAAACAATAGTGAGATACCACCTTATACCAGTCAGAATGACTAAAATTAACAAGGCAGGAAATGACAGATGTTGGTGAGGATGTGGGGAAAGGGAAACTCTCCTACACTGTTGGTGGGAATGCAAGCTGGTGCAGCCACTCTGGAAAACAGTATGGAGATTCCTCAAATTGTTGAAAATACAGCTACCCTACGACCCCAGCAATCGTACTAGTGGGTATTTATCCTAAAGATATAAATGTAGTGATCTGAAGGTGCACATGCATTGAAATGTTTATAGCAGCAATGTCCACAATAGCCAAAGAATGGAAAGAACCTATTTGTCCATCAACAAATGAATGGATAAAGAAGAAGTGGTATATATACATATACAGTGGAATACTATGCAGCAATCAAATGAATGAAATCCTTCCATTTGCAATGATGTGAATGGAACTAGAGGGATTATGCTGAGCAAAATAAGTCAGCCAAAGAAAGACAATTATCATATCTCTGATATGACGAATTTGAGAGGCAGGGCAGGGAGTCATGGGGGGTAGGAAGGGAAAAAAATGAAAAAAAAAATGGGACCATGGAAGGAGACCCTTAATCTCAGGAAACAAACTGAGGGTTGCTGGGGGGTGGAGTGGGGAGGAATAAGGTGGCCGGGTTATGGAGAAAGAAATTAATAAAAATTTAAAAAATAATAAAAAAGGCATGAGGATAAAGTAATATCAAAAGAAAGAGATTTTTACAGAGAAGATGTACATGGTATTAATTTGGTACCTGTACATAGGACTTACAAAAAATGGCTAAAAGGTAAGAGACTTGGGGTACTTAAAAATAAGGGGCTGAACATGAGAATTTGGGCTTACTAGGTTATAGTAAATAAAGCAGTAGGTTCACTGTAGAGAAAAATAAGCCAATTTGTTGTAAAGACTACCATTCATAGATGGCAGCATGTGTTTTTATCAATCTGGGAAAATTAATAACAACACCCTGTTTTTAAGCTCTATAGTAATAGTGATGAAACTTGACATTTCCAGCATAACCAGAAAATAAACCACAAAAGATTCCAGTAGAAAGCCCTAAGAACCTTTCAAAATAAAATGACTACAACCAAAATATATATCCAAATCGCAAATACACATAACGTTGAATTTGTTTCTTTGGTTATCAGTGACATTATTTGAAGGCGAACCCATCCTTAAAGCCAGATGGAGTACCCAATTTAACATGAAACCATTTGAAAGATTTGAAAGTGTGCTCCACATAAGAAAGTGAACTTCAGCTTAATATGGGGTTCTAGTTTTCAATGAGGTTTCTCTGAAGATGTTTTTGAAGGAAAAACACCATGACCTGGTTTGATCACCGATCTTATTCATCAGCTTTGGCTCTGAATGACTAGTCCAGTTATTTCCAAAATTCACATTCAACTTAAAAGGCACAGACACACCTCCAATGCCACTTCATCTCTGAAGGGAATTCCAAAGGATAAAATTTTCAAACTATTTTGAAAACTAAAGCAGCATTAGAATTAGCAGTTAGCCCCTCTAGAACTACTTTGATGGAAGTTCTGGATCATAGGCTGGGCTGATTTTCATCTAGTAGACATTGGGAAGACATGCCAGGCAACATTCAGGTTTAAATTTTTTAATTAGAGGTCAGGAAACCAGCACCCTTAGGCCAAATCCACTCCTCAGCCTGTTTTTATAAATTAATTTTTATTGGAACACAGCCCTGACCATTTGTTTACATATTATCTCTGGCTGCTTTTGTCTACAATGGCAGAGTTGAATAGTTGAGACAGAGACCTTCTGGCCCCAAGCCTAAAATATGTATTACCTGGCCCTTTCCCAAAGTTTGCCCACTCCATATTGAGATTACCACCAGTGTATATACTTAATCGATGTTTGTGAGTTTCCAACCATCTCTTTAATTTGGTATTTATAGCTCTATGTAGTTATTATATGTTGGTTGGCTGGGTTATTTATTTGCATTGTTTTAGTTTGTTATGTTTAAAGCATTTTATCGAAAACTAAAGTAGAGATACGGAAAAGTACACAAATAAATATATAGTGTGATGACTTATTATAAGACAAAAACTCTTGTTCCACCACTCAGGTCCAGAAAGAGAATATTGCCAGCCACCCCAGAAGCCCTTCCATGTGTCCTCTCCCCAGATGCATAACCAATAACCTAGCTTTTATGGTAATTCTTTCCTTGGATCCTTTTTTTTCTTTCTTCTTTTTTTTTTTTTTTTTTTTTTTAGGTTTATCAACCCAAATGTTGGGCACTAATTTTATATCTGGTTCATTTAAAAAAATTTATATAGGTTTTGAATTAGTTTATTTATTTATTTAAAGCTTTTATTTATTGATTTGAGAGACGGCAAGTGAGTGAGTGAGAGAGAGAAAGAGAAAGAGCATGTGCAGGGGGAGGGGCAATGGGAGAGGAAGCAGCAGACTCCCCACTGAACAGGGAGCCTGATACGGGCTCAATCTAGCACTCTAGGATCATGACCTGAGCCAAAGACATCCACTTAAATGCTTAACCAACTGAGCTACAAAGGCATCGCCTTTTGAGTCATTTTAATCTATAGTCACAACTGCCGTCACCACCACTTCTCTGTTTCCTTAGAGTTTGCCTACTGAATGCTCCAGGTCATCTGAGCCAGATAATTTCCCAGTTTGCGTCTTTCTCCCTGCATACTCCTCCGTCCTAGGTATTTGCTACAAATTAGAGCCTTAATCAGACTTCTTTGATTTTATTTTTCCTATGCAACTTTCATTGGACCAGGCTTTAGAAAACAAATGAAGAGCAATATGCCATTTCAATGAACATGAAAAAATTATGACAACCAATAAAAAGGTAAGACAGAGTAGCCTCTTGAACCTTCCCACCCCTTTCATTGGTCTTCCCAGTACCTTTTAGGATGGTTATGCAGCTGTTTATGTCCCCATTTACAAATGAGGAAAGGGAGGTGAGGAGAGTAGGGAACTTTCCCAATGCTACTTAGCTAGTCTGTGAAAGAGGCAGGACCACAAGGACTGGCAGCCAGCCCTGCCTTCCAGGTATCTGCATCATTCCACAACCTCCCAATGTCTCCCTGCTTGTCTGTCCCTAGTTCTGATGATTAATTAAGTTTTTAAATGTGGCTTATATTAATTGAGTGCCAATGATGGCCTAGCTACTCTGCCAGGTGCTGAAGGCACAGACAGACATGGTCCCTACCATCGAGTTACATAGCAATGGAGTGAAAAAGAAAAATGTCTTCATTATTCAAATAATCATTTAATCACCAATGTGCTTTGTGCAATAAGAGAGAAATACAGGGTGCTTTCAGAGTGAGTAATATGGTCAGTAACTCCATTTGGAGTAATGGTTAGGGAAAAGTGCTATTTAAACGGACAGCTAAAAGGGTGATTGCAAGAGGCAGGCAGACAGGGAGGAGAAGGAAATGGTGCTGGTGGGGAAGGGAGTAAGCAGGCCCTTGGATTCCTGGCAGAAGGAACTTATCTGTGAAGTCCCTGAAATGAGTAAGAGGATGTTAAAGCCCTGAAAACAGCAGAGACGTGCTGTGGTTGGGGGGCAGTCTTTGGAGTGAGGCCGCTGGGTCACGCTACACAGCCTCTGAGGTTCTGGCCCCTTCTCGCGGCCTGACCCGAAGCAAGTCACTCAATCTGTGCTACTGCTTCCCCATTGGTAAAAGGGAAAGGAGGAACACAGTAACAGCCCTATAGGATTGTTATGAGGCTGAAGAGAGTTTACTAGGATAAAAACTCTTCCAAAAGTCCTGGCACCCAGGCACCAGCATATAGGCATTTGATGAATAAAAGAGGGTGAGGATACTGAGCAAACAGAGAAGTAGTGGTTACGTTATCATTCTCGGCCTTTATTCTAGGAACAGTGGCAGAGCTTGAAGGCTTTAACCAGGAGAGTGACAGGATCCAAAGGATTGGAAAAACAAATGCCTCAAATTGCAACAACAGTGAAGCGAACACAAGACAGGTGATTATCTGACAACACTAATATGTTTCTCTGCTATAAACTTCTGAGGAAAAGAGTGGTCACTGATTAAATAAACAAATGACTGGATTAAGAATGAAAATATCCACATAAGCACCATATCTTTCTCCACAGTTAATGAATCATCAACTGTAAATTCAACATTTGGAAAAGGATGACTTAGATGCTAGACAAGCCAGATAATTGAAATGTGATGCTTCCGTTTTTGCAAGTTATTGGTATGTATGTCCCAAACTCAAGCTAGATTATTACCCCTCTCAGGGCAAAGATGAAGTCTTCCTTGTTTTTGTAACCTGCTCTGTATCTTTGCTCAGGGTAGGCATTCAGGAAATTCTTACTACAGTGAGTTGAACAATTCTGGGACATTTGATCTCAGAACTCTTTCCATGCACGCTGCTCCACATCAGGAGAAGACCCTACATAGCACCCTGCTGGGAAATTCAGCCACATTTCAGGGATGTTATCAGGCTAGAAGCCTAAGTGATTACAGCAAATAATGTGAATTTCCAACAGAAGCTGCTGCTTGGAGGAAGTTTACACTTATAGTATATTATCCAACTACCTTATTGACATGTTATAATCTACTCAGAAGCCTTTTGAGATTCAGCCTATCATTTGGTTGTACACTTGTGTTGAGCATAACCACAAAATGATGAACACTTTCTTGATGAGCCCAGTACTTTCCATACCTTTCAAAAGTGTAGTTTTAGTAACTGTGCTGGGTCCCAACAGCCTTGAGGTCATTAGGAAAACAGAACTACCATTGGAGCCATATTATCTGATGATCTCCCAAAGAGCCACCACAAGAGACCATGAGATGAACTCTCTTGCAGGCCACAAACACAGCAAATCCTTTCCCTGCCTGAAGTAGGACCAATTTATCCTTCCCACACCAGATTCGACAACCAGAACCACTACCTGCTGGGTGACATTGATAGACCTTTTCTGCCCAGAATTTATCTTCTTTACAACAGTGCTCACAAACCTCACAGAGTTGTAGTGGGTAAGAGGACATAAATCGCTTTGCCCAATGCCAGGTACGTAGGCAAGAACTCACTCAATGTAAGCTGCTATTACCATTTCATGGCATGTGGAGCAATGAATCCCAGCCCATTTTATATTGTCCCAAATTCTGAAAACAAACCATGTTGATCCACTTTAATTTTAAAAGTGCCACACAGCACTTTTAAGAAGAAGGGGTGGGTGCTCTGAAGTCAAAAGATCTGGAAGGGCGAGCCTAGTGATGAGTATTGAGGGCATGAATTGCATGGAGGACTGGGTGTGGGGCATAAACAACGAATCTTGGAACACTGAAAAAATAAAATAAATTATTATCAAAAAACACAAAGGAAGATAAACCTAACAAGCACATGCACTAGTGGTGTAGTCTGTCTGTCTCTCTTTCCAACAGTTTAGGTTGAAGATTAGAAGATCAATTCTTACGTCTCCTACAAATAAATAGTAATGTGTTCATTTTTCAGAACTCTAGGAGCAGAAAGTCCTGGAAAAGCTATCATATAAGCACTACTTACACTTAGTCCTTAATAAATGAAATCTCTCTGATTCTTATTCACAAATGCACAAATGTGGGCACTGACTCATGGCACAATTTTTGCCTTTTGATTACAGTAAATTGTCACTTCTGACGAGGCTAACATTTTTTGAGCTTAGAGAACTGGGGTATATTATTCTTAGTATTTTCTAGAAGAGAACATTCCCTATTTCATAAACTTTAAAGCCTGCAAAGATTAATTCTTAGTGATAATATGCCTTAATCTGCTGTGTCAACCAATAGTGATTATTAGCATAGCAATAGTGTTCTAAATCTAAACACACAAAGTCATCAGCCATCCTTGCTGTTGTTGCTTAAAAATTAAATGAGAGCAAAGCTAAGTAGAAAAGAGAAATTTGGGCACAAAATCCTTTTCTTTTGCTCTACCTATTTTCAAATTTCCTAGAAATGCAAATGTTGGCCTTTAACAATTTCAAAAGTCCCTCACGATTTTACACCATTCTATATCAACAAATCAGTGTGAGCAAGCCTGTAAAAGTTTTGCCAGTGTTTATCCAAGAAGAGTTGAACATAAACCAATGTTGTTGCAGACTGAAACAAGGTTAGTGAATGGGGAAGGGCTAAATACTCTTAAAATCAGGTGGCCCTAAGGACAAATTAATCCCCTATCTTTGTAGATAGATGAATAGATAGGCAGAAAAGATGATCACTATTGTTACTAGGCCAATATGAGATGTTGTGCTGGAAGGGCCCTTTCCTATTCAAGGGACTAGAGTGTCTTAGTGTTTTCAACAAGGTAAAGCACCTCTGTCCATTGCCATAGGGCCCAGAACAACTCTGAATCTGAGGAGAGCTTGGAGCATTTAAGGGATCGACAGATGTATTAGATAGCAGATAAATCTATGGTACTGAGACCAAAAGAGGAAAATATATTCCCAAGACCCCAATTACTGGCCTTTCTTGGCAGCTCACTGTCAGAATATGAGGAGTCATCTACTGGGCACAGCCACCATTCTGTACAATTCCAAAAGCACTATATGCATCAGCGTCTATGTGTGCAGTCTGTAGTCTGCACAGAGGGATACAACAGTTCTGACCAGAAATCTGTACTCTGTCCAGTTAACATGATGACCAGAGTGAAGCTCTACAATGGGCAAAGACACTCCAGAAAAAACATAGCTTTCTGAAAAAAAAAAAAAAAAGGCACAGCATAGTCCAGTTAATACTCACCATGCTACTCCTTCAAAGACAGTATTACACTAGCTTAAGTAAGAGCTGAGATAAGAAAATGCCAAACAGGACTCTAACAACTTAGGTAGCTAATCTTCAGATTTTCCAAGTAAAGTAGGAACTGAAGTACAATTCCCTGAAATAATCACTGGGCCCCTCAGTTCTGGTTCTGATTCTGATCTCAAATTTCTGTATGACTTTAGGGAAATCATTCAATTTCTTGTGTCATGTATACCTACCTTATTTATGGTGGAAGTAAAGATGAAATGTTTTGAAGGTTAAGGTTGTAAGTAATAAATATATATTAACTATTATTTTTATAATTATTACAATGATACAGAATTAGGCAGACCAAGGGATTTGAAAGATTTGCTTCAACTCAAATTCTTCCACTTTGATTCCTGAATAATTTGCTTGTACCAGTCCTTGTCTAGATTCTAAAATGCAGATAAAAAGTACTCTATAATTTATCTCATTCGATCATCTGTGAACTAAATTCTGGATACATTGTAGATTCCCAACCAAGGTGAGATTTCTTCTCTTCCTTTTGTCAATAGCATCCCAGTAAGGAGTTCTATTTAATAAGCATGATCATTCCCACCCCCAGGAATCCTGTTTCAGGGAGCCCAGTGAAATCTTTCACAAAGGGCTGAGACCAGCTGCATGAAAAGGAATTTCCCAGAACTTGGCTCTTCCTCCACAGTCTCTTACTTAGTTGTGTTTTCTATCCCAGACATATTTAACACAAGCAGCTCAAGGGAATTGCATGATATCTCTGGCCTGGTCTTAGACACGAAGCCATCTGGAGAACATAACTTCCAACACTCATTCCTGGTTGCATCACACCTAACCACAAAACCCCATCCAAGCCCAGAGTTTCTCCACCACTTTCCTCTCTCCATGGACTTAACTTCATAGGTCTGTGATGACTTTTTAAAGCTCAACAAAAAGAAAACCATTCTCCCTTTAGTCTCCTCTGGCTATTTTCCTAATTAGGGAACAGAAATATGGAGAAGGCAACATAGGAATAAAGCCAAACCATCCAAAGTAAGTCATTTCTGCATTGTTCTGGAATGTATGGCACATGTTTTTCTGGGAGCAAATTTATCTTCTTAATTGGGTTTTATTTAGTCAACTATTGAAATTAATTTCCATTCTCTAAGCATATTTGATTTGATAACAATGGCAGGCAGCCTGAGGTTAAATTTTTACTATGAAGAAGCTACAGAAGAAATAGTTTGTGTGGCTAATCAAAAACAACACATCTTTGATATAGACCTAGAGATTTCAAAACTCTAACTCAGAAACAGCCCTCAGTGTCCTGCTGAACAACAAACACTCCATAAAATGTCTGTCTTCTTGCCTGCAAATTCAGTCTTTATTCTTATTCTGGTACCATTCCCAAACTTTCCATCCCTACTGGGCTAAAGTTCCTTCAGAAATCCTTCCGCATGAAATGCAGTTATTCTGCTCTCTGCCATCCCGGCCCAACCCAAAGAGAGCTGGCCCACTTAAAATGCCTGAAGGTGGCTTATCGTTACCAAAACACATTTTTTTTTAGCACAGAGAATGGCTGAGTCTCCTGAAGTCCTGAGGTTTGAATCTATTTGGTGATTGACTCTGCCAGTGACCAAAAAAAAAAAACAGCTGAGTAGCAAGGTGGTGAGTGTTCTGCATCAACACAAGGCAACCAGACACTTAGAAAAAGGCAGTTATGAAATATATCCAACAAATATCCGCATCTAGTTGTGGTCTCTTTAGTTGTGACAGAGGGAAAACAAACAAATCAGTAGTACACAATTAGTCCTTCATGCATGGAATGGAATTTCTCAAAATTTCCACTTGTGACCCACTCTAAGACTGCCACATAAATGCAGACACTTGAAAGATATTGTCTGAGATATAAACAAGGTACTCCTTTAGTTGACTATGCCCACTGGCCCAATGTATTCACAGACTCTGAATTTGGTAAGTCTTCTTTGCCCTGGTAGCTGCCAAGAGGCCAGATCTGCAGTTGTCTGAGATGAATTGATCAGAACATTGGGGATGTTTTTCCCAGAGCAGAAGGAAAGAAGCAGCCCTAACTGTATTGGCAGTTATCAAGCGCTATGTCCATAAACATATAACATAAATAGGCAGAGATAAAACCAACATGATAGTAAGTTCAGCAGTCTAATTATCATAGGCAATTTGATCCAATGTACCCATGTGTTTTTATTCTGGGTTTAGAAGTTGAGAAGAAAAATCTTAGGAAGTCTGTAAAGACAATGGTTAAGATATGGGCTACAAGGTCAAACCTGGCTTCAAATTGCAACTCTACTATTTATCAATTGTGTTGTCCTAAACAAGTAATTTATCCTCTAAGACTCAGTTTTCCCTTTTTTTAAACGTACTTAGGGGATGATAATGCATAATAAGAACCCAATAAAAGTAAGTGATAATAAACTCCAGAGTGCTATGGAACTCTTTTGGTCTTGGTTTTAACTGAGCCTACTAGAGGGGTATAAATTATTTCCAGTTTTCAAAATGAGATACCAAACAACCTAAGCAGGATTTACAAAGGAGTTCTCAAATTGTTTTTGTGACTTTATCCCCTCAGCCATTCATGGCATATAAAGAAATCATTTGATAAGCCTGAGAGAATGGAAGGTTGGAAATTTCTACCCTCACCTCAGTACTAATGAGAGAGACTTCATGGAGATAACATGGTCAGTTTGTTAGAGGTCTCCTGGTCAGTGAGTGACATAGTGAATAAAAACTGAGCCATACATGAGAACTATAAAGGACCATAGGTGGCTACAGTGTCCTGTTGAAGAAGAGTAGAGAATGTAGCTTGAAAGTAACTGTATTCCAACAGAAGGAGAATTGCAGTTGTGGGCCAAAGGAGAGAGGACAGAGAGGGTGGAGGAACTATAAACCCTTCCCAATAGAGAGATCATGGGCAGAATTCTAAGCCTTCAAGATTCTATTCCCTTGGGTCCACTCCTGTATGATCCTCTCTCCTTGTATAATCACCTCCATTGAGCAAGACTCAGGAATATGATAGGATATCACTACCATTATTAGGCTACTAATCCTCTGAGTTGATCAAAGGAGAAAGTTCCTGATTCATCCTGACTTAATTAGATGAGCTTTCAAAAGATGACAAAGTGTCAGAGAGCCGTCTCTTGCTGGCCTGGAACTCATGCAGCCTCTATGAGTTCTAGAGATGCAAAGAAATAAATGTTACCAATAACTGGGTGAAATTGGAAGAGGACCCCTAGCAGCATTTGAGATCACCACTCAAGCCAACACCTCAACTTTAGCCCAGTGAGACCTGAGTGGTGGACTCAATTCAGCTGTGCCTAGACTTTGGATCTACAGAAACTGTGAGACAGTAAATTTATATTATTTTAAGCCACTAAGCTTTTAGTAATTTACTTCATGGCAATAGAAAACTAATTTGAGGACCTTCTAGAGGAGCAAGGAAACCTCAACAAAAATGTGCTGGATAGATCACCAGATGCCTAGAATTGAGGAGGGTAGCATGGGCAACCAGTCAGAATGCTGTTTTGAGGGGACACAAGAGGCAAAAGATCTTCAGTGATGCATTCATTGTTTAAGTAGGGTACTCCAAAAACCCAAAGGGACCCCCACAGGGCTCCAGCACCAGCTAATAATGTTCTAGTCATGAGAGACTTCTCCTCTCCCTCTGTGACCCTTTTCTGTCATAGTCATTCCCCAACTTCAAGCTGATATCATTGAGATGAGGATCAGAAACCATGGTTAACAAGCTGAGGGGAAAGGGAAAGAATGCAACCCAGAGAAATATAGAAGAAGCCATTTTGGTACCTCCTACTGAGCCCACTTGTCCACTACTAGCTTTCCACTTGCATAGGCCTAGAGTTTTACCTTTGAGTGAGGTTCTTACATTTGACCATTACTCTAAACTAAGACTAAGAAAAAGAACTGAATATAGCTTTTTGGTTTGTTTGTATCTTTTTTCCTAACTAAAGTGACTACAGAACATTTTATTCTCTGAAAATAAGAAGATAAATTCTGAGCTTAGCCAAGATTTTATCCAAGGGTAAAGGAAGGACCAACTGAGTTTAAGAAGCATTATTTTTTAAAAATAGACTTGGCTACATAGTGGCACCATGCTAGTCTCTTCTTGGAACATAAGAGTTGCTGAAATTGTGGGGCACCTGATTGGTTCAATTGATAAAACATGCAGCTCTTGATCTCAGGGTTGTAAGATTAAGCCTCACATTGGGTGTAGACTCTAATTTTAAACAGTAAAATCTTTTAAAAGAGAGAGAGAGTTACTGAGATTTTAATGATTCAAAACACCAAGAAAAATCTTTCTGTCCTATTTCTAGATAGAAATCATCAGGTTGGGAAAATGAATATTTTGTCCATGTGAGCTGAGGAGAGTCTTGAAAGTGATCTAGTGTAATGACAAATAATACTAATCAGGCCATGATCAAAAATTTCACCATCAGGTTATGCTGAATTCTGTTCCAAAGGGGATCTCAGACTCTTGATTCCATCTTTGTGGGGAAAGGGAAGAAGGTTGTGGTACCCAATACCACTCTCAGATTCAAGCATAACATGGGAACAGTTCTCCTAGCAATTCTACTGAAATGGAAAAAATTTCTTATATACTAAGAATTAAAAATTCTTCCATAGTATCTACTTATTTATTCAGTGCACGTACACTTGAGATCTGTCCAAATAAGATCTATAATTTACCTAAAAGTCATGGTTCTCACTCCTGAAAAGATTGTAGTCTAATAAGCATTTTTAATTTTTTTTAATTTTATTTATTTAGTTGACAGAGAGAGAACACAAGCAGGGGGAGCAGTGGAGGGAGAGGGAGAAGCAGATTCCCTGCCAATTAGGGAGTCATGTGGGACTTGATCCCAAGACCCTGGGATCATGACCTGAGCTTAACCATCTGAGTCACCCAGCCACCCCAATTATAAACTGTTTTTAATATAAATTCCCCTCCTGTAAAAAATGTGAGCAAACACACATTCAGAGACACCCCCTTATTAAAAGATGTCTGTGTTTCATTAAAGTATGAGAAGTGGCAAAACTGCATTTTTATTCCTACTCCCACAGAGGAAATAGTTAGAAGACATGTAGGGCCATTGGAGAGATGGAGGAGTCTCAAGAAGTAAGCAAAGAGAGTAAAGATGAAGCAAATGGCCTAAGAAGAAAGCCAGAGATTTAGACCAGAGAAGAGAGCAGACAAGCAGGTACAGAGAATTCACCAAGCCAGAAGCAAAGGTATGGTGTGAGGAACAAGGACCCCATCATCCCTCCAATCTCTGACTTCTGATGAGGACCAGGCTGGGAGGGCAACAGGGCCCTAGTAGGAAGGTCTCATCACTGCATTTCACTTCTTGGCATAAAGGAAGTAGCCACTGAGGAAGCCTCCTTCTGACCAGTTTTATCTCCTGTCTGAGGAGTTGGAGCTGACCACTGCATATTTCTAACAGTGAGTCATCTGAATACTTACTCTAAGTCTCTGGCCATAGTCATGCTTCCTCCCACCTACATTCCATGCCTGGAATGTCTATGACACCCTTTCATCACCCTATTGAAATCTTGCCGTACTTATAAAACCTAATTCAAAACGCATCACTCCACCAAGTCCACAAGCACGTCCCTCTTTTCTAACATCCTACTGAATTTAGAAAGAAAGAAGGAGGGATGCCTGGGGGGCTCAGAGCGTTAAGCCTCTGCCTTCAGCTCAGGTCATGATCTCAGGGTCCTGGGACTGAGTCCCACATCGGGCTCTCTGCTCAGTGGGGAGCCTGCTTCCCCCTCTCTCTCTGCCTGTTTGTGATCTCTCTGTCAAATAAATAAATAAAATCTAAAAAAAAAAAAAGAAGAAGAAGGAAAGAAGGAGATGGACATACTCAGATCACCTACCTTATACAGAGGACTGTGTTGGATGGTCTCCATTCTGTTCAGCTATCTCTCACTGTGTAACGAACCATCCTCTAAGCATAGTGACCTGAAACAACTGCTATAATTTATTAGGCTTATGAATGTGGTGTGTCAGGGACTGGGAAAGCACACAGTGGGGATAGTTCTTCTCTGTTCATCTTGTTTGAGGCCTTGATCAAAGTGGCTTTCAGGTTGGTGATGATTCAATGACTGGAATAGTTTAAGGATCCACACCCAAGATGGCTTCTTCCATAATGGTTGCCCAAGCTGAGATGGTGAAAAATAACCAGGACTCAGCCAGAAGACCTACATGTGGCCACTCTAGTATGGTGGCCTCAAGTAGTCATCAGACTTTTTATATGGGAAGTCTGGCCATTTATGACCTCATTTTGGAGCTCATATAGTACCACATCTGTTATATTCCTTTGGCCCAAGCAAACTCACTCTATCCTCACAGGGAGGGTACCTTGATCCACCATATCTCAATAGGCGTAACAAAGAATGTATAGATGTATTTTAATTCCACCACATATAGAGTGACACATTTAATTCTCACAGAAATGTTTAGAGAATATTAGTATTTATACTTAACAGATGAAAAAACCAAGGTTCAAAGAAGGTAAGTCAATGTATTATTAGGTCACATGCCTGGAGAAAGGTATCCAAGTTGTCTAAGTTCAGTGTCATTGATAATTTCACTTAGACTTCCTGTCACCCTTGAGTCATCATCACATTGGCATTGCCCTAATTCTAAACTCTGTGAGAGCACAGATTATACCATTTCTTTCTTATTACATACACATGGCCTAAATACCTAAATCAATAGTGAGCCTTGTCATTAATATTAGCCAACTGATTTTCAATCCTTTCCCCTGCCAAAAGCATTGTATCTTTCATCTTGCTCACTTTCCTTATATTGCATAGTAGATAAAGTTGACTGATACGAAGGCTACTCCCTCTCCAGGGAAAGAGGGAAAATACAGCAAAAAGTCAAGCACAAAAAACAGAAGTTCTTTTCTTTTCTTTTCTTTTCTTTCTTTTCTTTCCTTTTCCTCTTTCTTTCTTTCTTTCTTTCTTCCTTCCTTCCTTTCTTTCTTTCTTTTTTCTGTCAAAGAAAACAGTACAAAATGTACCATTTATTAATCTAGCAAATATTTATGGAGCACTGCTATTGACAGGCACTGTTCCAGGCAATGAAGATAACCAATTGACTAAAACCCCTGACCTCATGAACTCAAACTCTAGGGGCTGAGTCAGAAAAATCAATAAAAATAAAATATGTCAGGTAATGATAAGTGCATAAAGAAAATTCATGGGGGGCAAGGGTATAGAAAGTAACATGGTACTGTTTTAGATAGCATGTCATAGAATAGAATTTGAAAAGGTGACAAAAGAAATCTCATTGAAGGGTAGGATCTAGTTTTCCTCTCCCTGAAACTGGGCTGGCTTTGTAATTGTTTGGATTAATAGAATGTAATGAAAGTGATGCCTTGCTGGTTGTCAGGACCAAAGCATTGAGAAGCTGGCAGCTTCTGCTTCTGGTGTCTTAGAATACTTATTCATGTAATCCAGCCACCATGCTGTAGAAAGCCTCAAGGAAAGGTCCTTTTAGAGAGGAAGTGAGGCCCCCAGATGAGAACCCTGCATAAGCTCATTGCCAAGAATAAGCACCAACTTACTGTCTATATAAGTGAACCATCTTGAAAGAAGTTCCTCTAGCTTCATTCAAGCTGCCCTAGGTGACAATGCAAGGAGTAGAGACAAGCCATCAGGCTGAGCAATTCTGAATTCCTGACTCACAAAATTGTGAGCAAACATTTTAATGTAGTTTGTTAGGTAACAGTTAATGAGTAGAACAAAGAATGAGAAAGGAGGCAGGAGGACCAATGACGGAGCTTCTGTACTAATCTAGATGAGAAGCAAAGGGTTGCATCTAGGTTGTTGTCAGAGAGAGGCTAAAAACTATTCAGGATCAGGATGTGCTCTTACACAGAAGGAATTACTATTTTTGCTGGCCTAAATCTTGTGCCCAGAGTGAAAGTTCTATGATCTGAAATTAATGGTAATGGGTTACATTATTGTTCTACTAAATATCAGGTATTGTTCTAAAAGTCTTTAAAATGATTTACCTGATTTATGCCTTATGACAACCTATGAAGTAGGTACCACTATTGTCCTCAAATCACATATGAGGAAACCGAGGAATGGAGGAGCTACTTAATTCTCTGAAGTTTCTTATTTGGGGAAGAGTTGTTCCTGGTAACTTGAATACAAGCTGGCTGTCTCCATAAACTGTGTTTTTTGTTGTTGTTGTTTTTGTTTTTTTTTTTTCATAAACTGTGTTCTTAACCAATCTTAACCTCTGTGTTATACAATATACATTACAATCTGAGTTATCCCAGTAACTAGCTCTCTGACCACTGACAAGTTACTTGACCTTCCTGGGACTCAGTTTTGTGATCTGTAAACTGAAGAGACTAAAGAAGATGATCTATAATCTCTGGAAACGGTAACATCCTGTGATTCTAAGTGCCAGAATTCCTAGAATTGACCTACTTTTTTCTGGAATTCAGAATGGATAACCTCAAGTGCAGTCACAAGAAATAAGAGAAAGTTTATTACAGACTCTAGAGATACTCCAGGACCAACCCCCTCAAGACAAGAGCATGGACCTAGAGCCAGCTGCAGCTTGTCTCCCTCCCTTCTTTCCTTCTGGGTCTGTAGCACAGTGTTAACAGTAAGATGACCCACAGTTCAGCATCCTCCCTCCCTCGGTTAAGACAACGTTGTTGAAAAAACTACCAGTTCTCTGTGGGGCCCAGAGACCAGACCAATTCATCATGGATGTCCTTTTAGAAATTACCCCATTCCACGTAGAATGAATATTGTAGTGGGGAATGGAAAGATCCTAAGCCCTCCCTACCCACCCCCACTCACAAACCAGGACAAAATTTTGCTACTATCATTGGGAAGATTTCAGGTTGCTAACAAAAACCACACTGAATAGGACTATTAAAAGACACCATTGAAGAAATCACTTTTTCATGGGATGCCTGGGTGGCTCAGTTGGTTAAGCGACTGCCTTCGGCTCAGGTCATGATCCCGGAGACCGGGGATCGAGTCCCATATCGGGCTTCCTGCTCAGCGGGAAGCCTGCTTCTCCCTCTCTCACTACCCATGCTTGTGTTCCCTCTCTCGCTGTGTTTCTCTCTATCAAATAAATAAAATCTTTAAAAAAAATGCTAAAAAAAAAAAAAAAAGAAATCACTTTTTCCTACCTTCAGCTTCTATGCCTTTGGGTAGTTGTGACCTGAGCTGATTTGGTTACCTTACTCTAGTATCTGCCATTATCATGTTATATGCCCAGCCTAGTGAACTGAGCCAGATCTCCCCAGGAACCTGGCCATCTTGTTGTTTGTCATCCTGTTTCCTTGTGGCTAAATGGCCAGGTAAGTAAGTCAGAATCTACCTTAGACTCATGTTATGTTTTGCCATTCTTTCCACGAGGTACGTTTTACTGAACAGGCCAAGATCTACTTGGGAACTGGTTTTCCTGATGCTTTTCCTCCTCTTCTGTCCACTGAACTGCAGCATTCTCATTCCTCTGGTCAAGGTCCTAGCTGGCAGTGATAGAGTCACGGTTCAGTGGGTGGAATCCTTATATATCCTGAAAGAGAAAGACTGCTTGCAATCACCTCTGGAACTGGTCACTAGCCTCTACTTTTCCCACAACTGGACATGTTTGGGCTTGGAAACATTTTCACCCTGATATCTCTCTCCTCTCCATGTCTTCATTCTATTCTAGAAGACATCAAATAATAAATCTAGATCTTCTATTTTTTTGTCTTGGAGCATTTTAAACTAATCATTGTGCCCTTCTTGAGCAATAACCCTGAAATACCACCAAGTCTTCTCTTCAGAAAAATTAAACTTCCCAATTTGATTGAATACCTTCTCATGGGACATGGTTCCTGACCTCATGCCATATTTTTCACTCACCTCTGGATGTGCTCTAGTTTAGGTAGAGAGTGAGCTTTCACAAGGGAACACAATTCCAGATATGCTGTAACCACCATAGAGTAGAATAAAACTTTCCCATTTGTTTATATGAATTCTAACATCTCTACAGTGCAGTCCATGATTGTGTTGGACATTTAGCAGCTATATGGCACTGGTGGCTCCCTATTAGCATGTAGCTAAGGGCTTGGGTTTAAAAGGGAAAATTTAAGATAATAACTAGGCCTCTGACTCCTTCCTGTCTGAGCCTAAACTTTTTTCCTGGTTCTAAAAGCCAATTTCTGAGGCTTCATGTATGAAGGCATTAGCCCTTGTTGAGAAATATACTATAGCTGACTAGAATGGGAATCCAGCTACAGTTCATGGTAAGACTACTGAAGGGACAGGAATGGACCTCTAGAAGCAGAGCAAGTGGAGCACTAACAGGAGATTCTGTTAGCATTTCACTGGTCCTCACCCAGCCACTAACAGAGTTTAAGAAACTTGCCCTGGATTGCAAAACTATTCAGTAACAGAGCTGAATAAATTTGTCTGAGTAATGTTCTTGTCCACTACTCTATACTTTCTAACCTGCTAGCTTAATATTTCTCTGATCATAGTCCATGGACCATTACATCAGAACTATAAAAATATGCATTCTTTGATACTATACCAGTCTTATTGGATCAGTTTCTCTGATAGGACCCTGAAATCATCTTTTTCACAAACTGCCCAAGTGATTCTTAAATATATCAATGTTTGGGAACCAGTATCTTAGGTAACTCCTTAAACCATTCTCCACCTGAAAGAATGAAAGGATAAAGACCAGAAATTCCTTTAGGAAACTAAAAAATTCTCCCAGGTGTGTAAGTAGAAACTCCTCTCCTAGTCTTTAAGATTTACTAGATGCAAAAACAAAAACAAAGTATAAACAAACAAGAAAACCCTAACTTATTCTACAGAACATCAAATAGGGGTTAAGAAATAGTGCCCACAATACTTTCTTTTCTCTTTCTTTCTTTCTTTCTTTCTTTCTTTCTTTCTTTCTTTCTTTCTTTCTTCTTTCTTTTTTCTTCTTTTGTTTTGGTGGGAAAGTGTTGATAGAAACTGCTTGGTTTATGAGACCAAAGATAAGAAGATCAAAAGATTTGAATAATGCTAGTTACTGTTCTACTAGCAGACAATATTATTACCTGAACTATCAATACCTCAGGATATCTATGATTTAGTGGCTTGAGATGGAATAGAGATCAAGAGACAAGATGCAGCTCTAGAAGTAAATAGGAACAAACCATAAATGACCTTGTAGTCCTTGATAAAGAGTTTAGATTTTATCTCCTTTGAGATAAAGAGCTGTGACAGAACCTGGTTAATTGTTCCCCAACTTTTTTTTTTTTCTTCCTAAGTAAGAGACTGCAACTGGACTACATTTCCCAGCCTCCCTTTGCTAGTTGTGGTCATGTGGCTATTGTCTGGCCAATGGGCTGTGGGTGAAAGTTTCAGAGTCCACTTCCAGGCCTGAAACATAAAAACCTCACATTCTAGCCTCCCAATTCTTTTTCTCCCCGTCCACCAGCTAGAAGTTAAGGACTACAGAAATCTAAAAGGTGGTAGAGTCAAAAGAAGGAAGGCGCCTGAGCCCCTGGCTCACTACATTGAAAGCTGCCTATTAGAACATACATATTACACTACTACTTGAGTAAGAAATAAATTTTATTCCATTAAGATACTGATATTTGAGAATTTCTTCATTACAACTAGCATTAATATAAGAGTTTCATTAACTAATACAGAGATTATAACAGGACTTCAGTTAACATGATGTGTTCTTTGTATAGAAAAACCATCCTGATGTGACAGGACTTGGCAAAAATTAGGTTCAAAGGTAAACAAGAACTTGAGTCACTTACAAGGAATATTCACTGTTTAAACTAAAAGAAAAAGATCAAGCATACTAATGATCATGTGGCTCAAAATGATTTCTATGGGTCATTTACTTTAGTAATCTGCCTGTGGGCAGATGAATATCTATCAACCATCAAGTCAAGGGTTTTTTTTACATAATTTCAAAGAGCTCCAATGATTATACTACCTCCCATAGTAATTCAGAATTGTTCTTTGGCTCTATACTTTTTTTCATGTATATAATTTCATTACATTTGAAAACATATTCTCTAAACAATTGATATGGAAGTCTGCTAGTATCTCCCAAATCCATTCTTCCTTTCTTCTAAACTAGCAGAGCTCTTGAAAGGCCCAAGACCAATCAGTTAGAAACCATTTCACCGCTTCTCTTGCAGCTAAGTATGACTATCTGACAAAGTTCTCACTGATGGAATGGAATAAAAGCCTTGAATGTAATCAACTCCAGCCAGAGGGAACATTTGTTCATGTAATTGACAGTGTAGTGCTCGTTCAGAGTTCCTGACAACCAGGTGCACTAAATAAATGTTAAATTACTTTCTACCTGGGGCTCCTGGGTGGCTCAGTTGTCAAGTTGCCTTTGGCACATGTCACGATCCTGGAGTCCTGAGATCGAGCCCCACATCAGACTCCCTGCTCCACGAGAGGACTGCTTCTCCCTCTCTCATTCCCCCGTGTGTGTTCCCTCTCTGTCTGTATTTTTCTGTCAAATAAATAAATAATACCTTAAAAATATTACTTCCTACCCTATGTTATCTCTGTCATAAACTCAGAACAATATGCTTAATGTTGTATTAGGGGTGCCTGGGTGACTCAGTCAGTTAAGCATCTTACTCTTGATTTCAGCTCAGGCCATTATCTCAGGGTTGTGAGATTCAAGCCCTGAGTCAGGTGTTGAGCCTGCTTAAGATTCTCTCTCCTCCTCTCTCTACCCTTCCTGCCACTTGAGATCTCTCACTTGGGAAAAAAAAAAGTTAAAAATATATGCTTAATGTGATACTATTTTCTGAGTGGAAGGAAATGGAAGTAGAAGAATGAGAAATCAACCTTTCTGGTACATTGTACCATATTTTAAGATTCCCATTTGGTGCTCCATTTCTAGGCCCACAATGTCTCTTTAAGAAAGAGAAAAACATTTTAAAAGATGTCTAAAGCAGCCACCATTTATCCCCTCTTTCTCACATTTATAAATGATATTAATATTTAAAATTTTATAAAACTAACCAGCATAATTTTTGTAATTAGAAAAAATACAGAAAGTACAAAGTATTGGAAAATGCAAAGTTTTTATAATTTCATCCATAGTGGTAACTGTATCATTATGTTTTTTAAATATATGTATTATATATACATATATAATATATATTAATCATATATACACATATAGATAATGCATTTAATTTCTTTTTATTAATACATTTAAATAAATATATTAATATATATGATATCATATGTTTCACAAAAATAGAATTATAAATGTGTGGAGTTAGGTAACTTGCTTTTTTCCCCTTTTTGTTCTTTTAGCCTTTTTTTAAATAACAGCTTTATTGAGATATAACTTACATAATGTACTATATAGTTTAAAGTGTACGATATAGTTTTTCTTTTTTTTTTTTAGTATATTTAGAGTTTGCAGCCATCTAATTGCAGAAAATGTTGACCACTCCAAAATAAAACTTAGTATCCATTAGCAGTCATTCTTAATTCTCTCCTTTGGCTAGACCCTGGAAATCACTACTTTTTGTCTCTGTATTTGTCTGTTATGGACATTTCATATCAATGTAATAGTTTAGTATATGGCCTTTTGTGGCTGTCTTCCTTCACTTAATATGTTTCTAAATTTCATCCATGTTGTAGCATATCTCAGTATCAGTACTTTATTCAATTTTTAGCACAAATAATATTCCATTGTATGGACACACCACATTTTACTTATCCATTCATGAGTTGATGAACATTTAGTTTGGTAACTTGCTTTTTTGCTTATCAGATTATTATTAACATGGAATTAAGAATCTGTTTCATGCCTATGGAGTATTCCATTAAAGAAGAACCAATGTATTGAATGAGATGTACCATATTTCTTGATCCAACTCCCTGCTTACAAACTATCTTGCAATAAACATCCCAACAGACAACGTTAACAATTCTGTCTCACTTTAAGTTAGAGTTGGACAACTAGAATGGGATTGACTTTTTCTTAATGTCATTGTATTCTGGAGGTGAAGGTAAGTGCAAATATGGGGAGGAATAGGGCAATGAAGTTAGAGAGCCTGGCCATTTTCTCTTCCTCCATCAGAGAAAGCAGTTTAGGAATATGCCCCTGAAAATGGCTGAAATCCTACAAATAAAATTATTTGCCTCACCAAATATGCCCACCAGACTGCCAGCATGTGGTTCTAGCCTCTTTCAGATCTCAAGCAGCCTGAGGCAGTACTCTCTCTCAGCCCCAAAAGGCTGAATATAAATTGTGATTGTTGGCATATCTGCTGACGTGCTGCCTGACACCTGGCTAAAAGCCTTACTCAGAGCTGAGGATAAATTCCAAGACAGCAGTGACAGATATAACAATGAAGCCACATGTTAAGACGTTTAAAAACCCTCATCAGGAGTAGTCATCCAACACAACATCCTTTACATAGATGGATCCTGCACACTGGAAGACAATGGGGAGGAGGGTATGCTATGCCAAAGAAGGGAAGAAGAAAGATTGTTCTGCAAATGGTTATCAGAGTGGGTTTTTTCGGTACTATTTAGATGAAGTTGCTCTTGTTCCACTCTTACCTCTCCAAGCCCAAAGGGATCCAGTTCTTCTAAGGCATTTCAGTCATGAGCAGATGTCTACTGTGCAACCAGAAAATGAGACAAAGGGGAATACAGCATCGCTTGAAAGAGCATAATAAACACAAATTATGCTGCCTCCAGTGGACCGTACGGCTTTCATTTGCAATCTGGCTTATTCCATGTGATTTGTTTCAAAAGGATTCAGGTTTGTTCTGGGAGGGGATGTTGGGAGTTGGTTAGGCTGACATTGTGTCTTGAGGATCAACTTCTGTAGGGTGCCCACACCAGATATGTGCTCTAAGAGCATTTTGGGGGGTTAATGGTTTTGCTTGAAAAACAAAATCATGAAAGGGGAAAGTTTGCCAGACTCTCTGAAGAGAGAAAATTTTCCTCTTTTCAGCAATTTGCCACAGACTAATTTTTTTGACCAACGAAACTGTGTGTGTGTGTGTGTGTGTGTGTGTGTGTGTGTGTTTTCAGAGAGTTGTTTTGCAAAAGGAACATGCCTTAAGATTTACAAGAAGAACTGGCAACACAAAGCGAACTGGGGGACCTTCTTGAGTCAAAAGAAAAAAAATCCCCGGTGGTATCTGGCTCACAGATACTCTGCAAAATGTCCTGGGATGGGGACCATCTGGACAAAGATATTCCCACTCCACCAAACAAAATGCAAGTTAGAAAACAGGAAAAAACACACCCTCACACACAAAGTGAGCCAAGAAGCCAAATGATTGAAGGGCAACAATTGTGCACAATACAAGAGGAAGTGGAGCTCCCTAGGCACCTTGGGAAGTAGAACTGCTCTCAATCCTGGGGGATGCCCCCCAGAACACCCCAGGAGAGGGAAAGAGCACAGGTCCCGATGAATGTGGGGCTAGAGAACACTGCCTGGCAAAACAGGAAACAGGAAGATATGAAATAAAGAAATTTCATTTTTGTAACCATCTTCCATGCTGTCTTCAAGCACTCAAATGCTGGACAAAATAAAGAATACTTTCTGGATGGTTTTGAATGAGAATGGCCATTTATTGGGATTCTTTAGTATGTTTAAACTGTTATGAGGTCTCAAAGGGTGCAAGATGGCCTCTGCTGAATCAGATGAACAGTCAAGTTATCAAACATGTAAACAAACATGGAACATAGTCACAAACACACAAGGAATTTTATTGGCATGATATACTATCTGCAAATGTAACTAAACCTTTTCAGTTTGCTAGTATATACTATAACACTCTTAAAATTCTTCTAGTGGACTATTTCCAAATTCACAGACTTGAAAAAAAGTTTCATCATAGTCATTAAAGGTCAATGGAATAACACACATGTCTGTGCTCTGGTACCATTGCTGTTTTCATGGTGTTGATTTTCTAAGTAGAGTAAAGATGTCAGGCTTTCCATTCTTTACATACGAAAATTACCAGTGGTTTTATTTGGAGTGGAGTCTAAACACATCAAACACTGCTTTCCTATCAGAGTGGTGAGGGCATACCTTCCTCCGCATTTCATAGCTAAACACTTCACTCTTTCCCTTCTGGTAAACCACTTCAACATCTAATTCTTTTCACTATCTTTGAACTATGTAATCAGAGTCTTTTCTGTCCATCAGCAGCCCATCCTTCTCCATTTAAGAAAGCTGTTGGTTATGGACCCTTGCTTTCCAGAACAGCTATCCACAACTTGCAGTCCACCATTCTGGCTGGTCCAAAAAAGACTTGGCAAGTGATCCAAAGTGTCCTCCCTACATAAAGGCAAAGTAAAGGCAAATTGACTGCTGCCCGTCAGACAAAATAACCTCACAAAGACACACAGAGAATCACTGATCCAGACCACAGGATAGTCTCCAGCTATTATCAGAGTTTTTAAAAAGAAAATCAATCCATGTGGCCAGGCCAGAAACATTGTGGTCCTGGTTGCTAAGCATCCACTTTGAGGTCAGGAATTTTGCATCACCATCCACCTTCCATTACTTTGTGATTTTTTTTTCGAAAATTCTTTCATGTGTTTATGTGTGTATCTCTCCATCTTTGCCTCTGAAATAGGAAATAAAAAGATCAGGCACTTTAAGAGTAATCTATTTAGAAAAAAGAAAACAAAGTGAAGGAAGATAGTCCTATGGTGGAGGACAGACTTGCCTGCCTTCCTTCCTTCCTTCCCTCCTCCTTCCCTCCCTCCCTCCTTTTCTTTTTTAACAATGGAATACTTCTCCCCAGAAAAATATTAAAATCAACTCCATTATATACAAAGGTAAGAGTGGGGCTATTCTGGTTAGATGGGGTAAAAGAGGCTGGTCTTGCTCCATCTCTTCCAGCCAATACTCTTTTCCTCCACAGAGATCAATCCACTGTGTCCTAGGGATCTACAAGAAGTCTGAAAACCACTGGTTTAGTAGAAAGACCAGTGGGTGCGTATCAGGAGACCTAGATCTTCATTTAGAAATGGAGCTCACTGGGGCACCTGGGTGGCTCAGTTGGTTGGGCGACTGCCTTCAGCTCCGGTCATGATCCCGGAGACCCAGGATCGAGTTCCACATCAGGCTCCCTGCTCGGCGGGAAGCCTACTTCTCCCTCTCTCACTCCCCCTGCTTGTGTTCCCTCTCTGGCTGTGTTTCTCTCTGTCAAATAAATAAAATCTTAAAAAAAAAAAAAAGAAAAGAAAAGAAAAAAAGAAATGGAGCTCAGGCCATTGTCCTCCCATGTCAAGAACCAGAAGGACCAGGATTATTTAGGAGATAAGAGACAGTTTCAACAGTCACCCTGGTGGAAAAGTGAGCATAGTTCCCAGGCTTCAACAAAAGTAGCTCTTCTTACAACTCATTCTTATATTGGGTCCTGCTGGAGTTCTATAATTTGTAAAACTACTTGAATAGGTGATCTCCAAGGTCACTTCCAATCATGAAATCCTATGCTAAAGTTCTAATTTAATTGTAGTCCATCTAACTTTTCTTTGGAGAAATACTATCAGAAAGACCAGATAATATAGCCAATTTATTCATTTGCTAGCTGCTGAGCAAATATTAATAGTATTTCCCAGTGCTCCCTCCCTTGTTATGCTTAAATTCTCATAGTAAAGATACCTGGCTACTTCTCTCAGAAAAGAATATAGTCATGACAGTTAAGGAAGCAAGGTATTACTTAATTCAATTCTCTTCCTTAAAAATGGTTTATTAGTCATGTACATAAGATGTAATCATTCGAAACACAGTTAACTTTATGAGTTTGACCCCACTCAAATATTTCAGCTGCAATGCTGTTCCCAAGCACACACATTTTAGAAACTCATCTTCTTTGTGGTTCCTCAAATTATACCAAGCATCAGTAGCATCATTTTTATTTGTGTAAAAATTACATATTAAAGAAATGATGAAACTATCATAATTCTTTGCAAAAAAAGAAAAAATTAATCCCCAAATAAACCAACTTTACCTCTACTCTTAATTTTGCCTGCTTCCTTCCACTTCCTATGTATACTTTTCAAAGCTATTATCATGGTCTCCATATCAACTTGCAATATGATTTTCAATTATTTTGAAAGAGTGTTAAGTTTCTACATTTTCTTCCTGGTTATGATTAGTAGAGACTGTGGAATATTCCATTGTGTTGATGCATTATAGTTTGATAACCATTCTCTAACTGTATTTCAGTCAGAAATCAAACAGTAAGAAAAGCTCAGAATCATAATGCCAGAGGTTGTAGTTCTGTTATGAAGGCCTATCTCTGAAACACCAAAATACTTTGCTTGTCTCTACTTGTCTCACATTACCACTGGGTCAAGGGTTAGCAGGGACTCAATGTTCTCAAGGCTAGAAAAAATATATGTGGCAAAGAGGGTGCAAAATGCATAGAGGGACTTTTCAGCCTAAATTGGTCTTTAAATACAGATTGGAAATGTGAAGCTGCACGGTTTCATCAGGTTTTGATCAAGGATTCCAGATTGTAGACACTACTATAGCCAGATCACACTTGGTTACCATTGATTCTACCTTCCAGGAAAATCTAAGTCAGAAATTTCTATAGAGGTAATTCAATTGGAAAGTTATTTTCTCTTTTAGGAAGTATTTATGCAAAATATTATGTGAAATGAGCTCATAAGCTTTGG
Organism: Spilogale gracilis; assembly: GCA_004023965.1. NCBI lineage: Eukaryota > Metazoa > Chordata > Mammalia > Carnivora > Mephitidae > Spilogale > Spilogale gracilis. The sequence continues at coordinate 34,867 of PITA01000503.1, forward strand.
AGCTGAGAATTGTTAAGGATATCGATGGGTGGTATCTAGAAAATATGCCCTCATCTAAAGATACTTCTGTTTCGTGTTCTATGAGCCTTTGAATATTGTGAACAAAGCATTTGTCATCTGCTAAAATATCAGAAGACACTGAGCCCTCAAGAAATCAAGGATAGGCCTTGATTTCTTCTTCAACCAGAATGTGGTTTTCAGATGTAGTGGGTGATTATTTTGATTATGTTCCACATATGTTCAGATGGTTTGTCAACAAGACCCTAAAAATGTCATTTTTTAGAAATCTTACTTTTTGTTCTTCTCTTACTATTAGTCCTTGTCATTTTTGCTCTAAAACATGCTAAAAAAATTCCAACCTTCTAATGCTGTTTGCACCTTTCTAATGCTCGTAGCAGGTACATGGGGCTGTATAAATACTAACGAGGAAATCAGTCTCTGAAAAGTGCTAAATAATCACATTGTTGGAGCTATAACAGCAATACAAAGCACTTTCATTTTCACAAGTACATTTTGAATGTAATAAAATAAAGAGTGTTAGTTAAACAGAGACATTTGCACCATGGGTGGTGCAGAACTATTCAAAGGTAACACTGATAGAGGTTAAGATATGAAAGAGGCTGTTGGGAACAGATTATTATTATTTTAAGTGGAAATATACTTACATCATTCAAAAGGAATAGGATTGCAATCTCATCATGAGGGGTCCTCAAGTTTGTGATTAAAAAAAATACAAATTTGCGTGTGATTAGTATATCATTCAATAAAAGCTGAAATGCCTCTAGCATTTTCCCATCTTCTTTCTTTTTTCAGTAAAATCTTCCCAAATTCAGTATGTCAGCTTGGGACAGACTACTAGCTTGGAATGAACTTTGGTTCTCAGCAACCACAATTATGCAAAGAATAATGACCACTTTCCTTAGCTGCCTCCAGAGCTCATGTGTCTAAGAGAATGGAATCCTAGTCTCAGGAAACCCATTATTGGGACTTTGAAGATGGGAACTCCATTGTAATCAACAACATTACACCAGGAAGCATTTTGTGCCAAAAAATAAGTATACTTTAGGCCTTCCTCCACAATCCTTTCTTTTAAAATTTCAGAACTATACTCATGGGGCACCTGGGTGGCTCAGTTGGTTAAGTGACTGCCTTCAGCTCAGGTCATGATCCCGGAGACCCGGGTTCGAGTCCCACATCAGGCTCCCTGCTCAGTGGGAAGCCTGCTTCTCCCTCTCTCACTCTTCCCTACATGTGTTCCCTCTCTGGCTATGTTTCTCTCTGTCAAATAAATAAAATCTTTAAAAAAAAAACTATACTCAGACAATCACTAATATTTTTGAGAATTTTATTGACTCATCCAGTCATAGCAAAAGATATATGCACAATCAGAATTGCCCTAAATGCATTTAAAATTCTGTTTTTACTCACCTTGCCTCCCAACCCCATGCTTTATACAAGGAAAATTTAAAGATACATTGGATTCCTTTAGTACCTTGGACCAGCATGATTTGGCTTTAATGAACAGTATTCCATCAAACATGTTTTTTAAAAACTTTCCTTGCCAAAGTCATTGTATAATAGAAGGGCAGGAAATATCTTTATTACAGCCTCTACTCCTAAAACAAGAGCCTAAAAATGGCTCTTGCAATCTTTACAACTCCTTAGTCAGTCAACTACTTTATTGTCAGAATGCTCGAAGACCTGCCTCTTTTTTTTAAGATTTTATTTATTTATTTAATACAGATTGGAAATGTGAAGCTGCACGGTTCCAGGTGCCCCAAAGATCTGCCTTTAATACTACAAATAATAATAATAATAATACCCTCTCAAAAGAACAATTATAGTTCTGGGCCTCAGGGAGCTTATAAACATATCTTATTCTAATTCATTGGGTGTTCATTCATTGACAAGAATCCCTAATTCTCCATCAGTTTGTTTGTCCCCATTGTAAACATTTTAAGTTTTAGTAAACAAATATCTCACTAGACCCTAGGAAAACAACAAAACATATTAATCCAAAAGAGGTATCAAATCAAACTGTACTTTTGCCACCCTTTAGCTGTTTGATATATAACAATTCTCTAATCCTCAGTGTCATCATCTATAAAATAGGATAACTGTGCTTACTGGGATTCTTGTAAAGATTTAATAAAATGTTGGGGCGCCTGGGTGGCTCAGTTGGTTAAGCGACTGCTTTCGGCTCAGGTCATGATCCCTGAGACCCAGGATTGAGTCCCACATCGGGTTCCCTGCTCGGCGGGAGGCCTGCTTCTCCCTCTCTCACTCCCTTTGCTTGTGTTCCCTCTCTGGCTGTGTTTCTCTCTGTCAAATAAATAAACAAAATCTTAAAAAAAAAAAAAGATTTAATAAAATGTTTGTGAACTAGCTATCTCAGGATTTGACACAAAATAAGCCAAAAAATAGGGTTGTTTTTTCATTAGCTTTGTATTTAATCTTATCATTTTGTTTAATGATGGCCGCTCACCCAAGACTAAATGGATATACCCTTTATGCATGTCTCATAGGTTGAAATCCATCTGTCCTAGGTTATCTTCCTTGCGATGGTCTGTTAACTTAAAATATGTTCTTAAATTTACTGTTGTTTGAACTTCTCACCTGGATTATAAATCCTTTTAGGAAAAGGACTGTATCATATGCTTTTATGCTAGATAATTATTTGGGGAGAAGATCATTTTTGGAACACTAGTAGGTATAAAGTGCTCCATACACTGTCAATCACTCAGCAAGCTTTACTGAGAGCTTGCTGTCTACATATAAATATATCAAGATGGTTGATGGGCCTCCAAAGGTTTACCTTGGGTAAAAGTAACTTTTCACATTTTGATCCTTATTTTGTAGAAGGCTCATGTTTAAAATAATGGTACCACTCTTTTCGGTGCAGTTTTCACTGCCAGCAAATCTTCCTATTTAAGTATAAACATCTCAACGTGAGCAGGAAGTTCAAGCTCTACTAGAAAACGTTCATGTACAATAAACACAGAGTAATAAAGATATCACAATTTCAATGCAAGTCTGCAGGGAGCCCATGGATCTCACAATCATATAATGTTATAATTTCAAAACACTTTTAATGAGCATCTGTAGGAATTGAGTTATAATGCCTTTTTTCAAAAGATTTGCAACATGACATGAATTCCCCACTGAAGTGAACCTCATGTTAGCATCCAATTTAAAGTGTTACAAAAACGACATTATTACCCAACATCTGTTTTTATCATTTGATGATTCTTTTGCAAGATTATAATGGTGGAGTTATTTTAGCAGAAGCCAAAAGAGACCCTTATGCTGCCATCATCCTTAGATTACTTTCCTATTGCTCCCATATCAGCCTCATGGCTGGGACCATAGAAAATCATCTGGTCAGAGGAGATGGATATAACCCTAGCCCATTCTCAGATTCCATGCAGTGCCCTACCTTATCTTTTCCAAAGAAATGATTGTCTATTTGTTAAGTGATATAGATGTTGGCATGCTCTGAATGTTTGTGTTCCTCCTCCCCAATTCTTATGCTGAAAGCCTAATACCCAAAAAGATGATATTAAGGGGTATGGTCTTGGAAGGTGCCTAGGTCACTAGCATCTGAGGACAGAGCTCTCATGAATGGGTTTAGTGCCCTTGTAAAAAAGAGACAACACAAATATCTTTGCACTTTCTACCATGTGAGGATTCCAAGAGAAGGTACCAGCTATGAACCAGGAAGAGTGTCCTCACCAGAAGACAACCACACTGGTGCTTGATCTTAGAATTCTCAGTCTTTAGAACTGTGAGAAATAAATGCTTATCATTTCCAAGCTACCCAGTCTGCAGTATTTTGTTATGGCAGGCTGAAGGGACTAAGACAGTTGTCAATTACCAAATACAAATTCTAGAAATTCAGAAAGGAAACATGTTCTGATTTCAATTCTATTTTAATAAATTATATTTCTTTCTTTGGCCCCAAAGTATCTTAAATGGAAAGTTCCACAACAAACGTGATAATCTGTCTACTGGTTAGATACACAGGCATTCTTCCATAGATAGAGATTGTTAATAAAAGAACATGCTGTTCTTTGTAAAAGTAATTACTATATATAATTAGTAGAAAATTATTTTTGCCTTTTAATCTATTGAAATAATCCACTCAGACTAAATTCTATTATCAGATGCCTCCACTACCATACCCCAAACATAAATGGCATTCAATTACATGCTGAAAAAATAAGTAAATTATATATACATGGAACTTTTATTAAAGTCTTGAATTTTATATTCTTGATATTAACAAACCAAACCTCACTAACTTTCATAGCAACACTAAATATTAAACACATATTTGCTCATTCATATTTTTGGAAGACATGTTATATGAGGAAAGGAGTAGATTCCATGAATTTCTTGGAAGATACAAGGCTAAAGTAAGAGCTTCGTTTTTTCCAGAATGAACAAGAGGGCAGGAGAAAGTTTTAAGGTAACACAAACACATTGCCATCACTATTATTGGAGAGAATAGAGTCCCTCAAATAGAAGGACTAATTTTTCACCTCAGTTATAATTTTTATGTTAAAAGTGTTCAACTATTACATATAGGGAAAGCCTCTAGCACACTGCCTCAGACATAGCAGAGACATGCAATATTTGCTAAGTATCATCTTCCACATTCAAAATTAAAATAAAAATAGGAGCAGCAAAGTTCTCATGCTACAGGTGTCCTGCATCTTACCCCCACTTTTCTGGTTAAGAAAGGCAGAAGTCAGTGGCTGGAGAGCAGGGACTCTTTTATCCACTGCTGCATCTCTGGGATCCAGAGTAGTGTCCGGCACATAACAGGCATTCAATAAATGATTGTTGGCCAACAAACCATCTCTTCTCCTACCACCCCCAGTCACTCCATCCTTGCCTCTCCTTCTCTAATATCACTGGATGCTAAACTCAGGAGGAAAGAGCAGGCAAGGAACAGAGAGGAAGGTGGCTCAGGGCTGGGTATCTAGATGAAGGAGGCATCAAGGCTTGGAGCTATATACTAACACAGATTGCATGTTGTCTTTTTAGCCCTAAGTCACCTATAAAAGCATTAAAGATTAATACACAAATGTACAGTAGGACTTGACTGTTCATTGTGGTAAATAACACTTTGCTTGAAATTTGTAAATAAAATATATTTCTTCAAATTTCACAGAGGTTTCCATCTTAATAAGACCTTTGGAATAATTCAGAATGGCAGGAGCTTCAAATGGGAAAATCATTTTAAAATGCAAATCAATATAGGAATCCCATAAAAAGATTGAAAAGCAGTATCAGTAAAAACAACAACAACAAAAACAGAACAAACAAACAAAAACCCAACTAAGTCCTTACTTTATTTTCTGAAACAAAAATTGAATCAGGCGTGGTATATTGAATCACTTCAAAGGGTCATCAATCTCCAGATTAGGAAAATGTCACATTCTAGGATGCCATGATATTGGCAGGTTTATAAATCAGCCTCATTTTTGCTCAATCATTTATTTATATTTTTTCCAGGGAAAACAAAACAAACAAAACAAAAACAAACAAACAAAACCAGTATATATATAGTTATTTATACATGCTTACATATAGACATACACACATATATTAGGAAAAAATGTGACTACATTTGATCCATACTCTTTTTTTTTAAACCAATATTCAGAAAGATCCAACTTGAATTATAGACCCTATTCAGCATGGTTTTACTACCTATTAATCCCCATTTCAGCGCACTAGATATAATATATTTTTCTTACAAATAATGCAACACAAATATTCTGTCAGCAATGTGGGAATAATGCTTAATACAGCTAGAACTCTATTAAACACACACACACACACACACACACACACACACACACACACGCATGCATGAATACTTGAGCTTAAGCAACATGTAGGCCAGAGATTATTTTCTTCATTACTTGAATCAAGAAGAATTTAACTTATTTTATAATGTTATATTCTTATAGGAGACATTTAGAATTTCTAGCCAAAAGAACATTTATATTCTAACAGTTACATTTGATTTTTTAAAAGTCAGCTTAATAAGCCAGCTACATTTCTGGAAACATTTAGGTCCTTTCAGCCTGGTATTGTGGGGAGGAGTAGGATGTTACATTGCAATAATGAATTATAGATATTCTCCACTGAATTGAAATTTTGCTGCTATTAGTAAAATATGATATAATTTTAAAGGAATGTTGGAGTATTCTTGAACATATGGTGCAAATTATAAGTCAAATGGGAGATGTACTGTCATTATGTATAAAAAATTAGCTGACTATAAGAGGTGTGATTCTTGAAGCGAAAGGCCTTTGGTCTCGAAGCCAAAGGTCACTTACCCACATGTATGTACTCAGTAAATGTTGTCTTAAGTAATGAATAAATGTTAATTTAAATAACGAATCTCCACTTTACAGACTGACAAATTGTGATGCAGCAAATCAAAATAACATGGCCAAATCATACTTTTAGAAGCTAGAGCTTGAAGCCCAGATCTAAGTCCCCAGCAGCAGCAGTCCTCCAACAGCTCCACACCATGCAAACAGCTCAGGTGTAGACATACCCTATCTTGCAATGGGAAGAAAGGAAAGAGCTGTAGGGAAGAAAACAGGGAAAGAGGAAATGTATAGGATTGTATAGTAGGAGAATGGGAATAGTCAGAGTCCAAAATCACAAGTCCAAGGATGGAAGCCAAGCTCAAGTCCATCTCAGGCAGGAATGGGTTCCAGGCAGAAGAGAGAGCACTTCAAGACTTCTACAAGGTAGTAGTTCTTGTTAGGGAGCAGGGTTGTATACTGGAGCTTAGACAGGTGGAAGCCAAGTCAAGAAGAGACTCCTGACCTACTGGTGAGGGGTCCAGAGTAAACCCCAGAACACTGAGTGCATTCACCTTCCATATGGAGGAAAGGCAGCAGAGAGAACAGAGACTAAGACTCTACTCAGAATATCAGTTGGGATTGCCTGATCACACATGAATGGGAAGGCCTCAGTATGAGCCATTGCTAGACCAAGACTACAACAGCCTCCAGACACCTGGACAGCCCACCATTATTTCCAAACCCTACCTCTAATAGAGATGTGCCTACAGACACCATATCCATTTGGTTCCCACTCGTTCCATAGCTCTGGAAGAGCTGAGCCTGGTGGGGCCAGCTAGATGGGGCTGGGACAGGCAAAGACTGATACAACTCATCCAGAACAGCTCCCATAAAACACATGGCGTCCAATGTCCCCATGTCACAAAAATAGGCATAAATGTTGACTTGGTAATTTCTTTTTCTTTTTTTTTTTTTTAAAGATTTTATTTATTTGACAGAGAGAAACACAGCCAGAGAGGGAACACAAGCAGGGGGAGTGAGAGAGGGAGAAGAAGGCTTCCCGTCGAGCAGGGAGCCCGATGTGGGTCTCCAGGATCATGACCTGAGCCGAAGGCAGTCGCCCAACCGAGTCACCCAGGCATCCCTGACTTGGTAATTTCAAGGCCACATAATAATCAGCCAGAAGGTAGAGATACTATGATTACAGTAAAAATTTAGTCCCATTATAGAAGACAGCTAAAAGAAGCAAATGATGGACAATGGGGCTATGGAAGATGGCATGAAGTGGAAAAACATGAAAAAAAGTTTAAACTCAGTCTTGCTAGTATGAAATATCAATATGCATTTTAACCAAAAATTATAAGGAAATATTAATAATAATACTATATACAGAGATTGATTCTGGTACTCTATTTGAAAATTAAGTGCATGTATTGGAAATACAACTTGACTGTAAGTATACAAAGCCTTAAAATTTATTTTTATACCCAGTAATTCTACTTTTAAGTATCCTCATGAAGAAATAATCTGGGATTCAGATACTCTTAAAGCAACAAGGTTCAACACATTATTACTTATAATACTGAAGAAAGTTAGAATTGTCTAAATATCCAAAAATAGGTGAATTACAGTACATATATTCCATAAAGGATTAAGTAATCACTAAGTATATTGATTCTGAAGAATTTTAAATATACTGTTTGTTAACATAGACCACAAAATTATCATTTGGCACATGATCCCAATCATGTTTGTGCATGTATACAAAGAAATATGTCCCTATGCTTTTGTTCATATATATTTCATATACATATATATATTTATATATAGATATAAAACAGATATAGATGAAAAATATATTTATATAAGACACAGAAAGGACTAAAAGGAAATTGAACAGAACTTGATCAAAACATATACTATTTATTTATTTGTTTTTAAGATTTTATTTATTTGACAGAGAAACACAGCCAGAGAGGGAACACAAGCAGGTGGAGTGGGAGAGGGAGAAGCAGGCTTCCCGCCAAGCAGGGAGCCTGATGTGGGACTCGATCCCAGGTCTCCAGGATCATGACCTGAGCGGAAGGCAGTCGCTCAACCAACTGAGCCACCCAGGCGCCCCAGAAACATATACCTTTTTTTAAAAAAAGTTTTTATTTAAATTATAATTAGTTAACATACAATATAAGATTAGTTTCAGGTGTACAAGATAGCGATTGAACACTTCTGTGTGACACCCAATGCTCATCACCAGTGCACTCCTTAATCCCAATCACCTGTTTCGCCCATCCCCCAACCCACCTCCCCTCTGGCAACCACCAATTTGTTCCCTATAGTTAAGAGTCTATTTCTTGATTTGCCTTTCTCTTTCTCTCTTTTTTTTTTTTCCTTTGCTCATTTGTTCTAAAACATAGTACTTTGGGTGGTTTTTATTTCATTTACTTTCAATGAAATTTCCTACAATGAACCTTTTTATATATTGCTTTTCATAATCATAAGCATATAGTAAGTTTTCCTTTATATTGGTCTGTTTTTCATCTTAGATATAAGACATACCTTGGACTTTGGAGCCATGTAGCTTTGTACTAAAGTCCTATTTTCTCCCTTATTTCAGCTCTACGATCTTGGGCAGATTATGTATCTTCTCTGAGATGAATTTGCCTCATAAGTAAAATAGAGATAATATTACCCCCAATGAATTTTGAAGATTTAATAAGAACAGGAAAATATAACATCCATTATGATACCTGAAAATGGCTTAAAGATTCATTAAATGGAAGCTGTTATAATATTATTCTCAGTAAGCTTGCCCCCACAACTCTACCACTCTGATATACTTTCCCAATGTATTCATCTATGTTTATAATGAAGTTCAGGGGATCCTGGGTGGCTCAGTCAATTAAGTTCCTGCCTTGGGCTCAGATCATGGTCCCAGGGTCCTCAGGTTCCCTGCTCAGCGGGGAGTTTGCTTCTCCCTTTCCCTCTGCCCCTCACCCACACACCCTTGTGCTCTCTGTCTCAAATAAATAAAAAAAATCTTAAAAAAAAAAAGTGATGTTCAATTAGCACCCTATTTCAGGCAGTATATTCCTCCAGGGCTATAAGGGACTTGACTCTAGGGTGAGAAAAAGAAATGTATTTAGAAGAACATTGTATGTACAACTAAGTCCAAGCAGTTTCCCCAGCAATTCATTCCAGCACCATAATTACCTTCCTCCATATCCAAGGGAGCTATTTTTTTAATGGTTTTATTTAATTATGGGAAACAGAGAGAAAGAGACAGAGAGAGTTGCACACAAGCAGTAGGGAGGGACAGAGGGAGAGGGAGAAACAGACTCTCCACTGAGCAGGGAGCCCGACATGGGTCTCTATCCCAGGACCCTGGGATCATGACCTGAGCGGAAGGCAGATCCTTAACCTACTGAGTCATCCAGGTGACCCCTTATCTAAGGAGTTTTAAGATCACTGCTACAGTAGTCCCCCCTTATCCACAAAGGATATGTTCCAAGACCCCCAAAGAATGCCTGAAACTGTGGATAGTACCAAATCCTGTACATACTATGTTTTTTCCTATGTACCTATGTACCCATAGGTACACACACACCTACAACAAACTTTAAGTTATAAATTAAGCACAGTAAGAGAGATTTACAACAATAATAATAAAATAGAATTATAAAAATATACTGCAATAAAAGTCACGTCATTATAGTTTCTTTCTCTCTAGAAATATCTTACTGAACTGCAGTCACCCTCCTCCTTGTGAAGATGTGAGATGATCAAATACTCATGTGTTGAGATGAACTGTGGTGAATGACAGGCATTATGACCTAGTACTAGGCTGCTACTGACTTTCTAGCAATACAACAGGAGGATCATCTATCCCTGGACAACAGTTGACCACAGGTAACTGTAACTTTGAGTGAGTGGGGGAACTACTGAAAAGTCTCTCTTGTTGAATTGCACAATTCCTATACTCCTATATTCTGTAAGATTATATTCATATGCTATAACTTGACCTCCAGCTAAAAGTATAAACTCCTTCATCTTTATTTCTCGGACATTTATCTGCTCTTTACACAATTCTGGGCATACGCTGAGTTAAAAAACTTGACCAACACAGAGTCCCAGTTGCCCTCTCCTAGAAGTAATATACTCAACCTACTGGTTCACTGCAAAAAAGAAATGTGCATATAAAGACTAAATACAATTCAGTTGTAAATATTCAGCAAAAAGGGTGCCTGGGTGCCTCAGTGGGTTAAAGCCTCTGCCCTCAGCTCAGGTCATGATCTCAGGGTTCTGGGATCGTGGGCTGCATCCTCTCTCTCTGCCTGCTTCTCTGCCTACTTGTAATCTCTGTCTGTCAAATTAATAAATAAAATATTTTTTAAAAATATTCAGCAAAAAAAGCCTCTGATACATACCATTTCACTTGGGAAAGTGAAGACTATAGCCTGTTAGCCTAAGAAGTTTTGAGGTATAGATTTATTGTTTATTCTGGCACAGGAGGGGGAGGGGTAGAGGAGGAAGAGAAGGAATTGGAGGACAAAAGGAGGACAGACAAAGAGACACAAAAAGAGAAATGCATATAGGAAGGTAAAAAGCCCTCATCAAAAAAGAAAAAAAAATTGTCAGTGACAGAGCTCTTTAAATACGGACAGAAACACTGGGAAAGTTGTGGATTCTTCTTAATGTAGAGAAATAGGAGATGGTAGAAAATTTGGAAACAGATTTTCATCTACCAATTTGATGAAAGTGGCTCAAGTGAGGTCCATTGATTCCAGAGATTATATTTATTTGATTATTCTACTTTAATCCTCTTCTTTGAAGATTATGTGCAAAAAAATAATCTGCATGGTGGAATTTTTAGATTTCTGAACTGAGGTCAATATGAGAGAAAGAAAAGCATGCTATCCATGCAACAAGTACCATTTGCAATCCACTCTGATTCTCTCTGTATGTACTTTTTTGAGCATCTACTCTGGCCCATGCTGTCTTTGATGGCTGGAAATATAGCAGTGAACAAAACCTACAAGTCCTTGATCTCAGGATGGCATATTTTAAATAGTCTTAAGGCCAGGATAACACAGTCATATTTGTCATATAGATTACCCCCAAATAAAATGAGTAGGAATTCTCAGGATGCCTTATGTCCTGAAAATAAAGGGATGAATGGATGGATGATAGATCGATGGATGGATGGATAAAATCAATCCTAATTATTTGCAGATTCAGTATTTCCAAATTTGCCTGTTCACTAAAATTTGTTATCCCAAAACCAATACTTGAGGTATTTTCACAGTTATTCATGGACATACTGAAAGCAGCAAAAAAAAAAAAAAAAAAAAAAAAAAGTTGAATCACCTAATATACATGCACCCAGTTGCAGTAGAAGAAGGCAGTGTTCTATCTTCTTGTTTTAGTTCTTGTACTATAGACAGATCTTTTTGCATTCTACTTTGTGGCATTTTTTTTAGATTTTTGTACTTTTCGTTGATAATTTCAGTGTTTTAAATGGCCCCCAAGCATAGTGGTTAAGTGTTATCATTCCTAAGTGTAAGAAGGTTGTGATGTGCCTTATGAAGAAAATAAGTGTAATAAACAAGCTTCATCCAGGCAGGAGTTAGTGCTTCTGCCTGTGAGTTCCAATGTCAGTGAGTCAACAATACATATTAAATGCGGTGTCCTTAAACAGAAACACACATTGAAACAAGGTATGTGATAATGAGCTGGTGAACATGGAAACAAACCCGGCATTTCTCCTAGGAGCAATGGCTCAGCATTCACTAACTCAGTGTTCACAGCAACTATACAGAGCTTAACTACCATGCATGATGAGAACTGATCGTAGATAATAGACAGATAGGCAGACAGACAGATAGATGAGTGGCTTTTAGTAGCATGGGAGAGATCATATACAATGAGATCGAGATACATGGTTTTTGTTCTGTGGTCAAATGTCTTCCTTACGAAATAGAAGTTTGCCTTGAATACTTGTGGGGCAATCAGCTCTAGTTAGGAGGCTGAGTGTCCTGAAGGAATATTCTAAAAAAGAAGATCTAATCCTTAAATTTCTCCATGTGTGCCAGCTGTTGGCCTTTCCTATCTGCCCCATCAGAGAGGAATATTTTCCCAGGCATGTGTTTGATTTCAACACTCAATTATTTTCTTCAACCTCATCCACATGCTAGTACATGTCCAATAAAATGTTGAACTTTTTCTCTTTAACTGTAAACAGTACAAATCCAACTCCTACATAAACAGTATCTACTGCAAAATCATGTAGCACCCACATATTTGTTTAATGAAACAAGGCCCAAATGGAAAAGTTACAATCTCACTTAAAGTTTAGATGCCTGGGGATAGTTTTGATCATGTTTAGAGGTAGATAATTGTGGGAAACAGAAGAAATGAAAGATAAACATTGGCAGGGGCTGAAAGAAAAGGAAAAGGCTGTATTCAAATTCGTGAACAACAGTAATAAGAGGCATGATGGAAAACACAAGAGATTTCATAAGTATTTGATGTCTAGGTATATATTTCCCTCCAGTGCCAGAAACCTTCTGATTTCCACAAGGACAGCTGCAAATGAAAGGAATACAGAGTTTTTATTATTGCAGAGCATTCAACAACAGCCTTGCATTTATAAAATTCAACTGGAAGTCCTACTAAGAATCTAAGGGCTTCTAGGTAGATAAAGAACACTCCATGAAATCTTGTTATTGGTAGCTGGATAAAGCAACAAAGTAAAAACAAGGAAAAAAAACAAAAAGGATGTTTGGAAATGCTCAGTCCCAGAGAAAGCGATACCACATTCTACAGAACTTAGACTCACTGAGAAACCAACACTTGGTAAGTGGATGAAGGAAGTTCAAGGACTAATCACAAGGTTTTCTGGTTTTGTTTTGTTTCCAATGACAAAAAAAAGAAAAGAAAAGAAAAAGAAAGAAAAAAAGAAAAAGAAATTATATAATTGAGCCTAAATGTTTATGTAGTTTAGAAGATGATTTACTGCAACATTTTGACTGGTGTTTACAAGAAACCTTTCAATTTACTTACTTTCATTAAAGGATCCAAAAAATTCAAAATTTACTTGAAAGGGGAATAACTTCTTGGAAGCATCTTCTAAACAGATTTGGCTTTAGCTAAAATTACACTTTTAATATTCTTGTTTTTGCATCTGGTGTGTGTATATCTGATGGACACTGATGATTTTCCTCTTAGAAAACCCTCTAAATATCCACTTGAATTTCAAAACTCAATGATAACGAAGAACCTCACAGAAAAGCCAGTCACAGGGGGAGCAGGGAGTTAGGGTCCCATCAGTGAGGCTGAAAAGGGCAAAGATCTAGGAGAAATAGATCAGCAAAGACTACAGATATGGTCTCCTTTCTATAAGAAGTCAGTCTACGGGACATCAGCTAAGCTGCTTGGTTAAACTGGCCAAACTACAGGCTCTGACCTGATCAAGCGCCAACCCTGTTTTGTTCCTGACTATGGCTGTAACAACCCACTCCCCACCCTAGTGATGTTATGGTGCTAACAAAACCTATGTGCCCAACTCCTTTACTGTTTCATAATCAAAAACCTCCTTACTCTCTCCAGTACATTACTATCACCCCTGTGCACACTTTATCAAAGTCCTTATCACTCTACAGCTTAATTATAGGACATAGTGGCTCAGAGTATGAGTTCTGGAGTCAGACTTCTGGTCAGGTCCTGCCTTTACTACTTTATACCACTGTGGCCTTGGACAAGTTACTTTCTTCATCCATAAAGGATGGTGGTCTATGAACAGGTGTTTGGGTTTTTTTTTCCCTTTTTTAGCTGATTAAAAGCTAATCATTAGGGTGCCTGAGTGGCTCAGTTGGTTAAACCATTGCCTTCAGCTCAGGTCGTGATCCTGGAGTCCCAGGATGAAGTCCCACATCGGGCTCCCAGCTCCACGGGGAGTCTGCTTCTCCCCTCTCATGCTCTCTCTCTCACACTCTCTCAAATAAGTAAATAAAATCTTTAAAAAAAAAAAAAAGAAAAACAAAAACAAAAACTAGGGTGCCTGGGAGGCCCAGTAGGTTAAAGCCTCTGCCTTCAGCTCAGGTCATGATCTCTCAGGGTCCTGGGATCAAAGCCCACGTCGGGCTCTCTGCTCAGCAGGGAGCCTGCTTCCTCCTCTCTCTGCCTGCCTCTCTGCCTACTTGTGATCTATCTCTCTGTCAAATAAATAAATAAAATCTTTAAAAAAAAAGCTAATAATTATTTAGTGACTTTACATATATCTGGAGAATCACTATATTTAGGAATATTGATGCAAGGCAGAGACAGCCTCCCAGTATAGAAACTAGAAAAGTGGTACATTCATCATACCAGGCTACCTTGCAGCTAGGGTGCCATTTAAACCTAGCTGATCAGACTCACCCCCTCAGGATTTTGACTCAAAGAAGCAGGGAGTCACTCCAGGGCTAGGTGGCATAACTCTGACATGAAGGTCCCCTTTCTCAGGCAGCAGAGACAAAAGGGCCATGGGGACATTAGAATTGTCAACATCAGCAGTGCAAGTTGAGACATCTGGAGTTTAGTCGTGTCAGTTCTGAGACATAATTTTGGCTGAGGTGAAAAGTAGTTGTTTAACAGAAACACATTAAATAAGACTAGAAGGAAAACAAATAGAGCAAGAAAAACGGGAATGATCAAATCAGTCCTCTATTTTAAAACCTTTAAAGGCCTTCTATCCTATAGAGTAATATGCAATTACCTTAACTCTCTTCCGAATTTGGTCAACTGAAACTTTCCAACTGAAGTCCTAGGGCTAGAACCATACAACTTAGTCTCAAACCACAGAAGACTCTTCTTCAGAGTCTGGAGAGAACCTTATCATTCATATTCACACCTTTACCACCTATTTCCACTCATCCTAAGGGCCCTTCTCAAGAATTCCTTCACTTGTGCAGCCTTTTCTAACTCCTTTACCAAGGTAGAATCAGTTGTTCCCTTCTTTGGTATTCCCCTTGTTTTCTGTAAGTGCCTAACGTAAACATGTACCACAGGAAATTGTGATTTGCATGCCTGCCCCCGAGTATGTTAGTTTTCAAATTTTCTTATTCCTAGAATCTAGCACACTGCCAGCCAGTTGATGGGTAGTCAACAAATAACTAAGTGTAAATATGAAGTGCAAGAATCTAATTTGAAAAGAAACCAACAAGAAAAAATATTTAATAATTAAGGCTTACTTTGGTTCTAGTCAGGAAATACATTTGTGTCTAGAGGGTCTGTATAGGAAAAGCAAACAAATGTAATTTTTTTCTTTTTAGACACAACTTGCTGATAGGGGAACCACCTAAATTCAGGCACCTAACTGGAAGCATAATTAAGTGAACAGAAGTAAATCTTTAACATTACCACTGTAATAACTCAAATATATTTCAACCATAATATATTAAAATTAAATTTTGATTTTCCCCTCAATTGTTCCAACTCCAGCCTCCCCTATTTCAGCAAACGGCACTAGCCAAAAATTGCACTAGCCAAAAATCTGGAAGTCACACTTGTCACTTCCTTCTTTCTCATACCCTATCCAAGGCATTTCCAAGTCCTGTCTACCTTACTGACAAAATATACCTGAATCCACTAATTCCTGTCCATCTTCATCCTATCCCTGGAGTCCAAGCTGCTATGATCTTGTCTTGGGCTAAAGCAGTAATTCTCCTTTTCCCACTCTTGCCTCCACGAGTTGATTTTCCAAACAATAGCCAAACTGGTCTTGGCTACTTAAATCCACCTGTGTAGTTCCCTCACTTAAAAGCTTGCAATGGCCTGTCATTTTTGTTAAGATAAAATCCAAAGTCCTTAAGACAGACCACACACCTTGCATGATCTGCCCCCTTCCAAGAGCCTTATCTCATCACCCTCACTCCCACATGCACATCACACTCCAACCACACTGGTCACCTTTTTCTTCCTCAAATGCTTCCAGTTCTTCTCCCTGGGGCCTTCATACCTGTGCTTCGATCTGCCTGGAACAAACTTCTCTTCAAATTACTTCTCAGCTAATTGCTATTCATCTTTCAAATCATCTTCGTGTCATTCTCTGAAAGGTTCTTCCAGACTTCCCCAACTAACATCGATTATAATCTTCAAAGATTATAACTTTCCGATTTTCCACTGCAATTCTTACATCAGTTTGAAATTACATAGTTTTTTGTAGTCTGTTTCTCAAGTAGATCAGAAGTTCTACAAGGACAGGAAATGTGTCCATTCTGTCCACTGCTTTGTTCTCAGGACTGATAAACATTTGTCGATGGATGGGAGATGAGCATTTTTTTTTTTAAGTTGTGTTTGGCTGTCCTCTTCTGATTTAGGAGGGCAGGAAATTGCTGATGTCCAAAGAAGGCAAAATTAACCACACACCATTAAGACACAGAAGAACAACATGCAGAACAGGGACATGGCCAAGATACTGTGGAATGAAATCCCGACTCAGTTCTCTGAATGACTGGCATAGAGACAAGGGATCAGAATATGAGATTAGAGTGGGTTAAAGTGACACATTCTGTTAAAATGAATAGTTGCAACTCCTTCTAATTTCTGCCTCTCATATCTCTCTTCCTATTGTTCATGAATTTAAAGATTCTATTAGACCACCAGACTGAAAGCTTTAAGTACCTTTACAAAAGTATATACTTTTAAGCATTTGGCATAAAAGTATTAGGTTTACTGCTTCATTTCACTGAGCTATCCACTGGTTCCTTCATCCAGGAGTACAAACAAGAACATTTTGCTTTTGATTTTGTGACTCATCTAGTTACAGACACAAAATAATGAGGCTGAAAGAAATGCTAGATGGATGGGGGGGGGGGAAGGAGTCCAGAGCTGTGAATAATATTCTTGTAGACTCTCCAGTAAAATGAAATAATAAACAAATTTCATACCACTCTTGGGTAAGTCCAGAACTAGGGATTAAAATGTTATATTCCATAAATCCTATCAATGATCATGGGAATTACATGAACTCCTAACCAAAGAGTCCTCAACCCACCATTGCTTCCCCCCAAAGAATAAAGTTCAGAACCTAAAAAGTCATAAAAAGTTTGTTTCACTTTCTTGTTTTGTTTCCAGATACTTTCTCATCTTGAATGTGAAAAACTATGTTAAAAGTTCTTCCTTTAGTCTGTTGGGTATTTCCTAAGCATAATTTTCTTCTGTTCTGCAGAATACTCAAACCAAAAAAATTAAGAATGAAGTGGATATTAATTCCTTAGCTATCCTGGTGACTAAATCTAAATTTATATTACAACATTCAAAATATACCTTAAATATACTGTCTTTCCCACTAAATGGGTGGTCAGATACCATTTCATTCAAGCACCTACCTTAACAGGATTTGGCTTTTTTTTCTACAGGGTAATAAAACTTAAATCAATCAGCATATTCAATATAAGATTTGATAATGAGGGTTGTTAAGCAAGAAAAATTGAGTTTCACACTTTACTACTTTTAAACCTTTTTGATTCTTTAATGATTTGAGGTCTTGCTTTGTCTTCGGTCATTTTTGAATATTAATCATAGTATAGTCAGAAGACAGCGGATACAGGAGATTAGACATATTTTCCACTAATCTCAAATCATGATCTGAAAGATGGTTTCTTGAACCAAGCACCAATGGGTAATTCATTGGCATTTACCTTTTTCCCCTAAAGATAGGTTATAGGAAAATTGCAATCAACTAGAAATTCTGCTAAATTAAGGCCTTTATGCTTTAAGAACAAACAAGATGTTCCCAGGCAAAATCCTATAGAGCTAGGGAACTTCTAATATAATAATCTTTTCCTGCATTAAAACCAGTCCAAGAGCTCACCAGCAGTTTCTTCCCCTGGAATTAAATAACAGGCATATAGTTGTAGAAAGAGGAGTGGGGTTTGGAATCAGAAATCAAGTCAAGCATTTGCTCAGACCACTACGATCTCTGCTTCCTGAGCCAAGGTGTGTCCATGAAGTATTATACTGTAAGCATTTTAATATTGTCATAAGTTGATATGGAGCTTAAGAAACCACACATTTTCACAATTAAACCCACATAAACCAGGATATTATACTTCAAACATTGTACATTTTTCCTTTGTAACCCATGTACTTCCCCAACTTTGGCCACAAAAACCTGATCTGAAAGGCTTATTTTCATCCTCAGAGCTGAGTGCATGAGAACGAGCAATTTTTAAAATCAGCAGAAGTAATGCAAAAAATAAATTGAAATAAATTAAAAAGGAGATAGGCTATGGAGAGTAAAGCAAGCAATAGGGAAAATCATGACCATTTGAATTGGATTTACTCTTGAGCCCAAATAACCTACTCCTACACTCTGACAGACACAGACTAGCCAACTGAGAGCAGGGTTGGGGAGGACTCTGCTTTCCAAAGGTCTTTGTGAAATGGAATCAGCACTGCCTCACTGGTGACCTCGTTCACATTTTCACCTTTGAAGACGCAAGGAAGCTAATGCCAAGAGCCTCCCTATGCTCTCCTCACCCGGCAGACCCTGCAGCATTCTAGATCAGCTTTCAAGAGGCTCTGGGGAAGCTGAGTTCCAGCCATTCTCTCCATTCCTCTTGGTGTATGTCTGAGCCGTCAGGGAGTTGGAGCCAACATGAGCAAAATCTTGAGCCCTAAAGTACTGCTCCATCTTGACCAGCACCCAGGACCCAGAATCAGAACTGGCCTCTCATTTTAATATGATGAAATCACAGGCTAGAAAGGATGTATTACTTAACCAACATCACACTGCCAAGGAGGGCTTATATTGGGAGATGAAATGACAGTTTGATCCCCATTTCCTTTCTTTTTCCTCTACTGCCATCCCTCAACCAAACCAGCCAGCTAGAAGAAAGCCTGGCTCATGCAGCCCTATATTTTGCTAGCTTATTTTTCTAAAAGTTGTGTTAACATGACATGAGTTGAGAAGCAGAATAGCCATGAAGGAAGGCAGCAGTCTGCAACAGGATACAATTTTTTACAGAAGTCACTTCTCTTTGTAAGATGGTCCAGCTACCAGCTCTCTGTTTCTCCATGTTTCCCAACCATTTTGGCAGAGTGTCATCTCTCCAGCCTCTAGAGTTACATATGGTGTAAGATCTCACTGTGTAAACTGACAGCAGAGCCACTCCAAGTTCTCCCCCATAGAAAGGGACTGGTAGGATCCCCCGTGTCAGAAAAACAGAAAGAATTTGTATTGCAAATAGGAAAGTTTTCACCAGGAACAAAAGTTTCCTCTTTCTAAGTAAGGGTTCCTGATCATTTTGTGCGTAAACCCCTTTGTAGTCAGGTCAGGTCTATGATGCTTTCTCACAATAATGTTTCTTAAAGCATAAAAAAAAAAAACCCTAAAGGAATACAAAGGAAATCAGTTATATTTAAATACTAATATCAAAATGTTTAAAAAAAAACCTAATTACTGATATAACAACATACACTTTATTAATGTATAAAATAACAAGATCTATTTGTGGGTCTAATTATCATATTTTCAAAGTAGTGTTGAATGTAAACAATATCTTAGGATATAGGAAACAAATGCAATGTGATACAAAAATATCTGCAGTTTCTATTAACGATTAAATCACAGGTAACTTGAATGCCATTTTAAGTAGGTGCCTATATTCATAATTAAAGAAAATGCTAAATTTCATTAGAAATTAGGGAAAGTCAAGGTGTTCTCTCTTTTCAATCCAAGTCCACAGAATGTCTGACTTTTATCCAAGAACCCTAGGTGAAGAACCCTTGCTTTAAAGAATCATTATGACTTACTGATGGCCATTTGCACTGCCTAATGAGTACATATCATGTACACTTGAGCATACTCAGTTTAACATTTCTTAATGTCATTACCTTTAAATTGAAGGTTATCCAGGAGCCAGTAGGAATTAGATTACTCTACCTTCACTTTTACTAGACCAATAGCTAATACATTCTCATTAGCTCAATTAGCTCAGAAGCATTATTTCCCAGAGTGAGATCATTGCACCAGCAAATATTGATTATTCACATGGATTATAGGAGGTCTTAGATGCAAGTCTGTTTCTGAGGTTGTATATGCAGGCTAACATCTCAGCTGAGAATGTGGCAGTAAAACACTGATTAAATGAGTTTAGGGGTCTCCATTTATCATATGGAAGTAAAAAAAGATCCCCTGCCCAGGAAGAGGGGACCAGCTATTTCTCACCTCCATGTTATGGAGTTAGACGAAACCACAGTGCTGACAGAAATTCAACTTGGTTTATAAAATTCACATTGCTTTCTTTGTGTTTACTAATACTCCTATTCCATTATGCTATTCTTGTCTCCAAGCTTCAGTACATAATAAATTCATTCTTCACTAAACACTATCTCTAAATCATTCTCTCTTTTTACCTCTGCATGTTAGTATTTGCTACGCAACTAAATTATAAGGCATGTATAAGGCTGAATGCACACAGGGCCAAAACACTGAGCACAACCCAGCTCTGGGCATACTATAGAAATTTTTTATAAATGCTTGCCTATTGACCAGAGGAAACGGGAAGTACTAAAAAAGATGGGAGCAAATATATTAACTTCATTGGTGACCACTCTTTATTTTCATGGGTGTTCTGTTTCTGAAAAAAGTAAGAAAATACATCAGACAGGTCGGAAGGAATTGGTGCATTGGGATTGCTTAGATAATAGTTGCCAAGGATGAATAATGTCCTCTTTGGAGGAAGCCATAGCAGTAAAAATGTTATTTTGAATCCATGTATGTGTTGGTTCTTGGCAACAACAGCATCACCAAAGCCTAGCTAGCGTTCATTTACTCATTCATTCATTCACTCATTCATTCAACCAACATGTAATGAGGACTCACTGGTATGAAAGAGAAAGAAAACTTAGTGTGGGCGTTAGGAAATCAAAGCTGGAAAAGCTAACAATAATGTCATCTGATTCCCTTGATTCCTTTCTTTGCTGTTGCCCAAATTAGGCATGGAATCAATGAAACTTCTTCCTGTCATTGACTCCCATCTCAGTTATGTTATTTGTGTAACAACCTTCTTCTCTGAATCATGTTGCTGCCAGATGAATCTAAATTAAATAATTATAAAAGTACTTAAAAATAAATTAATAATAACTCAAATGTTCACAAGAAGCAAATGGTTGAGAAAAAAAAGTATTTCTACAAAATATGGTACAACTAAAAAAAAAGCTACGGTAATGAGGAGTTTTTTAAAATGGGGGCATTAATGTTGTTATGTGAAGTATAAAAACTGAAAATAAGTTGTATACACATCATAATCTCAACCATATAAACACACACAAAGAAACAGAACTGGACAGAAACAGCAAAATATTAACCAAGAGTATGACTCTTAGTGACCATAGACATTTTTTAAATGTAGAAACTTGCAAAGAATAATAAGAATGCACAACTTTTATACATCTTAAGGTCCACTATTTATTTTTATTGACCAAAAAGAATTCTCAAACTACAAATCTGATTTTGCGAATCACAATCCTGGCTTACCATCCTTCAGTCCTTATATGCCTTAGTGAACAGTGGCCATGTCTCCTGGGCTAGACTAGCCTTCAAAGCCTTCTACACGCTGACGCTCCTCCTTTGCTGCAGCTTCCCCCACCGCTTCCTTATAGATGATACTTCATATTCTGTTATGTCACCCCCAGGCTCTCCAGTTTCTGAACTTTTGCTCAGGCTGTTGCTTCTTTTCAGAGCTGGATTAGGGAGAGGGCCAGATGGCAACTACTGCAGCAGTGCTCAAGAATGTAGTGAAATGGAGCAAACTGTGTTTACTAGGACTCCATTCAGAAACAGCACGGCAGGCGTTAGGAAAGAATAATTGAATAAAGCCACTTGGGCTTGGGGAGGATTGGCAGGGGTAACTGAATAACCACAGATGGCAGGTGGCTCGACTGCGTTCCAGGGAGAGTGGGTCCAGGTAACCACAGGGCTTTTACCCTGCTAAATAAATAAGGTACACGCTGGGGACCTGAGCTAAAGGACTTGGGGCAGTGGAGAAAAGGCTTCTGTGGGTCTTATTTTCTCTACTATACAAATATTTGAACAAATATTTTTAAAACACCAGTTAGAAGGACTACCAAGCCATATACCCAGTCACAGGGCTTAATTACACCTTTGTCCAGCTTCTCCTATAAGGCTCTCAGCTCCTTCCTGCTCTATCATCACCTCCTTACCTGTCTACCCACCACCAGGTGAACACAGCCCTTTTCTGAACTCTTCTCACTTTGGTTGATATGAAACTTTTCATTCCATTTTGTTTTAAGACTATATGAGGATGTTCCTTACCTCTTTCATTAGATTAAAAACTTATTTTTTCACTGCATATAGCAGACTACTTAACACAAATTAAATAAGTGAAGGACTGAATACACTATCAAGATGCTAAGCCTAGAAGACAGAGATTCATTGAGAATAAGAAGAGGTCTTACAGATATGTTACAAAAGGGGATTCATTTGGACCACCCTGACTTAGGAGGTGGGGAAAAAAAGGCAGAGTTGTTGAAGATCCTACCTCAGTGTGGCCATAAGCTAGAGAAATCAACTCTGTAGCCCATCTCAGAGCATATTTCAGTGTCACTGCCTGACAGCTGACTATAAAGAGTCCTAGATCTTTCGAGAAAATGTCATTGAAATGTGAATAATCTGAAGCTCCACTGGAACCCCCTAAGTAATTTCACCTAGATGAGCAGCTCTCCAGCCTGATGTTACATTGAGTTCTTCGGGTGGAGGTGGGAGCTGAACACACGCTCAGAACAGCAAGCTATAAATAGAAGACTGCCTCGCACATTCTAATAACAATAACCACCACTGCACTACGTAGCCACTGCCTGCTATATTTCACACTCCTCATATTTCCCCGACTCATTTGCAAGAGTCAGGCCTCTGCCATTAATCGCAACTGTGTTGCTGGCTTAATCTATTCTTCCAGAATTAACCTATAAACTCAGCAGAAAATCACAAATTCCCTCACACAGGTAACTTGGACCACCCCCCCTCTTCAGTCCTCTGGGAGTCCCATCTCCCCTGGGAAGTTGTTCCCAAACATATGGCTAGCCAACTCCCATCGCAATCTTTCCACAATAGCTCCCATGCTCTCTCTAGCCATGGCTACCGAGACCCAATTTTATCACTTCCTCTAGCTTGTTTGGTAGGAACTTCATTTGTATGGGCTCTGGCTATTCAGTTAGACGGGATTTTCTTAAGATCCTGGTCAGATCTTCCCTTTTCCTCTCCATCCAGAGCTCTGCAAGTAATATCTGTTTAAAAGACTTAAATACTAATTTACAGTGTCATTTGTTTTCAATCTTATGAGACTCCCATTAAAAATTCTATTTTGGGGCACCTGGGTGGCTCAGTGGGTTAAGCCTCTACCTTCGGCTTAGGTCATGATCTCAGGGTCCTGGGATTGAGCCCCACATCTGGCTCTCTGCTCGGCAGGGAGCCTGCTTCCTCCTCTCTCTCTGCTTGACTCTCTGCCTACTTGTGATCTCTCTCTGTCAAATAAATAAATAAAATCTTTTTTAAAAAATTTATTTTGAAAACAATTCAGAAACAAAGAAAAAAGACAGTACAGTCCAAAGAAGATGTTTGATATACATTAGGTTATATGTTACTTATTAACTAAAATAATTTATACATCTTAAGCATATTTTCTCTGTGTCTAATTGACCATTCTACCTTTCACAGTGCTGGTGAAAAATATCCAAATGGACCCTCTTAGAAGAACTGGATGAAGTAAGTATTTTCAGGACTGCTAAAGTGAATATTCTACTAGATAAAAATCTTCCTTCACTAGGCAGCAGAAGTCAGCCTTTTATGAACCTAATTAGGTATTGGGATTTATAGGGGCCCTGAAGAAATTCACAGTTCTCATGTCTCTTCCCTATAACAAAAAGCTGCCATGGAACTAGAAGCTTCTCTAACTACATGTATTCCTTTTGAGTAGAGGCAGTGTGTTTCCCAGAAGCCCCTGCATTGGGTGTTTGAATATCCCCTATAAT
The DNA here is from genome assembly GCA_004023965.1 of Spilogale gracilis. Taxonomy (NCBI): domain Eukaryota; kingdom Metazoa; phylum Chordata; class Mammalia; order Carnivora; family Mephitidae; genus Spilogale; species Spilogale gracilis. Next base: position 59,232 of record PITA01000503.1, read on the forward strand.
ATCCTGAACATTATAATAAAGGGAAACTGGCTGCCTCCTGACTCATTTCATCCTCTTTGGCACATTTTCAGTTAAAGAAAATAATTCATTGAGATATACTAAAATAGACACTCAAATTCCTACATTTAGTATTTACATTTTGATATTTTATCTTTTTCATTATTATAAAAGAAATTAAATATTACAGATAGAGTTGAATTCCCTTCCCATTGGTTAGCCTATACCTCCTTCCCCAAAGAATTTAGTGTGATAAATTCATAAATAAATAAAAGTTTTTTAAATTTCTATGTAATTAGTTTGAATAATATGGATTTGCTAATCTTCAACTGTTTTTCACCCAAAGAACACAATTTCACATCGTTTTGTTAGTGTGGCTTTTAAAATGTACATAAATGAAACTGTACCATATATATTACTCTGTAATTTGCTGTTAGCACTGAATAGCGTGTTTTAAAGGTCTCTATATACATTTGGAGAGTTAGTGTATTCACTTTAACAGTTTTATGAGATCCTGTTATATAATGGTGCTGCTTTGTATTGGTTTGCCGTTACAAAAAAAAAGGCTAACAATGGCATCTGTGCCCATTCCATTCTTGAATACAACAGTGACAGATTCTCAAGAATATATAACAAAAAGTAGAATTGCTCGGTTATAAAATGCATTTCCGATTAAACAAGAGAGTGTCAATTTGCTGTCCCCAGTGATTATACCACTCAAACTTCCACCAGCAATAAATGAAAATTCTTACTTTCACACACTCTCACCAAACTTGATATTACCAGATTTTTTAAATTTTTGCCGATGTGAGGGATAAGAAGTCATTTCTGTTATTTTAACTTTTTTTTTTATTACTAGTAGGATTGTGACAGGTCTAATTTTTAGAGAGTACTTCCTACTTTATTTTTTTTTTAAGAGTTCATTTATTTATTTGACAGAGAGAGATCACAAGTAGGCAGAGAGGCAGGCAGAGAGAGCAGAGGAAACAAGATCCCTGCTGAGCAGAGAGCCTGATGCAGGCTTTGATCCCAGGACCCTGAGATCATGACCTGAGCCGAAGGCAGAGGCTTTAACCCACTCAGCCACCCAGGCGTCCGTACTTCCTACTTTAAACTAAAACCTACAACTTACACCATTTCCTATGTCACTAATTCTCAACCTTTGTCCTTAGAACTTCTTTATAATCTTTAAAAATTACTGGGATTCCAAAGAGCTTTTATGCATCTGAGTTCTATTTGTTAATATTTATTATATTAGAAACTTTTATGGCAAATTATTTAAATATTTAGTAATAAATATAAAAATAACAAACAATTATATATTAACATTAATAAAATATTTTATTAAAAATAACCATATTTTCCCAAGCAAAAAATTTCGAATGAGCAGAGTGGCATTATTTTCCATCTTGGAAAATAACTTT